>JASMMZ010000004.1:4746950-5150712 GCA_038502455.1 Anisogramma anomala | reverse complement strand
TCCCTTCATTGTGAGCATATTCCATGACTCTCATCGAATCTTTCCCGAGCCGAGCCGTCCTTTGTCCTTCGTCGGGAATTGGCACACCGCAATTGCATGAGAGACTGCAAGGCCGGTGTACATCTTGAACATCTACGATTGCATCGCGCATTGCGGCCGCATTCTCGTTCGGACCATGTGCTGACTGACTCGTCCCAAGTCTTCCGAGTATCAGTAATTCGACCCATCCAACATGAAGGCAATTTTCCAGGTCGTTCTTGCGGCGTCCCTGGCTGCTGGTGTCACGGCCCAGCCTCACAACCACCACCACAAGCATGCCCGGAGGCACGCCTTGTCCGCCGAAGCACGCTCCCTCGCAACCGAACTGGACATGGTCACGGACACCGTTTATGTCAACGTGGACGGTTCGACGATCGACGGCAATGAGGCTATGAAAGGGCTTCAGGATGGTACCTACCAGGTCCTTGGGGAGGCGGTCCCCGAGAAAGTCGCCCCGACCACGAAGCCCACCCCGATACCCATCCCGAACAGCGCTCCTGTGGCCAGCTCCTCCGTTGCGGCACCCCCGGCGGCACCCCCGGCGGCACCCCCGGCGGCACCCCCGGCGGCACCCCCGGCGGCACCCCCGGCGGCCCCCCCGGCGGCCCCCGCGCCGGCCCCCGTGCCGGCACCCGCTTCAGCGAGCGCCGGCGAGCTCCACGAGGTCCAGGTTGGGTACTCCGAGAGTCACTCCGAGAGTCACTCCGAGATGTCCACGAGCTGGACTGCGAGCACGTCCTACTCGGCCGCCGGCGCCCAGGTCAGCGCCAGCGCCAGCTCCTCGTCCACGTTCGAGTCTTCGTCCTCTTCTACAACCTACACGGCCACATTTGGCTCTGGAGTCGACCTGGAATTCCCCGATGGAGAGATCAGCTGCCATGACTTTCCTAGCGTCGCCAAGTACGGCGCCATCGAGCTCAAGAACACCCCTGTCGGACCTTGGGCGGGTTTCATGCACGTGGGCCTGGAGGCCTACACGCTCGGCCAGACCACGCCCATCACCGTCGACATTTCCGAGCCTCTCAGCGGTCATCCAGAGCCTGGCACTTTTGTCGGCTATGCTTGTGAGTTTGGCTACGACCCGGCCCAGTGGCCAGCTGCCCAGGGCGCCAAAGGCCAGTCCGTCGGCGGTATGTGGTGTGCCAAGGACAACAAGTTGTACCTGACCCGCAAGGACAAAACCAAGAAGCTGTGCCAGGCGGGCGCCGGCAACGTGCACGTGGTCAGCAAGCTGACCAAACCCGTGTACATCTGCAAGACGTGGTACCCCGGTAACGAGGGCATGTACTTGCCGACGCTGGTGGCCCCAGGCGCGACCGTCGATCTCTACAACCCCTTCCAGGCCAACTCGTACGAGTGGCTGGGCGCGACCACGTCCGCCCAGTACTACCTCAACATGCAGGATGTGCCCGTAGGCCAAGCTTGCACGTGGACCCCCGACTCGCCTTACACCAACAGGGCCGGTAACTGGGCTGGCATGAACCTGGGAACCAGCGTCGACAAATCCGGCTCCACCTTTCTGTCCATTTTCCACAACACCCCGACCAGCAACGCCCCCTTGGACTACAACATCAATGTCGCCGGGACTCCCGACGGCGGCGTGGGCAAGGTCAATGGCATCCCGTGTGCCTACGACTTCCACTCCAACTCCGTCACTGGAAACCAAAACGGTTGCACGGTACGTTCGGGCCCTCTGTTCGCCCTGTGGCAATGAAAACGTACTAAGAGGCTCCCAGGTGTCGACGAAGGGCGGCGATATCTACGTCATCCTGTCCGACTAATCGCAGTGCTGCAACGACCCGGTCTCGCATTTCATTTGTCCAGCCTCATTTTCTTTGTTACTTGATACCTCGAACGCGACGGCAGTCTCCTTTGTCCCCCCATCGAGCATCTCCTTCTGCTGGGTAGCCGCGACTTGGGAGCTGCCGCCCACCCGAAGCCCCATCCATATTACCATATTAACTGTACATAATTACTATTTACTTACTTTGGAGAACAGGGATTCGGCGGTTCCTTGTCCTGGTGTTGCCATAGCACTGACAAGCACGCCACACCTGCCTCCGCAAACTATTGTCGATGGACGGGGTTCTGCAAACGCTGTGGCAGGCGGCAGTGAAACCGGTGGAAATGTGGCAGTTGCTTACTATAAACGCTCCCAGCTGTCGGACATGTTCACTCTGCGGGGTGTCCGAAGGCTGTTCCGCAGATCTGTCATTCACGCAACATGGTTGGTGGGTTCCTGCTACCTGTTACACGACGAGCAAGCTAGGGCCAGCCGAGTGCCGACGACGACGAGGAGGAGGAGGAGGAGGACGACCACGACGACGACGAGGAATGGGGTAAGCGTGTGGTGGAGGATGGAGAAAGGGCTGAATGTGCTTCGGTGTGTCGTGGAGGAACAGCGGAGATAGGCGCAAAGGATTACAAGATCAAAATCCCAACAAAACACCTGGCCTGCCGTCGAAACGAACGGGAACAGATTCAAGATGTGAAGTGACAACTGGCTTACTCTGCTTTTCTTCTACCTTCCCGAGGTCGAATCTCGGCGATTCTCGTTCTCAAGAAGCAAGCTGCGGAGTGCATCAATTTACATTCGCTTTTCCATACGTCTGTCCAACCAGGGTGGTGATACTCGGAGCCTTGATGCCGGAGCACAGTGGGGTCGGTCGCCTGTGTGGTCACTGGTAACAGTACATACACATGTGCAACGAACCGCAGTGCACCATAAGGCTGAACCCTCCACATATTGTACAACGTTAGGGGGAAGCGATGTAGATCGTTGAAACATGTCCTGCACACTGTATGAACCCCCCCGAAGACCAACAGAGCTCCAGAGATCGGGCCCCGACCCTACCGGTCTCGCACATCTTCTTGTCAGCCAAAGAACATCAAAGTGAATCTAGCATCTATCAGGCTATTGGGCCCTCGCCACCAAGCAAACTTGAATGTTCTCTGTTGTTCCACCGACCCAGGGGTTCTGTGGACACGTGTGCAACGGTCTATAAACAGGGGAATGAAGAAAGTAACCAGAAACTGGTCATCAAAATGGGTAGAAAGATCGATATTAAATTATTCCAAGTCAGACCAGCTAACTGGGTAGCGTGGCGTATCATCATAAATCCGGGCAAACGTCGGGTGCCACCTACCGGTGTGACATAACGCCCTTTTTTCTTCAAAAACGAAACAACGAGGTTTATTGGGTCAAAATAACGATCGCGGATAAATATAGTCTTTATTAGACTAATAACTCCACCTTTAATAACACCAATCGAATAGGAATTTCTTGTTCCAAAATGTGGTAGAATTTGTGAAACGTAATCCAAATCCAGGAAACATATAATTAAATTCGCTTTAAAATATAAACATTGTTGGTAAGGCCTTAGATCGTTGCAACGTTGTCGATTCGAATCGTGGTCGAAGTAACAGTAGTATTACATTGTTCAAGTGGTGGATGTATTGTTTTAGGTTTGGCAGACCGCTAGCCGGTCTGCACTGTAATTTGTATGGCCAATTTTGCTTGGCCTGTGCCTTAGAGTGAAGTGTAGCGTACTGCACTCGACTTACACTCAATGCGGTAAGTCTATACAAAGTAATACACTCAACTCGCAGTCAGTATAGTTAACTTTACTGTAAGTAAAGTTGACCTACTTCACTGCATGTAGTACTATTCCAACCAACATAAACAATAAAAAAGAGTTTGATTTTCGTTAACCTGCAGCAAATTTACTAGCCTTGCCTCAATATTTAACCATTTTTATATCTTTGTTGAGAGTAACCAAAATAAAAGAAATAACTGGTAAATTAATAATATCACGGGTATTTCTCTCAAAAATATAAATATTTCTTATCAAAGTGTTTTAACTATCCCATTTTAGTCTTATTCTACCATCTTTATAAAACCTGTTGTCAATCTCCCTCGTATTATTTTATTTTCGCTGAACAGTCATGTGAATGCTCAGTTGTAATATAGATATGGTTTAACGTTTGATGTAATTGTCGTTATTGTTGTTATTGATATTTAAATTCGAAATAACTTATTATTTTACTATTCATTTCTAAACCCAAACCAAAAAATAAAGTAAAAGGTTTTAAAAAGACCAAATTTTAATATGTTTTCTCAAACAATAGAAGTATATATCAGTAAACATTTCTTTCTCTTTAACACATTTGAGAAATTCGTTCGTTTTTTCTTTGTAATTCTCTCACCAGCCTTTTGAATCGATTTACGTATCTCTTTTTCGTTAGCAGCCAACACGATTCTAATCATGAATACCTTATGAACAATTTGACCACGTTGACAAATTACAATACAATAAAACGTTTCATATTTTCCATGACTTTTTAATTTCTTTCGAATGATACCCTGTTGCCCTTCTATTTATCCTCTCTAATATATCTCCATACAAATTTTCTATATTTTCTAACATGATACTTTGAAACTATAAGTTTTAAAAACGATGTAAAGATATAAACAGCTTTAACTAATAATATATTTACTAACTAAGTATATAGATAACTCTACAATTTATTTTGTTGTTTATTTTATGTTTTTCGGTCTTAACATGAGTAACGATATTCAACAAAAGTCTTTCAATTTACGAAATCTACGAAAAAAATAATTACATAAATTGAATATCTAAAACATACCATCCAAACTTACTATGAGGTATTGTTATTCAAAATTATAAATCTGTATTTATTAGTTATTATATCATTATATTTTACCTGTACACTTATAATAAAATATTTTTTAATATTACTATCATCACTCTATTACTTTAAAAAATGAAAATTAGGATGTTTCCAACCAAAAGAATAAGATTCATAATCGTTTTACGTATTCTGATATTTAATTTCATTACGTATAAAAACCACTGTTTTTACGAACAGGTTCTACACAAATATGCGATAAAACAGATACGTAAATGATTCAATGTAGGGATTTATATGATTTTGAACTCATGAAATCTATCAGGTAATTTTAATATCGATATCTGTAAAATTCAATTGAAGCTAAATTCCCAGAAGATATGGTTTTAAACATACTATAATTGTTGATAAGTCTTGCTTTATAGTTCTTTAGACGTTTCAATATTGTTGATTCTAATAGTGGTCGAAGTAATAGTAGTATTGCGTAGTCATGTGGTGGATGTATTGTTCTCGGTTTGGCAGACCTGTAGCCGGTTTGCATACTAATTCGTATAGCTAATTTATTGGGCTATGCCTTAAGCTGAATTAGGCACATACTTTTCTTAACTTTATAGGTAATATAGTAAGCCCACAAAACAATACATTCAAATTGTAGTTGATATAATCAACTTATTTAACAGTATAGTTAATTAAACATATTATAATTACTACTGTTTTAATACTAGCATCGTTTTATTTTGTATGTATAAGCTATTGTAGTCCAGTACCTATTTGCAGTAACATTTAGAGTAACTCCTAGTTAACCGGTCAGAACCCTATTATTTCCGCACCCAAATTTAACCCAATTATTTCCTTTTATCCCAAGATTCCGAGTTTCAACTCTATTAACTTTAGCATACAAGTATTTCACTATAAACTTATACAAACCTCAAACATAACTATATGAGTTAATTAAATCGACGGCTTTAATTCCCTGTTATTTTTCTGATTTACTAAAGTGATTTTACTTTCCTACTAACTCGTTGTTACATGATATGATCTTTTTAAATAGCCTTTTAACGTAGCTTTCAATATATATAATCAGCCAATTATCATTTATAAACTTTTCCAAAACTTTGTTTAGTGACAATTTCGTTATAAAATCCGCTAAATATTTTCTACCATCAACCCGCTTAAATTACACTATTTTCCTAATCTTATAAGCTTTACAAAATAATATAATATCGATCATTAGACGTTTTTCTCTCGTTATCCCTAGTTTTAAAAGGTATTCGAACAAGTTTCTCGAGTCTATACAAATTACCACCGAGATAAGTGAAATCTTCAGCTACTTGATAGCAATATCAAGAGGGTTTCATATTGTTATACCTATGTTAAAACTAGCTATCACACTATAAACCTCTAAAGTTAACATGTTTCGCGTAATCTTTTTATGTTAATAAAGGTTTAGTAAATTTAATCTTTTGTGATTTTAAAATGATTTTCTTGTAAGTTATTCTCATTAACGATCATTATAAAGATTTTGTATAATTTGTAATAATAAGTGAATGTTGTTAGCGAATGATCCGTTTATAAAAATTATTAATTTAGCATTTGATGAGTTAATAGGTACTATTTTAATCTAAAGATCCAAGTGTCTATTTACTAATCCAAACTTTTGTTTAATATATTATAATTCTTATGAATGAGGTTTTAATCTTATACCATAACTACAAAATCGTAACATACATCAAGTTAATATAGGTTGGCAATGTAACTATCATAGATGCGTTACTCCAAGTACCGTAAAGCTTTTACCACATTAATCTCATTAATTATAGCTAGATTAACGTTTTAACACTTTGAACCAAAATTAAAGTAAATGTCAATATTATTAACATTATATTTACGAATTAACGATCCTTCAAAATCTTAATGCTCACCTTTTGATCAAATTGTCATCAGTTTGAAATTATAGAATTCTGAATTTTGAACTCTACGTTATTCCAATACTACTAAGCTAATGATTCTAAAAAAAACGGTATCATAAATTTTTATGCACACTACGTTAGAATGTTTATTTTACGTAATTAACGAATATAATTTGTGAATGAAAAAATCAATACCTAACTTCTATTTGAAGTACAATCAATAAGTAAGAAACCAATAAATACCTATCCTGACCAGTTATTATAATGCTTTAATGTATCGTATAACCGTTTCCAATAGGTACTTATCATAGAGTTTTTACGGTGATTTTAGTGAATCGATCTTTTATAAATTTATTGCCAACTATATATACATTCAAGTGATATTACGGTCATTAAAAATGATTTTCCCGTTGGTTTTCGTTAATAAATTATCTATTAATATCATTACCCAATATCAATTCATATTTCAAACTAGTTATCCATTATGTAAAAGTCCAGTTTTCATTTTAATTACTGTATTTTCAAGAAATTAAACGTGATTTTCCATACGGTTTTCCCATAGATATATTTTCAACGTCGTAAATAATTGTCATATAAAAAATGTGCCGTTTGTGTTTTAAAGGTTAAATTTGTGTTTAGGTACAAATCATACGATTTTTTGAGTAAAAATTCTATTAATATTCATCTTATCATTCTTTTCAAAAGGCCTACCTATAGCTTTAATGATTTCTTATACGCGAAGCTCAAAAATCAAAATTTAATCATGTTTTTTCTCCTACTAGCTCAAATAGTATGATAAATTCAGCCCAATGTATATTCCTTATATTTAGTATTGCTCCTTACTAGTCATCATCTACGTTTTCGATATTTTATTACCTTATTGATTACGGGAAGAGGAGGATTATATTAACTAATTCTCTTAGCTTGAGGATCTTTATTGTTATAGTTGTTGTAACTGTTTATCTCCCTAGTATAAGGTTTTACCCGAATCGTATGAAACGTTATAAGACCGTGAACAGTTTTAATAAATATTCCAGAGTTGGTGTATTCAAAATCTTAAATGAACCATCGTATTTACCTATTTTTTTCCCATACGAACACTTCACTTTACAATGGAAATATTAATAAGTTAATTATTATAAGAACGTTTTTGGTATTAAGGGCATTGTTAATTTAACGCCTTATAAATTCCTTCAGAAATTCCTTTAAAAAGCTTACTATATATCACGACCCTTTTTTAAACGCTAATTAATAGAGGAGATTCACTTGTTAAAAGGGGATATACTCTAAAGACAAAAAACGTTAACACTAAGCGGATAGGGTCCACAATATTATTAAAAACCTTTATTTCTATTTAAAAACGTATCTTTCAATCCGTGAGCTTCTAATCCTCAATATGAGGATTTCATACACTTTACGAAACAATGTGTATGCCCTCTCTATCTTTTTAATTCTTTAGTAAACTTTAATAGGTACATGTTTATATTAAATCTATATTATCTTAATATCCGTTTGAAACTTCGTTACAGCAAAGTCAGTATTAACATCATAGATGAAGACACTCTGTAGGCCCAGACATATATCAATTCATAATATCCCCAACGTCTCACACGTATCTTTTACCAATATAAACTTAAGGAACTTGACTCTATAAAAAGAGGTCATTGAGTTCATGATGTAAATGATAAATTTATTAGTCAAATAAAACATGTTGATGAAAACTTTGAAATGAAAGTTTTTTTTGTTGTTAAATATAAAATCAAACTTTCCAAATGTTTGGATATAGGTTCTGCAATAGTAACGAAGTTTTTTTTTATGGCTTTTAGAGAAAAATGCTCCACATTTTTATATATTGCGGATTTACAAACTTTATATAATTTGTTGGCAGCTACATAATTGAAAAAAAAGTATAATAAATATATTTCTAAACTTATGAAATTTTATACCATTAACTTTAGACCTCAAAGATAAAATCAAGGATATCTTAACTTAAAGGTAAGGGAAATCTCTAGTAGTTTCCAATCAATTCGTTAATATTACCATTAACTTGAACGATAAATATATTAATATTTTTCAAATAAAATAGAGATTGTGTTGGTAGGGCTTTAGATGTTACAACGTTGTCGATTCGATTGGGGCGAAGTAACAGTAGTATTGCATGGTCAAGTAATGAATATATCATTCTAGATTTGGCAGACCGCTAGCCGGTCTGCACTGTAATTTGTATGGCTAATTGCTTGGCCCATACCCTAAAGTGAAGTGCAGCATACTGCACTCAACTTATACCTAATGCGGTAAATCTCCACAAAGTAATACACTTAACTTGCAGTGTAGTCAACTTTACTATAAGTAAAGTAGACTTATTGCACTGTATGTAGTATTATTCTAACACTGGCGGCTTTTTAGTTTGTACGCACGCGTTAGTGTAGTTAACTATTTTTTTCCGGTTAACGCTTAACAGCGACCTTATGCCCCCTACCAATTCCAATTGACTTTGATACTGGATTATACCCAATTAAATTCAAATTAACCCCATTTAACCTTGATTACTCCATTACCCTGAGGTCTGAGTTTATCAACTCCCACAAAAAATTCTTCCGCCACAGGTCTTTATAAGCTTCTACTTCAACTGTGATACTCAAACAGATTACTATCATCAATGCCCTGGCAGTCTTCCAGTCTGCCAACATATTCCTGTCCACCTTTATATGATTTGGGCTTTCCGAGAGGCTTATTAACGTAACCCTCGATATGTATAGTTAACCTATTGCTATCCACAAGCCTTTTCAAGGCCTTATTTAGTAATACCTTAGTTATAATATTTGCGAGATTATCTTTGCCATTAATCCATAAGAACTCTTTAATTTCCCTCCATTCGTAGTTTTTACGGAATGATATTACGTCGATTATCAGGCGTTTTTCGCTAGTGGTTCCGAGCTTCGAACGGTATTTAAAAAGACTCTTCGAATCGGTATAAATTACCACCGAAATAAAAGAAACCTTTAGCTACCTGGTAATAATATTAATGGTTTCCTATAATATTATGCCTAAGTTTAAGCCTGTTATTATACCATAGATCTTCAATATTAATACGCTTCGTATATTCCTTTTATACTTAACAAAGGTCTGGTAAATCAGGCTACCGATAATACAAAACTGTTTTTTTGGTCTATATTTATTAACGAGGGTTATTAAAAAGCCGATTTATGAAGATAAGTCAGTATTATTTGTAAAGAACTCATCCGTAAAAATCATTGACTTGCCCTTTAACAAGTTGATTAGAACTATATCAATTCCGCGATCCATATTTTGTATCTATTACTCGATCCTCTTATTTAACCGGTCAAAGTCTTTATCCGTTGGTTTTCATACTTATAAGACGATAGAAAGGTCGTAAAAAACTTTTGGTTAACATAAAGTAGCAATATAACTGCCTTGAGAACGTTATTTTAAATACCGTTAAGTTCTAGTCTTGTTAATATTATTAATTGTAACTAAAACAGCGCTCGAACCCTTTTAGCAAAAGCTAAGGACGGTATTAACAATAAATATACGGATTAACGATATATTACAATTAAGTTAACTACGTTTTATTTACTTTGTTACCGGCTTATAACTTCAAACCTTAGATTCTTTAATCATTTGTTATTTTAATACCATAAAACTAATTTTCTCGACGAAAAGAGTATCGTCAGTTTACGTACCCATTACGCCAAAATCCTTTTTCTACGTTATTAGCAAATACGGGTCATATATTAAAAACTTTATCATTATCCGGGATTAAAAATTCAATTAATAGGTTAAAAATTAATAAATTTCTGTTTTAACCAATCCGTATAACAGCTTAATACATCTTATTACCGTATTTAAAAGGTAAATAACACGGAATTCCTATAGAAATTTTAGTAATATGATTCGTTATAAATTCGTTATTAATTATGTATAGGCCTACGTTATATTAAAACTATTAAACGTAAACTTGCTTTTAATTTTCACTAGTAAACTTGTTATCAAAACGATTACTAAATGCTAACTGATTTTCTAAATCATTGGCGACTACGTAAGTATTCAATCCTTACCTTTTATCGCCGTATCCTTAAGCGATTAGGCGTGATTTTTTGTATGGCCACCCCATAGTTTTACGTTTAACCTTGTAGATAATCTTCGATTTGAAAAATCGTTACTTTTGTATTTTAAAATTTAAAACCAGTTTTCAAAACGAATTATACAACCCTTCGAATTAACAGGCCACTAATTTCGACCTTATCACTTTCCTTAAAAGGTTTACCAAAGGTCCTAATAATCCCTTACATTCTAAACTTTAATATTAAGTATTCGTTATCCTTTTCTTTCCTATTTACCTAAGTAATATTGTAGATAAGACCCGGTATATATTCCTCCTTTTTAACGTTCTTTTTTATTTTCGGAGATTATCTGCGCCGCCGTCGTTTTATCTGCTCATTGATAACGAGTAAAGGAAGTTTGTATTAACTCGGTCGCTTATTTCAAGGTTCTTTATTATTAATAGCCCTAATATAGGGTTTTGTTATGACTCAAGAACCAACTGCAGGTCATGGAACAGGCCAGCGACCAGCTGCACCATTAGAAGCTTGACGTTCAACAAATTAGGCGGGTAACATCTCTTATATCAGCAACTCAGGGTTAGGGTTAACGCATGGACGCATAGGATATGTTGGATATCTTGCTATCCAAGCTATCCAGTACTGAAGATGGTATGAAGATTATAGGATATAAGGATACAGTCATCACCACACAGATAGTATTTCCTTTATAACTCTTCAGTTGTCAATCTAAGTATTCAGTCTACACGCCTGAATAGCCTAACGGCTAGTGATCATTCTATAGCACGAATACACATCTTCTTGATATTGCATCTTTATTACCTCTGCTACCTTATTACTAATATAAACCCTCTGACACCTTCTATTTACTCACGGGTATTTAGTATAATCATTACAATATGATTGAGCGTTTCAAACTAAACACTTGGTACTTATAGGCGTTATATTTACCAAGTAACTATTAAAATTAAAAATTGTAAATATAAATTTAAATAAACGGTATAAAATAAGGTGAATGATTTGGGTGTTAGGTTAGGAGGAGATGTGTGTGGGAGTGGAGATATAGAGTATAGGCGTATTCTATGTTGTATAGGAGATTCAGATGCTGTTTTGAATGTTTTGAATAGTAGTATGAGTGTTGCAAAAGTTATTATAGTCGTTTCGGAAATATACGTAAGCGTTTTCGTTATTCATATAATGTTGTGGTTATTTGAATAAGTTCTAACTAAGGGGTCCAAAACTCGATAGCTTACGTGACGGATACGGAATATAATTTTTTTAAAAAGTACTCGGATATTGTTTAAAACGTTAATCAAGTTGACAATATCCTATAGGAGACTTCAATGATCAAGGGTACTAATAGAGTTGATATTATATTAAATTCGTTCTTTTTAAACCTTTGAAAAGATTTACAGTTTTTTTCGCTTTCACATAGTTTTTGTAAGTCGTAGTATTGGAGTATGAAATAGTTGGGACCATTAAAGTATTCCGATATAAGTATTTAACTAAGGTTCATCTCTTTTGTCCTTGGTTATTTATAGACGACCGAGTCGGCTACTAATTAATGTCGGTTTGGTTTGTAAGTTAACGTATGAAGAAGATAATATAAAGTTTAAAATGATAGCAATGATAAATTCAACAGGGAGAAGAAGCATCTGGAGAGTGCACGCCTTTGATGAGAGCTTAGATACACTTACTTAAGCTGTAACCCCTACCATATACTCCGCTATCATACTTACTTACTCTTTCTAAATATGGTAGTATCTACCTTAAACAGTAGTATCCACAATATAAATAACGGGTTATTAGTAATTACGGATTTATTAATTTGTAAACGGGTTAATTGTTATTAAAACGAGTTGATCAATATAAAAATGATGATATGTTTTATTTGGAACATCAGGTTCAATAAATAACGAGTTAATAATACGTATTACTCCTTATGTATTGTAAATATAACTTATTTTTTTTGAAAATTAGTTCGATTTATTGTTTTTTAAAAAAAGTCTTGATAATATTTCCAACTTTAAATCGTTAGAATGAAACATAATATTTATTAATAGTTTTATTTATGGATTATCATTTAGGCTTCATAATAATTTATTCATATTTCGTAATGTAATGAAAACGATAAATGAAAAAATACTGTTACGAAAATGTTTACAATCGGTGTACTCATGTATTAAACCGATTCAAAAAGGTTAATATAATATTTATAGGTTATGAAAACGGGTTAATACCAATATTTACATTTTAATGATTTCTAAAGTTGATTAATGACCTAAAAATAAATGAATTCAGTAGAATTAGGAATAAATAACTAAAAAACGTAGGTATATTAAAATTCTATAATTGACTCGTTGGGTACCTATGTTTATTTTAAAGTGGAAGTAAATACCGAGGTATTTGTTTACCCTCATCAAGTTGTAAAGGCGTTTTCAAATTTCTTTTTTCCAGTTGAAACCACAGTCGTTAACTATTATTCGAGGGAATCTATGAAATAGTTAATGATAATGTAAAACCCGTTTTATGTAGTCCTTAGCATCTATATTTTCCATAATTTTGGGATAACTAATTTATTGAAACGTTATATAATAATTATAAAGTAACTTAGATTTATAATTCGGTTTTAGTAGAGGTGGAATGTAAAGTCTAATAATAACTTTCTTCAAAGTTGTTCGAAAACCAGTCAAAATTTAAAAACCCCTTTTCTATGATATTGCTAGGAAGCCTTCCGCCTATAAACATTACAATCGCGGTAAAAAAGTTGGATAATTCGGTATAAATTAAGCTAGAATTAGGTTTGTAATGATATAGCAATGATAAAGTCATAACTAGGCTCATTAATAATGAGAGAATTGTACGTAATTTATATGAACATGGTAATAACCGTTTTATAATTAAAGATGAAAATACTTTTACGAAAACTTAAAACATTATTATTGTTTACCATATCTTTCGAAATGGATATCATCAGTATTTTGTCCTCCTTAACGCGAATATCGACTGGGAAATTACCATTACTCATACTTATTATACGAATTGGTTGGGGATACATAATGTTTCGTATTATAGTAGCGTTCTTGTCATTTTGAAGATTATAGTTCGTGAAAATCTTACGGCCTTGGAAGATAGATTCTTTGTCTATAGCAAAGCAGGAAATATATGAATTTGGAAACAAATAGGAAGCCAGTTATTCGAAGCAAATAAGCCTAGGATTAAAAGGCCTTGAGGAAAGTTTTAATCCCTTCGTAATAATATATCAGGCCGATATAATTGGTTTCCTTATTATAAATAAATTTGAAATTAAATTAAGCAAGCTGTTTTCATTAAAGAACTCATTTTTCAAAGAGTAGTTTCGTTATTAAAACGTATTTCAAGTTTTTTTGGTTTGTAAAGATATGAAATAAGATAGCCGTACTACGGAGCTTCTGGTTCCATGTGTTTAACAACTTATAATTTATGAAACATTTCTATGGTAAAGTTCGTAAATATATTCGAAGAATGGTATACGATGAAATTAAGACGATATATAGAGAAAGACTCCTTACTCATCACACTGAAGTAGGTAACGTCTTAAAGCTTACGCGGAACAGTCGGGTTTCAAAAAGAATTTTCGTTTGGAGTTTTATTAGGCAAAAATAAATTTCGCGAAAAACGAAATCTAGAGTTATTCAAGGGTAAAAAATTTCTTGCTTCCCTAAGTAAAGTTAATTCCTTTTTAAATTAACTGTATAAGGTGACTACCAAACATTATGTAACCTCAAATTAATTGTTGGTAAAATTTAACGAACCTTAAAAATTCACGTGCCCCTAATATTGAAGTAAAAGTTGCTGATTTCCGAATGACGAGTAAACAATCCCAATTTTTACATACGACGACCACATTTTCGATGATAAACGCTAAATATATTTTTTGAATTCAAATTCATAGTTGACTATATAGCAAATAAATTTCATGGGGTTTTAAACATTTCATATACATTGAACTTTAGCGTTATAATTATTTAATATACAATTGAAAAAGGAATATCATTCAGAAAAGCGAAATGAAATATATCGAAAAAGGAGCTTAAGAAATTCTTGATATATTATTAAAAGGTGGTTGGTATATTAAAAATACTAAAGGAAGTAACTAATCATTTGAATATTGTTGTAACAGCAGTCGATTACAGTAGACTCAAGCGAAAATCAGTTTCGAGTTGGTATTTCTTTATTAAACAAATATAAATCATATTTACGAGTTGTAATCAGTATTATTCACAGAAAAAATATTAGTAAAAATAAAAGGCTTCATTATATATATATAGAATAGTATAAATCGGAGGTTTCGTTTTGAATTGTTAAATTTTCATTCGAGGCGTTTGTCAAGCGTTTTATATGTATTATCTGACAGGTTTGTTTAACATTACATAATGATAGAAAGTTTAAACGCCGTTCTCGACTATGCAATCGATGCAACCCAAGTTTTACGTATACGTTAATATCTATACTCGTTTGCTTATTTTGTATTAATTGGGTTAATAAAGGCAATTTTATTTAATTACCCTTTTTATACAAGTTTTAGAATGTTTTTAACGCATGATTATCATATAGCTAAAATTAATTATACGGTCATCCGCCAAGTACACTTTGGGTTTCAGTTTTTCTTGTTTACTATTACCGGGCAACACCCACTATATAGCTAGCATATTATGACCCTCACTAATGTAAAAGATACATATGTCAGTGGGAAGGCTCGCAACTTCAATGTTCCCGCTTTACAACAACCACTCGATTCAAATTCCTCTTTCCAAGTCATATCCTATAATCCGTTAAACAAACTATAATGAACAAAAGACTTTTCTGCGACTACAAAATATATATATAAAGTTGAAACCCCAATTCTATATACCTGTAGCTAATTTTCAGGCAATATGTTATATGTATGTATTGAATGCTGATAGGGTTATATAATCGACCATATTGGTCGCAACTACGTGTCACAAACTTAGTATAGACTACAAATATGGACCATATTAATATAACTTTATCCACGTGCCACATAAAATATAGAAGGTATCACTAGGTGTATGGAAAAGTATTTAACCCAATATACTTAAAATAAAACAAAATCCATTGCCTAATATTTATAACCTTTGCTTATAAAACGGAATCATAAAAGAAATAACACTTTTATCAGAAATAGAACCTTAAGCTAGCCTTTTGATCGAGGCCTTCAGGTACCCTATAGTTGAGAAACCCGTAATAACGGGCGTGAAAACTGATTCCTAGGCCGGGCTATATTGTGTGGCTATCTTAGTCCCCGTTCGAAACCTACTCGCATCGAAAATCTGACTGCCTTGAAAGAGTGAAGGGCTTATAAAATATTATTTTTTTGTTTGAAAGCCCGTGGTAATGAGGGAGATACACTCCACAACTCCGGAGAAAAAAATACTTCAAAGCTTGAACTATCTTTTTTCAACGGACCGCAAGCTCAAGAAGTATAAAAGAATCATAAAATAAGGTACACCACTAAGCAGGTGGTGTGCCATAAAGAGTTTTCTGTAGACAGCCAAAAAAAAAAAAAAAAAAAAAGGTATCCAAAGTAAAGTAAAAGGCCCCGCTAAGCGGATAGGGTGACGGTATAGGTGGTGACAGCTCGAAGATAAATAAATAAATAAATAGAGCCTTTAAGTGCGAGCGCTTATAATAAAGGTCTTTTAGACCTTAAATCGTAATAAGAATCAAACTCGCAATAGGCAAGTTCAAGTCTGAAGGGGCCACGTTGACACAAGTAACGAGGGACGTAATCGTTGATTGTAAGGGCTATTCTCTGGATACACCGCTGCGCGGGTAGTGCGCCGGGTTGACGATGATCTCCATAGCTAAAAAGGAGTCACCAGAAAAGATTCAAGTGGTGATAAAGCCGATTAGTGATGTTTTGGTGAAATAAGATGCATATGAAGTGATGGTATAAGTGCGGTTGTGTAATGATCACACTAAATACCCATGAGTAAATAGAAGGTGTCAAGGGGGTTATGTTAGCAGTAAGGTAGCAGAGGTAATAAAGGTGCAATATCAAGAAAATGTTTGTTCGTGCTGTAGAATAATCACTAACCGTTAGGCTATTCAGGTGTGTAGACTGAATACTTAGATTGACAACTGAAGAGCTATGAAGGAAATACTATCTATATGGTGATAGCCGTGTCCTTATATCCTATGGCCTTCATACTATCTTCAGTACTGGACCGCTGAAGTCGCTAGTCGCTTCCTGCAGTCCTATGTAGTATCGACTGGACCACTCTTCGGTTCTTGCGGTTCCAACCCTAACCCTGGGTCCTTACATAAGAGATATCCCCGCTTGATGTGTTGAATATCAAGCTTCTGATAGCGCAGCTGGCCGCTGACCTATTCTATGGTCTGCAGTTGGTCTTTGGGTTATAACAGGTTGAACCTAAAAAAAATTATTAGAAGTGGCCACTGTTAGGGTTTATAGTATAGGCCTCTTATCTTTCTTAATAAAGTGGTTTATGCACCCATATCAAAAAAGTTGATATAAAGTCGAAAATGCGTTTCGCTTTTGAACTGGCCTTTTGAAGTTTCCTCTTTTTCGTAGTAGAAAACGACGTATTATATAATATAAGAATATTGTTCGTTTGTATTCCAATAAGTGATAATCCTTCAGAACATGACGTTGAGACTAACAAGTATAAGTTGAAGGTCGAGTTAGCCATTCTTAGGAATTCCTTGTAATACATTTAATATATATTAAACTAGTATATTCTAGCCTTAACAAGGTTCTAAAATGGTTTTAAGATACGTATAATCGTTCTGGTCAAATGGTGTTTTCGAAGATTTACAGATATGTGGGCGTAAATTCATCGCTTAAAATACTTTGTTAATTGTATGTAAACTTATATAATATCTTAAAGTTTAAGACGAAAGTCGTAAATAGTACGTAAGGAGGCAGTAAACGCTCAATTCACACGATGACTCGTTTGTTATAAAGTAGGCGATTGTATTATAATATTTTTTCCCCCAGCGTTATCGTACCTTTTAATTTTAAAGCGACTTTTTTATAAGGTCTACCAGTTTTTCTTTTTAGTTCGTAGATTAAACGGGTAGGTAAAATCTTGTAATAGTCGTGCATTGCTGAGTTAAAATTTTTAGAGTGAAAGATGCCCTATTTGATTAAAGTGGAGATTTCCTTGCAGGTTAAATTTTTAAAATAGTTACCCGGGGTTGTAATAACTCTATTACGGCGGAGTTTCATATTTAACTTACGGTTTTCCATTTCCTTTCAAGTGTTTAAAGAGTTAGTAAAAAAGGTTTTGACTTTTTTTTTTTCAAACCAAGTGGATGCCCTTGACAGTGTGGTGTCGGTTTCGCTTATATAAAGTGGTCGGTTTTGTAAGGTGGCGGAGGTTATAAAAGGTTATCCAAGGGATGTGTGGACTTCAGGGGAGGTTCGTTTTGATTACCCTAGTAATAACGTTACTAGTGCTACTTGTCGAATTACGTTTTCAGAGCGTTATATTTCACTTTGTCTTTTTTATACTCCCATACTATTGTTTAACAAAATAAACTCGTGTTATTTGGTAAGTTCATAATTATATAATATCCTTTAAACTCGTTAATTCTTTAAAAGCCAGTTTATCGGTCTTTCGTTTTCCAAACTAGGACTTTAGATTGTAATGGTAGGTTTATAACTATAGTTTCATATAGGCCGTTTTTTGTTGCTAATGCTTTTGAAACATCATTCCTAGCCCGTAGGAAACACAATGCTACTATAGATTTCGGCACAGAATTTGTTTTTTATACCGTTATTAGTAATAGTGCGGAATCTGTATGAATTTTGGAGTAAGTAATAAAGACAAATAGTATAGACATCAGGCTATTCGGGCTAAAAGTGTTGTTAAAGACGTTTACTGCTATTTGCAAAATTGATTCCTTAGTACTTATACCCTTTAAGATTTTATATAAAACTGTATGTATTTTGTTAAGCGGTTTGTAATATTGTTTACACTTTTCGAAATCCTAAAACTCTTTTATCGGTAATTATTTGTACTTTTTTCCGGTAATTTTAGACTTAATTCGTTATTTAATCGAGTCAAAAATTGTATCTATATTATACATAATCTGATCCAGAGGTCTAAAATAAATGTTTATTTATCAGTTTATTGGAGAATTTGAATAATCCGTTATAAAGGCGTTTCGCGTAAATTTTACGGCCCAAAATATTATCGCAGCATCAACGGCGTACAAAATAAGCTGTTTTTCAAGGTATATTACATTCATAATAACCTCGTAGTTCAAGTTTACGTTATCTTATAGGAGAAATTTGAATCGCCGTGGAGCCTGCAAATACAGCCGGCACTTATGGTAGAATTTCTCGATAGCCTTCAGGGCTTCCTTAACTATATCCTTATAGCCTACTATGTAAAAGAGCTGCAAAAGGCGCTCCGCAACCGGGCGTCCAAATCGTTTGTATAATATTCGCAGTTCTGACTCTATTAAGTATACGGCTTTAATTGTACGCGCATTTTGGAAAAACAATAGGTATTTAAATTTTATACGCAGTGGTAAGGATATACTACTCAAAACGTAAACGAGTTGGTGAGTCTTATTTCGAATTTTAATTTCAAGTTTATTTATATCAATTAATAATAGTTAAAATAATATTTCAAAGTTCATTACGTGAAACTTTACCGGGTGGAATTACGTGTTTACCATTACTATATTAAATGATAATGTTTTACATTTACCGAATAAAAATTTCCGGTATTTTTCTATTCAATAGAATTATAATTTGGGAAAAATCGTCGCGAAAACACTGAATTGTTGTTTTCAGGCGATCTAGATTTTCATTACGCCAGTATTTAGCATAATAATTTGAAGCCGAACGCTATACACATTAGATAAGGTGAATTATAATGTCATATAGGCGTTTGAAACGTCAATTTCGCTATCTACGCCTTCGTTGTATAGAAATAAATCATTTTACAGGTTTATAAATACTTGTTGATTCGTTTTTTCATATTAGGTTCTTATATAGGCCTTGTCTTCCTTAGACTCGTCTTTTCCAGAGGCGTAATTGTAAATGTAAGCGTTAAAATCCTTTTTAGCGTTTTCGAAATCGAGTATATACATTGTAAAATTGATTTATGTTTGGTATTCGAGTGGGTAATCGGCTTAAATTAGTTGTTTAGCGCGAATGTATTTATATACCCGATAGTTAATAGATGAATAACCGACTTTATTATATATTATATATAGTTTTTAGAACACTGTAAAATATTGTATAGTTTTGTATAGGTATATTAGTATCCTTGGTAAACTTTAGATTTAGCCATAAAAGAGCTCCAATTAATAATTGTTTTATCCTCGGTTTTTAAAGCTTCTTTTATATTGTTTATCATTTTTATAGTTATGTTTGGGGCTTTTGTATTTTTGATCTTTTTGGGATATTTTTCAATCTTTGGTTTAAAACGTGATAAATCATTATGGTGATATTTGTTTTCGTAAATTGCGAGCCTTCGTTTTTAGTTTTCCTGGTTATAAATCTTAACCTGAGGCTCTTATTTTGGTGTATCGAGGTTTTAAGTAAAGTTTTAAGGTTTGTACAAAAAGCCTTTAAATATTTTTCTGGTTTAAATAACGTAAGATTAAAGTTTGGGGGTTTACAGTATATGTTTGTAATTATTGAAGTAAATAGTTCATCGCCCGTGTATTTTGGTTCAAGAGCCGCTTTTATACTTTCTACCTTTTACTAATAAGGCGCTAAGTACCTTTCATAGGGTTTCGTCGGCATTTTTTCTTCAGTTTTTAACTTATTTTTAAATGGTACCCGTTTAATTTATTTTGTAAAATGTACTGATCATTTCCATATTGAAGTGTATATCTTTGCGGTTATAACATTACTTAAATGTATAAAAATACGCTAAGTAATATATATATCACTATTTAGCTTACCTAATGAATATACCAGAAAAATTACATAAAACTGGCAAGCATTGATGTCTAATATTTTACAAGTATTTAATATTATATGAATTTTGTTATTAAGGATGTCATAGAGTTGGCAATTATAATTTTCGTATTTGTACTATAAATTGATAAAGTTCGTATGATTTGAAATATCATTCCTATTAGTAGGGAATCGGTGTAGTAGGAGGTCGCAGTAAGGGTCGTAGTTTGTGTATATTAGGCCTTAAAGCTGATATTATCGTTTATCGCCGCCTATCTTATCTCCAGGAACGTTTTCTTTTTTAAGGCGCTTTTTTTGTAACCGAGAGGGGCGTTAAATGTGTTCGGAAAGTGATTTGGGCTTTATTTCTTTTCAAAAATGTTTTTTTTTTAAAAAAGGATTAGTATTCGAACCGAATAGTGGATAACCTTCGTAGCCCTTTCTCCCATTCTATTGATTTCTCAAACTCTATATATTCCTCGTGTGGTACGGTTAATTTTTCAGAATATTTTAAACTTTACGTTCTTGCAGTGTTTTTGTAATATTTTCTATATTTCTTTAATGAATTTTTTTTTACGTTTTGTTAACTAGTATCCTTATATAAATTTCATTTGTATACTTTCTTGATTTTATAGTCTAGTATTTCGTCGATATAAGTCATGATAAATAAGGTTTTCATAATACGGCTTTTTTGACACTTGGGGTATTAATTCCTCCGTTTTATAACTATACCCGTAATACTTTGGAAATTTAATTATACACTGTATGCTATATTTCTAGTATCCAATTGAAAAATCTTTTTTGGAAAGTATCGAATATATTGAGACCTTAGATCTTTTCTTCCCAATGATGAAAAATCACGTTTGTAACGTACGTATTTGTCACCCAGGGGTTCAAATTATTTACCGGTGCTTTAATAGTATTATCCCACATATTTAGTTCAACACACTGCAAAACGAATTTTTAAAACTTTATATACTGTAACAAAAGGTCTATGTGTTCCTTATATTTTACCAGGCTCGATGCGAGTTGTGCCAAATCAGCGAGGTTATTATATTTGAAAGTTTGGTATGAAAAAATCGAAGTAATGAGGTGTTTTATACGTTTAGGATAGTATATTTAAGGTGGTTTTGTGATAAAATGATGACAAAAAACAGTATAATACGTAAATGAAGTATAAATACAATACTCCGAGGCGTTTTCAATAAGGGTTTTAACGTTTGTTAATTTAAATTAAATACTAATAAATTGTAACCACAAACAATTTAGAAATTATAAACTCTTCTTTTAGCGTTTTTCAACGTTACATAAGCTAAGTAACTAGTAAACTTCAAACGTTATAAATGAAAATTTAAATAAGTGGTATAATATAGGGTGAATAAGAGAAAGTTAAGTGGGAAAAGGTAGGTATTTATATTGGGGAATCGGTATGTAAGGATTGAAATTGTATGGTAGGCGTTTCGAATATTATGTTTGGCGTTCGCAATATGTATCGAAGCGTTTCGAAAGGTGTTTTTAGGGTTTGATATATTTCTATATGAACGTTTTGGAAATTTCTTTTGGGGATTGATATATTTTTGGGAGCGTTTCAGTCGGTTCCGAAGTTTGTTTAAGTGGTTTGGATATTACGTTTTGATTAGTTTCGAAGCTTGTTTAAGCGGTTCAGATATTGTATTGGTCGAATAGGTTTTAAATAAAGGGTTCGAAACTTGATTGTTTACGTAGAAGATACGTGATGGAATGTTTTCTAAGAAGTGTTTGGATACGTTCACAGTGCAAATCGAATTGAGGGATAGCCTAATGGGGCTTTTAATAGTTATATGGTACCAATCGAATTGATGATTTCGTATTAAAGTAGTTTTTTTTCGAGTTACTTTACTTTACAGTATTTTTATATTGCCATGTATTTCTTGTAAAGCGTAATATTAAAACATGGAGAGTTGAGATAGTTATAGTATCTTGTTATAGGCATTGAACTCTAGTTTATTTTCTTTTTTCTTAAGCTATCTGTGGTCGACCGAGTCGGCTCTTCATTAGTATTGGTAAGGTTTTTAACTATTTACGTAAATTTGAAAAGTAGAGAAGTAATTGAAAAATTGATAGTATATTGATGATGGATAATTAATAAGTATGAAGGGGTATCCGGAAATTGCAAGCATCAGTTAAGAGCTTATAAGCTTTCATCTAGAGTGTAGCATTTTACTATGTATTTGTAAAGGGACTAAGGCCGAATCTGTCGCTCAAGATGGTTGGATTATGTCCATAAACCTCGATGAAGAAGAAGGAGAATAGAAGTCTCAGCTAGGGAGCGGCTATGGAGCTAAAATGGTGCAAACATCTCCCCAATTATGTGACGTGTGGAAGCGTGCCTTCAAACGGCTTCCTCCCTGCTTTAAAGCATCACAGGAGCGTATAAAACTACCAGGGTTGGATCCCTAGTAATATGAGCCAAGTACTAGCCTATAAAATTACCCCCAAAGACACCCTTGTCGTCTTTTTCCCTATTGGTTTTTTTTTATTGTTGTATATGACGCCGTAAGTATAAGGAAGTTAAACGCGCCTTTTAAAATATTACGGCTGCGTGTGAAAGGTACTAGGCCAACGTTACGTAAAAGGTGCTTTAACGGCTCCCCATACCCCCTATAAATAATCTCTAGACTTCCAATTACAAAAGACAAACTTTCTTTGTGTTTTAACCTTTAACCCTTTTTTTGTGTAATATTAGTGCCTTTGACTATTAGTACAACATTTATTTTATAGTTTTAATATTCCTTACAGTTCTTCCACATCGTTACGATAAATCCCTTACTCGCCATTAAGGTAAACAAAGCTATTGAAAATGTGGGTTACATGCTTTAAAGCTACTCGGTCCTTATTAACGAGTATAAAGTTCTCTACGTTAAAGGCTATCGAAATATACCCCTATGAAACTCGTGAATGGATATATTTCGAATACGTTTATAAAATATCGTATAATCCTAGAAAATTTTACCAAAAGATTAAGCGTAAGTAATTGTAATAGCTACGAGAGAGTTGTTAACAAGTAGCTAGATACTAAAGCCCGATATCGCCTTTATTTCGTTAAGGCTATAGGTTGTAATTTTAATTGTATTTACACACCGTTAAACCTGAATTAGAATGTAAATAAGGCTATTAAGTAGTTATCCAAAGCGTATTTAACGTTCGACTCTTAGGACCGGGGTAAATTTACGTTTTATAAATCGGTTTTACAGTATTGATGAGCGGTCAAAAATCGTGTAAACTTAGGTAATCGTCGCCAAAAAAGCTATAAAAGTACGTCGTGCTACTTAACGTAAGGTTAATACCCAAGGCGAAGGGGTTTTTGTCCTAACTATTCCCGTGCAGTTTAAAGGCTTACGGATTATATAGTTAATAAATAAGAAACGTAATATTTAGGTAAGTCTATCGTAGCCAGGTAAAAACGTAAAAGGCGCGGTTAACTAATAGTTAACGAACGCTATTAAAGGTGATATGAAAGCTTATCGAATTTTCGGAACATATTAATGTTAAATTAGGTGGTATAGATATTAAACTAAAATAACTTGTTAGAATTGGTAAGAGAATACTAAGTAAAAACTTAAATTGGGATTTCGAGGATATATTTAAGTAGAACCGGCCGTAATCCTTCGTTTTTTGTTTTTATTAATACTAATACGCTTATTTTGTACCCGCTTATTAATGGCGTATACGTTACTCCGTTTCATAAGGTAAAGTATAAATTATACCCGCTTACGGACTAGGTATAAAGGCCTATTATTACATTTAACCAGTTTATAACGCGATTCGAAAGTATAGAGTACTACGATATTAAAAAGTTTAAAAGCGGTTTTTACGTTAGGTATATATAACTTACCTACTTAACTAAAACCTATCGTTTCAGTTAGGTATATAGTCAGGTACGTCCGACTCAAGTTTATTATAGGCTTGTAATATTGGTTAAATTAGTATTTCGGTTTTACTTTATCGTCGTCGTTTTTAATAATTACAGCTCATAGTAAAAACTTTCGAATTTATTAGCTTTGGAGCGGATTCAAAACGGCTCGAATGAATTGATTTATATGAAATCGGGGATATTTTTCGTCCGATATATTAATTTTAACAACGTAAAAGTCGATTATACGCGTTACTTAATACATATTGTAAAGACAATTTAACTTTTTTGAAAATTCGTTTAATTTATAGGTTTTAAGAAAAAGTTAAAAGTTACCGACAACTTAAAAACGTTTCGAAGGGGAACGCCGCTTATTAGCGGCTTTTTATATATATTATTATGCAGCCGTTATTACGGTTTATACGAATTTTATAACTTCGCGAATCCATTAAACGAAGTTTTTAACCTTTACGTATAGTATCGTAGTTGAAACGAAAA
The DNA here is from genome assembly GCA_038502455.1 of Anisogramma anomala. Lineage (NCBI taxonomy): Eukaryota > Fungi > Ascomycota > Sordariomycetes > Diaporthales > Gnomoniaceae > Anisogramma > Anisogramma anomala. The sequence continues at coordinate 5,125,692 of JASMMZ010000004.1, read as the reverse complement.
AACGTTATATTAATTGTATAAAATCTACATAATAGTTATAGATTATGAAAAACGAGCTAATACCAATAATACTTATATTTTTATTATTTAATACTGATTAAGAACCGGGTAATAAACAACTTTAATCTAGTTACGTATAAACGATAAATAAACGTAAATATGTAAGGACTTTTTAATTTACGTACTCGGTCGCGTTATCGGTTTTATGGTAAAAAATATATTTAAACGTTTCTTTACTCTTATTAAAACGTAAAGTTTTTTTTAAAACCCATTAGTCCGATTTAAACTACGATCTTAAACCAACGTACGCAGCGAATCATAAAATTGTCAATAGAAATTTAAAAACCACTTCATATAAGCTTCGACGTTTATAATAGCTATAAATTCAAAGGTAACGGCTTTATTTAAACGATCCATAATAACCATAAGGTAACATGTGTTATTAGCGTGTTCCTAAGGTAAATTAACTATAAAGTCGACGGAAAGTTTTTTTTAAAGCCTTTCGAAAACCAAAAGGGGTTTGAAAAGTTTTTTTCAACAGTGTTTCTAATGAATTGTATGATTATAAACGTCATAATTACGGAAAAATCGGCGGATTACACGATATAAACCTGACTAAAAATGTCCTTTAAAGAAAATAACGATAATAATGTCGCGGCTTAGGTAATCTGTATAAAGTAAATTTTAGGTAACTTGAATCAACACGGTAATAAGCGGCTCGTAAAGAGGTACCTAAATACAGTCGCAAAACCTCAAAATTCCATCGTTGTTTACTAAATATTTCGAAATTAAAACCTTTAACGTACGGTTGTTGTCGATACAAATATCCGTTAGAAAATATTAGTTACCTATACAAATAGTACGTATTAATAGGAGGTAAATTGTATCGCGTGTAATAACGGTATTTCGATAACTTTGAAGGTCGACGTTACTAAAAAGTTTACGGCCTTTTAAAATTAATTCGCCGACGACGGTTGGCTAAGAGACGTACGTACGTGAGAACGATTCGGAAGAAAACTATTCAGGGCGTAGCAATTAAAGTTTTCGACTTACGTAAGGTGGATTCGAAAAGCCTTCAGAAATATCCTAATTTTTTCGTAATAACGTATCAGGTCATATATAATTTGTTATTTTATTATATATTAACTGAAAGCGAAATTACGAAAGTTGTTTTAATTAGTAGATTTGTTAATCGAAAAGGCGTCATATGATTATAAAGTATTTTAAGTTTTTATAATCCATTAAGATTGTAAACGGGTGCGCCGTACCCCGGAACTTCGCGTTTTATATTTTTAAATAACTTATAATTCCGAATAGTTTTTTGTCGTAGATTTCATAATTACATTTAACGAAAAACAAACCATGGAAGTAATATGTTATTAGGCGTAAATTGCCGTAGTCGTCGCGTTAAAAAATACAACTTCCTAAAACTCAACTAAACTGTTGGCTTCAAAGAAAATGTCGCGGTTGAAGTCCTATTAAACAAGTACGGGTTTGGAGAAAAAGCTAAATTTAAGCCGTTTAAAAGTTACTTTTTTCTTAAACCCCTAAAGAAAGGAAATACCCTTACGAGTTATCCAAAGTAATGGTCCGATAATTGTCGAGTAATCGCGAATAGAATAACGGTAAAAATTTATAAACCTAAAAAATCCCCGTACACCTAAAACTGTTGTAAAAACCGTCTATTTCCAGATAATATATAGCTTTTCTAGATTTATACGGATATTGACACTAATTTCGATAAATAATTTTAAGTACTTGGTTTTTTAAATGCCGAATTCGTATTTTAAAATATCTAATTTAAGTCTTGTTACGTTTAAAGCGTTGAAAATTTACCTAACCTTGGTTATATAGTTGTCGAAAATATCTTTAGAGTAAATAAAACATAATCGAGGTAAACCTAATAAAGAATATAGAAAAAATGGTGTAATGAATTGTTGATATATCGTTAAAAGGTAGCAGAAACGTTAAGAATGCCGAAAGACATAATAAGCCACTCGAAAAAAACAAAACGTATACGAAATATGGGTTTCCATTCGTTTCCCTCCTTAATAAAAAACTTATGAAAAACAGAATTAACATTTGACTTGGTAAACTACTTAACTTGCGAAACATTTGTAAATGTCTATTTTATAAAAAAAAAAAAAAACAAGTAACGATTTGCTTTTATAATAACATTAAACCGGCGGTAATCGATATAAAATCGTAACCTTTTTTTAGGTTTTTTAACGAAAAGTATTAGACCGTCCGTTAAGGAGTTACTTATTCGAATATAACCATAATCAAATAGCTTAATTAAAGTTTCACGTAACATAAAAAGCTTTTTACATGATATATCATAAAAAGAACCCTAAAATACTTTTAAAGGTTAGCCGTAGTTATCAGTACAAAAAACAATTTTATAATTCGTTTTAAAGCAATAAAGGGGTAACTTGTTGCTGAGGGCTTTTTCAAATAAAGGCACGAATTCCTTAAAATCAATGGGGAGTTTGTCGTAAACAAAAACGAGTAGTTTCGGGGCAAATGTTGTATTAATATCTTCAAGGAAAACGGCGGCGAATTAAGTAATAACAGTTCGGTTTTTGTGGATATATCGTAAAATAGCGTATAATATAACAGCGCCGACCCTTTTTAACATTTTTTAAACGGGTGTAAAACCTCGTTCCTAAACGTGATAATTATCAACTTGTTTTAAAAGTAATATATACTTTATAACGTTATAAGTAACTTATTAATATTTTATTTAAGGTTAACCCAAAATAACGTCGTATTATAAAAAGGAAACCATATAAGTTTATATTTGGTGACGATAATTATTAAGGTCGACGTTTAAAAAGGGTACAAAAAATATATCGTCAAGAAAAACCGGGCGTATAATACGTTATTTCGCAGAGTTATTGTAAGAAAATAAAAAAAACGGTGATAACTTTAAACTATTGATAAACTATATGGTCGTAAATTTATAATATTTATAACCTATACTTACTAAAACGTAAATAAAACGAATATAATTATACAGTAAATTTATTATAAACGAAAAGTTGTTTAAAGGCTAAAACGAAGTTATTAAGTCGAATTAAAGTCCTATTAAATTTTATTCGCAACTATGTATAAAAGTTACTTTTTTCCCTTTTCGAAGTCGATAAAGTTTCCGGCCGAAGTAAAATAAATTTTTATAATGATTTTGGCGTTAAAGTCGCTCGGGTGTTACGCCAGGTTCTATAGGCAAGTATGGATTCGGTAAACGTTCGTGCCATAACGTAAACACACTCTGGAGTCCTTACGATGAAAAAGTTCCGTTTAATTAACTTAGGCGACACGTCGTTTAAAAGCGATTCGAAAGGCGTTTACGCTAGTTACAATAACATCGTCCTAACTATTTCGAACGGAAGCGTTACCGCTGTTATTTTCACCACGGAAAACGCCTTCTGTAGTAATAATACTAATACCGTCGTAACGAATACAAAAGTTATAAAAGCGTCCGTCGATAAATTAAACGTAAACGACTTATTTATTATAATCCGCCGGTATATCGGGGGAAAGTAACGTATTAACAAATATAATATTAATAATTCTCTTTAAGATAACGAGTTTAGCGGTTAATTTCTAAGCTATATCACCAGATTTCACGAATAAATCTTTTTCAATATTAAAGAAAACCGTAAAATTATTTACGAAATTTTTACTTTATATTCGTAAGCCGAATAATAATTATTTTAATCGCGTTAAGGTTGTAGTAGTAGGCTCAAAATATAGCTATAAAGGCGTCGGGGTCGTTGATATCTTCTTCGTTTTCGCAGACGCAATAACATTTTGTAATAGTTTTCGCATCACCTTTTAATTATTGAAAGATAACGTAAAAGTAATCTTTTTTTTGATAGTTTTCCGATTCCGACTTAATTTACGTATTATCATAGCTTTTTATACCGGAAATCGTAATTTAATATCGAAGAACGTAACTGTTTAGTTAAAAGGTTTACGTTTAAATCGTCGACACCCGTTGAAAAGGGCGCTAATATCGTAATTAAAGTTAAATTTTTTTTAATCGTCGTTATTTAGGTTACCGACGCTATCCTTGGTAAAAAAAAGGTATAATAGTGACGTCGTTTATAACGTACGTAGGGAAAACCTTTTAAAAGGGAAGTTAACCCGAGGACGTAGACGTACCGATAACTTAGAACTATCGAATTATATTTGTTAAGGCGTTTAATGCGTTAGTATTCCGTTATTTTAAGTATAAAACGTACTTTTAAACAGTTTAATCCTATTTAATAAGTTGTATATATAAAAAGTTAGTAAAACGTTCGTATTAAGTCGTAAGGTAATCGTATTAAGCAGTTAAAACGTTTTAAAACTACTCTTTAACGCGTACGTTAAGGAATTACTTTAAGGCCTAAGGGTTTAAATCCGGTAGGTCGGAGGATAAAGATATAACCTTAAGCTATAGCCATTAAAAAGCAATTAAAACATCGTCGGAAAAAGATTAAAGTTTATATATAAAGTGACTAAGGCCGAAGCTATTGCTTAAAGTAGTCGGATTCTATCTATAAACATCGATAAAGAAAAAAAAAAAAAGAAGTCCCAGCTAGGGAGCGACTATGGAGCTAAAATGGTACAACCCTCTCTCCAATTATGTGACGTGTGGTAGCGTGCCTTCAAACGGCTTCTTCCATACTTTAGAGTATCGCAAGAGCGTATAGAACTACTAGAGTTGGATCCCTAGTAATATTAGCTAGGCACTAGCCTGCAACAGTATTTTGCCAATATTTCTTTTGGGCTGTGGTATGTTATCATGCACTCTGTAAGAGTGCACCTTGCAGCATGACATGTTATCGTGCAATCTGTAGGAGTGCACCCTGTAATGTGACCGTTTACTAAATATAGAGAAATATAATCATATCCACAACATCACTACTTTCAATGAAATACCAGTTACTTAGAACAGAGATTCGAATCGATAACATTGCAACGATAAAATCCTACTAACACTGATCAGTACTTATTAGTTTAAGCATAGATAAGCTAGGTAATATAAAAAGCTATTTTTTGGTTATTATATTTTGTTTAAGTAAGCTAGAGAAAAGATTTTTGCGAAGTGTTTTTATACGTTATGCAGTTGTTCGCAGCAACAACTAGGGAGAGTTTATAGGCTTTGCAGTTGTTTGTCACAGTTTATATATAGCGGTAGTATCGCTATTAAAAACACTAAGAAATCCTTATTAAATCATAACTGTCTAAACCTCTCAAGTTCTTCAAGTTACTAAAGTTGTCAAACGGTTAATTCAATACTACTATTACTGGTATTACTATTGCAAATCGTAAATCGTAATCAGCTAAGTCACACGACCCCTTTAATCTTAAATAATAATTTTAACACCAAATCATTTACGATGTACTCTTTTACATAATTTCCCCCCCTATACTACTTTGATTTTTCCTTCACTCGTCAAATAGGTTACCTTTAACGTAAAAATCTGTATATTTACCGATACTGCCACAAAAGAAAAAAAAGGTTTAGAATTTTCGTTTGTTAATCACTTTGATTACAACTTCTACTAAACAAACTTCGATAAATACTTTACCTTCAAACACCTAACCAATTACCTTAGTTGCTTTATCTTCGATTTAAACCTCACCAAAATCAATTAAGAACCCATCTCCCTCAATAATTTTTTCATATGGTTTAATGAATAAAATTTAGATACATGAAAGTTAGTAGATAGACAAGTTAAAGGAAGGTTAAAGATTCAACTGCATAATCAAAGGGTTGATTTCCCTATATAGAAAGGAGAAAGAGGTAATGTGACTAATATACTATACAAATTAGTTACCGATGAAAACCTCTAATGAAAGTGTAAAAATACGGATAAAGGTATCGTTAAAGATAACATTCTTTAACGTTTTTATACGCGTTGATAAGACCCTAATTAAGCCTAAATAAGTTTATTGAACCGCGTTACCTAAAGTTGTCAACGCCCTAACACCGCTGATAACGATGAAAAATATATTAAACTAAACATAACAAGTTCTTAAGTCTACGTCTACCCTCAAATCCACTAGTCAATTAAGCAAAATCCCAACCAAAAAAACCTTAACACTAATAAAATCATGACCAAATCTATGACAATCCTTAAAGTCCTTAATAAGTATAATTTCAACAGGGCTTCCAATAGCATCAACCACAAGTAAGATGCAGTTTTACGCGTAAACTTACTATAAGTACAGTCACTAACTTTTTTCTTCCAAATTTTACTCAAGGTAACTATCCCATCCACTAATATTAATATCAACCTTGACATCACCAATTGAAAAATCAAAAAGGACTTTACGACCAATACATTACTCTTTTCACTCGAAACGTTCCTATAATAAGTACTGATTATGTTAGGATTGAACATTTCATAAAGATTTGGGAAAATAAGGAAAGGTATAGCGATAATTCATAAAATTGATTCAATGTTGGGTTACGACTATGATTCAACATTTACCATCAAATAAAGTTTAAATTACCTGATTTTAGTTAATTGTTTTCCAATATACTAACTATATAAGCCAAAGAATATTACCTATGGTACTTAATGAATTAATTGTTGTTTCTAAAGATTTACAATGATTTCAAAATTTACTTCGAATGCAATACTATCCTCGCTTATTACCTCGCAAACTAAAATATTGTTTAGTGGTCATATATATTCAAATACAAAAAAATGTTGAGATGTATAATAAACGTCTTTAATTAAATATTTCATAAACTCATATTATACTAGTAAGCAATAGATAATATAGAAGCTAGTAAAAGCACATTAAACTAGTAATGACGCTTGGCGGTTACAGATTACGAAAATTTTAAATAAGATTTAGAATATTCCAGCATAATATGTAAAGGCTTTTGAAACTAGTTATGATTCTTGCTAACAACTATAATATTATGGGTACCGAACTTAACTAGTATATTATTTTAAGGTTACAACCTTAACAATAATAACAAAGATCTCACCCATACCAATTATATAGACTGTAAATATAGTAAGCTCAAATAATACAATTCATAAAAGAATTGAACCTAGAAACTTGAACAGAAACGTATATAAGGAAAAATAGATTCTATTTTTTTCTAAATATTCACGGAAATCACGAAAATTATCCTTGCAATACTAAGAGGTATTATATTCATAATGAATGAAATGATTGGTCAACACATTGTATTATTATCAAATATTGATTGAAATATATAATATATTATATTTAACAACCATTTAACTCTAATGAAGATTATATTCAACGCGTAATAAACTTCGAATGTTTTAATGTATAATATATAGAAAATATGCCCAAAGTTATCAAATAGTACGAAATACTATCCCTAGCCCTAAAATAACGTAATAACTGACCAACCACGTTTTTTATACCACTTAATCGATAAATACTCTTTTTGTCATTATAACGATAAAAACCCGAACCCTGTTTTTTTTACCATTAGCGATAGTTACGCAGAATAAGTATTTTAAAGTATTATGCCGGACACTTGGGCAATATGATACCTAACTCGAGGCTATTCGTAATACATCTTACTATGAAAGAATACTGATTCTACTGCGGAATTTAATTATATGAATACCGTTAAGGCCAAAGTTGTATTTAGCCGTAAAAGGAATTCTTTTCACTTAAATAGACGATTATATTAAGAGTTGTTGGACCCATTATCTTGTATATTTTGGAATACCCTACACCCCTTTTCTTTCTTATTGAAAATATGAAAACCTCGATATTAACGTTGATATTCAAACTAACTAACTAGTCAATCCTTTCTTGTATTTTTCTATCATCGGGCAGTTCCCACTTTATAGCCAGTACAATGTGGCCCTCGATAATGTTAAAGGTACATATGCCGGCAGAAAGGCTCGCAACTAAAGTATTCCTACCCTAAAACAACTAGAATATTCGAAAATTCCGGTTTCAAAGTTATATCGTAAAATCCGTTGAATGAAATTTAACAAACAAAAGCTTTATCCCCAGCTAAAATAAATATACAAAGTTGAAAACCTAATCTTATACACCTATAGTAAATTTTCAAACAATGTGTTGTATGTGTATATTGAATGACAATGTGGTTTTACAATCGACTGTATTAGTCTTTATTACGTATTACAGACTTAAAAAGGTCTACAAATATATATCGCATTTTTATCAGTCTTTATACGTGTTATGTGAAAGAAAGAAGAAACCACTAGGTGTTTCGAAAAAGTTTCTACCCAATATACTTATAAAACAAAGTCTATCATCCTATATTTATAACATTTTCTTATAAAACGTAATTGCTAATAAAACCTTTGGCAGACATTGAACTTTAAGCCAGCTTTCTAAACAAAGCTTTAAGGTACCTTGTAAATTAAAAACCCGTAACATTATATGAGTATAAAAACGGAAACTTTAAATAAGCCATATTATACGGTTATCTTGATCCCCGTCCGACGCCCATTCACGTCGAATATTTAATAGCACGAAAAGAGTAAATGTCTCACAAAACACATATATTTTAGTTGGGAGCCCATAGCGAGAATTAATATATGCTTTATAACTCGTTCGGTGAGTCAACTTTTTGCTACGGATCTACAAACCAAAAAAAAGGCCAAAAAATTAAAAGGGTATATCACTAAGTGTGTGGTATGCCAAAAAATCCTTCGTAGACAGTCAAGTATTCAAAGTGTAGTCGAAGGCCCCATTGAACGAGAGGGGCGTCGGTGTGTATGGTTATAGTTGAAACTTAAATAAATAAATAAATGAAGTTGTGAAATGCGAGCGTTGACAATAAAGGTCTTTTTTAAGACCTTAAAAATTAAAATTAAGTAGACTTTGGTTGTATTGTAATGCGAGTTTAAACGGATACGTTAGCACAAGTAACGATGGATAGACTCGTTGTTTATAAAGACTGTTTTTTGAATACACCGCTACGCGGATGGTGTGCTGGGCCAACAATGATTTTCATGGCTCAAAAGGGGTTGCCGGAAAATATTCAAATAATAGTAAAACCAATTAGTAATGTTGGGGTAGAATGTATTATATTTGAAGTGATGGTGTTAAAAGCGACTAGATTTTAAAAAATTCCTCCAAGGGAGGTATTGCTAGAGTTTAGCGTGTACGCTTTTAAACTTTCTTAATAAGGTAGTATATATACACATGCCAAAGAAATTGATATGAGATCGAAGATTCTAACTAGTAAAATGTAACAGCCAAAGTTTCATGATCAATTGAAAATAGAGAAATTTATAATTTGACTGTCAAAGACTAAATATAATAGTGTCAAATCCAATGAAATTAAAATTATGTTAATTAAAGCGACAGTTTAACCGCCAGGCAACTAACCAGCTGTATAAAATCTTCAAAACGGTGGGTTATGAAAATATAGATTTACTAGCGTTCAAAGCAATTTAACAGCTTTGACACTACTACCAAGTATACTCTTAAACCCCCTTAAAATTCAAGTTCACGTTAAAAAAAGACCAAAACTTCAATTTTGACGTTTTTATCGGCATATTTTACTTAATAACATACATATATTACACATCGTTGACTCTGTAATAGCGTTTTACGAAACCAAATTCCATGAAACCATTATGGTAAGGAAAAGATTAAAAGCATTACATAATTTATGGATTAACACGTATTCAGAACTATTAACCCTTCTTATCCACGATAAAGATACCAGACGTTCTGTAATAAAGTTTCAAACTAATAAAGAATCGATGGAAATCCAATAAAATAAATCTTTATTAATATCTTCTAGGGTATTAGTAAGGTCTAGAAGATACACGCACTCTAGTGAAAAACTTACGATATCACTACATTGGAGATGAACAATTTTACAAATTTAAAATTGAGAATTGAAGTGTTAATAACAGCTATTAACGATATTATAGATTTTAACGGTTTTATATTAACTTTACTTTTATTTTAACCGTATCCAAGTATAATGAACCAATTAATACTATTGTCAAAGACCCAAACACGACATATAATTTACAGTAAAATATTGAATAAATTGCGAAAGAAATCAACACGCTGCCAAATCAATGATGCTCTTAATACTAGGAATGCACTATCGATAATAAACGTGATATTTTGCATTTTCAAAGTCAAGTGTTTACGAGGGAAACAATTAGGTAAATGGGATAAGCCATACAAAACACTAAGTATTGTTTACCTAAATGTAATAGTTAAAACCGTTAACGTTCCCTTCACTTTCAGTATCACTTGGATTAAACTGTATAAAAAAACGTCAAATCCAATAAAAATCCTTAAACTAATGTAATTAACTAATATGATCCTTCCGAACCAATGATTGAAAAGTTTATAAAACTTTAACGACGTGGAAACCCGCTAAAAAGGAAGATCTATTCTTAAAAAGAGGTTGGTAATAAGAACTATAAACCTGGGAAAATATATACAACAACTTCGGTATCGTAAAAGCAGAAGTCACACGGCGACCTATTTTTCAAGATACGAGCAAAATGTATCATTAACAAACAAGATAAGTCTTTTGAGAAAAGCGACCGATTAAATATCGACGGTCTCTTAATATGTGAAATCGTTCAACTTATATCACTAACACAATTTAAAGGAAAAAACGTGTCGATTTTCAAGTCAAATATAATCCACAAGTTAAAGGCCAAAACCACGAACTGATTGTACGAAAAATTAAGGCAAATCTCTTTACAATACTATAATGAAGATAAAAACTCACATACTTATTTCATTGCCTATAATTCAAAAAATCAACCAATGTTTAATCATCTCAATTGTTACTAGTTTAACTATTAACACAAACGGTAAACTCAACCTTGATAGTTGTAACATTACAAAAACGAATATGTAATTCACGACTAAACTTTAACGTATTATAATATTAAATATACCAAGAAATCTAAATGATACATTTCTTAATGGAACGGCAATACTATATATTACAACTCTTTACAGATTATCCAAAGAGAATATCCAGTGGTTTTTAATGTTTCAAAAGCATTCAAGTAATTAGTAGACCATAAAAACGTTAATGTTTAACCTATATCTATTAATTGCATATAGTAAAGACTTCAGTATCTTTGATATATCAACTAATAATATACTTGTCTTATGAAATTCTAGGTGTATAACAGCTGAATAACGTATTATCGAAGATTCAGACCTTTGAAAGTACGATCCAATTAAAACTTTCGTTAAAAACATAGAACTTAATTTCAAACGATTTTTAATCCGTATTTATAATATTGAAGATTTTTGTAACACTTATTCTCATTTAATTTATAAGAAGAAAACTACGAATTAAGCGAAAAAATATATATAATTAACTAGACAAAACTACGATATTACCTTAAATAAAGAGCTAAAGCAGTCTATATTATTACTTCATACTAATTAAAGACATGTTACGACCCATTGATTACATCAAAGGTTGAATATGCATAAAATTAATAATTTAATAAGTTCAATAACTGTATTGAATAAAAATAGATAATTTAAATAAAAGTACCAATATAATGCCCATCAACTTGACGATAGCGAAGTTAATAATATTTGTAAACAGCTATTTTACGAATTATACCAAATTTTCATCGTAAATCGAATTCTTTATAATACTTGTCAACTAAGATAGTTGTAATAGACAATTTATGATAACCTATAACCCCATTAAGTAAAAATATGTAATATGAAACGTATTGGTATCTGAGGTTTACGATATAATAAAAGGCTTTAACATTGGCATAGTAATCGACAGCATGTTGAGGATTATTGCTAAACAGCTGAAATTGCTTTAAACAACTATAGTCGTATGTACTAACTCTTGTAGCCTTTATGAGTACCTTGACAAAACAGGTACGACGAATGAAAAACATGTAATAATAGACGTAATGGTTTTAAGAAAGGCATATAAAACCTGGAATATTACCGAATTTTGGTGAATTAAAGGTACAAACAGACATACCAACGCTATAATTAAAGTCATGCCCAGTAATGGTTTAAAAAAGTTTGTAGACAGCAATAGACTAACTATATAGATTGAAGGTTACGTGGATCACCCGGTACATAACGTGGAGAAATAGAGATACCCTACCAAACTAGAAACCTACTAGTGAAATAGTAAGCAATGAAAACGTGTTTAGATCTACTTACAGAAGGTACGCAGTTAGTGGCGCAAAAATTTAGAACGTGCGTAAGTTTACAATAAAATATTCATACACGTAAGTTAAAGAAGTTAATGCCTACGACTATAAGTCGAAGGGTTATAATTAAAGTAAATTTAGGTGTGAAATGTACTGAAATTAACAGGGTTTAAGCCGGATGAGTTGGAAGGGAATTCAGATATTATTATAAGCTAGTGGTTAGCTATACTAGCGTATGCATATAAAACAAGAAGTTACCAGTAATGAAATAGTAGTAAATTATAATACAAATAAGTCAACTATCATAATTATAAATTGATTATACTAAATAAAAATCTAGTATATTATTTTCAGATTACGTGTGAGATAATTATAATACGTGCGTAATTTGGATTAAAGAATAGACCACGCAATAGCTAATATAAATTAGTTTACAAACCGGCTATGAGTCTATCAAAATTGAAAGTAACAAATCATTACTTTCAATACAATACCAGTCAATTAGACCAGAAATTCGAATCGAATACATTACAAGTATAAATGCATAATAACAAAAAAACTAATATTTATACCAAACGTAGTTTTCTACTCGTCAACTTCCTTGATACGAAATTTATAAAAAGCGGCTTTAACATCAAATTTAGTAAACTATTTAGCCCATGAAATATTAATAAGCATTTTTTTTATTGATACAAGAGGTAAAAGTAGAGGTTTTAAATAAATTTAAATTATCAATAATCAAAGTTAAAATATAGGCGCTTTAAGGTTTTTAATGAAAAGTATAAATGTACCTGTTTAGGAGCTATTTGCTCAAATGTTATTCCAATCCAGTAGTTCTAGTAGTATATTCCATAACACCAAGAGTTCTCTACGTAATATTCCATATAATGTGTTTTAAAGAACCTTTCAATGTTAGCCTTGTTCATTGTTTTGAAAATTATTTCGTAATCGGCTTTTAAATGGTAGATTTTTTTCTAGGGGTTTTATGAAATAAAGTTGTAAATTATTTCGATATATTTTAAACCTTATTCTCGATAATAATTATTTATTTTGGAGATAGAGCTTCTTTCATGTTTTTGAAAGGAAAGAATTTAAATTCCCCAATCGCAAGTCGATTTTTTACGTGTTTATGGGAGTAGTACGTAAAAAATCGTAATGTTTACGTCCTTAAATAACTTTTATCCAGGTTCAAATACCTGTTTTTATATTTGGTACTTATGTTAGAATAGTAATAATTGCAGTGTAGTAGATCAACTTTACTTATAGTAAACTTGACTATACTGACTGCAAGTTGAATGTATTTTTCGTGGGTCTACTGAATTGGCTGCAAGTCAAGTACAGTATGTATCCACTTCACACTAGGGCACGGGCCAAGAAATTGACCATACAAATTACTGTTGCAGACCGGCTAGCGGTCTGCCAAACCTAGAACAATAAATCCACCACTTTACTACGCAATACTACTATTAATTAGACCAATCGAATCGACAACGTTGCAACTTCTGAAGTCCTACTAACACTGATCAGTATTTGTTAGGTTGAACAAAGATAAGCTAAGTAAAATAAGAAGCTACTTTTAGGTTACTCTTTAGATCAAACGACGGCTAGGGTAGAGGAAAGAATTTTGCAAAGGGAATTTATAAACTGCGTTGGTATTCACGGTAGTAAGTAGAGAAAACCTTTAGGTTTCGTTGGTTTTTACAGAAACTTAGAGGGAGCGATGGTATCTCTATTGAAAAAATTACAAAAATCTTTACCAAATCCTTCTTAAAAAGCGTTAAAATTAACTGCTAAAATTTTTAAATCGATAAATTAGTAAAAGGTTAAATTAATACTACTGCTGGTATTAGTACTGCAAAAACGACCAAGTCTCACACTAAATAACTATAACAAACAACCTTCAACCTTACCCTTTACATTGGACATTTGTCTCTACTTCACTCTTTTCTTTCCCACTACGTCAATTTAATCGTCAAAATCGCTACTTTGAGCGAAATTACCGAGAAACACTAAGTCACGCCAAAAAAAACCACGTTACGCGATCAAAAGCTAAGTTGTCAAGTCTCCACGAGACTTTACGCTAAAACACCAAGTCCTTACGCTCTCAAATCACCAAGTTCACTCTACGTCACGCTATCAAGCCCTACATAAGACAAAAAGTCAAAATAACTACCGCAAGCGCTTACTAGCAAGCCATTACCAACCTTGCCTAGAAGGAAATAATTAAAGCCCTCGAAACTATCTTCGTTAACTGCTAAGAGTAGCTTTAGATTACGAATATTAACAAGATTTCAACTAAAGTTCATCTAACCAATTTCGTTAATTAGTACATTACTGATGTGAACCTCGGAGAAGACTGCGACCGGTGTGCTTGCTCCTTTTAAGACTTCTGTAAGTTTTTTAATTATTAGATACTTGACATGCAAAAGATAATCCAACGTATTATTAAGGCCAAGTTAAAGAAGGAGATTACTCGCCATAGCATTTACATTCTTGAAAAAACTTTATTAGTATTGGCCGAAACCTTTTTTAAATTGGTTTAACGAAAATACCTCTTTTAAAATCCTAATTTTCAAAATCCTCAAGGGAAAAACAAGGTTATCAAAGATATTTAACGAATTTACATGCGTTTTAGGAGACCTCTACATAACCTTTAGTTAAGTTAAACCTTTTTATGTATTAACGATAAAAACTTATAAATTGTCTTAGCAATTCAATACCTTTACATAACGCCATAGAATACGTTTTTATCGATAAAAAAACGCGTAAAGCAACAACTACTAACGCGATAAAAGGTATTGATGTCCGCTCTATACAACGGTTAATTAAACAAGATAGTCAAGTATTTCAAAACATCTTTCACAGTCAAACCCACCTTACCCCCTAATCCTTTACCCAAAATCGTTAGGTTCCTTAAGGTAAGGCTTTTCACGATAGGTAAGCCTATACTTACGAGCTCACCGTAGATCCTACTATAAGACTTTACACCTCGGATTAAGCAATTAACAATTACCCTTAATATCGTGACACAAGGACTTTAAGGCTTATTTTTTCAGTAAATACCAACAAAAACTAGGATGACTATCGTAATATTCCCCCAAAACCTGTCAAAATGGTCAACATTAACCAAAAACGTTTTACGAACTTCTCCAAAATCAGTAATAACGTAAAAAGGTATAACAGAAAGCTTTAAAACACACATAACACAAAGATAATACCCTGCTTAAACAACTATAAGTAAATAAAGGTTTTTATTTTATTTTCACTGATTATTCCCCAAAATCTTTACAAGTCATGCCAAAAAAACTATTATACAACCTTTCCAATACGAGTATCAACCTTTCACAAGATTTATAATATCATGAAAAGCTACCTCGGATACGACGTCTACTTTATGTAATATTATACAGATTAGTCCAATACAAGGTAAACAACGATAATAATGAGAAAGAAAAGAGAAAATACCAATAAATGTATTAAATTAGATGCTTAACAAGCTTATAACATGCTAGGAAACGATGGTAAAGACTTACGCTAGCGAATAGACGCTTCGCAAATAGATATGGGCAGCCGTTATAGGTATTAACGAGTTAGAATACGCCTTTTTAACATCTAAATATCACATGTAAGGGCTTTTTTAGCCAGTTACGTTCCTCTTTTGTAACTGTAATAACACGTACACCAAACTAGTTTAGTATATACTCCTAAGCTAATAAATTCCACAATATAAATAAAAAAGACTACGTTATGGTAAATTATGTCAATCGTAAATATAGGTAGCTCTAACCTATAAAATATGATCCAACAACTTCAGATTCGAAGCTATAATTATATGAGCGTTACCAAAGGAAAAACTTACATGAACCTATTAATCGTGAATACTATCATTATAATGATGAAAAAAAAAATTATAAAAATTTCGGCTATTAGTTAACTCGATACCCTTTGACCGAACGTAATGAAAAATAGGTAACATATTATATCCAATACCCTACCGCTTTCAGTTAAAACTACTTGAATTACATCGTAAACTTCAAAGGTAAAAAAAACGTTAATAGTGACGATGCCTTGAAGTAAATCAAATAGCATAAAGATGCTACTTTTAACGAAGCCTAGTAACTAACCAACCACTCCTTCTTATACCGTTTAAATGGAAAAAACCCTTACCTTTACCTTAATCAAACCCTTAACCCCTTATATATTTTTAACCTCTGCAATCGTTACACGAACGATACGTTGTAAAGTATTATGATAGATACAAAGGCAATATAATACTTAATGGTAGACTATTAGCAATACGTGGCATTATGTAGGGAAAACACTATTGCTATCGAAATTAACCGTCAAAATGCTGGCAAAGCTAAAGTTAGCTTTGGCTTAAGTGAATAACTATCGTTACTAAAAATAACGATATTTCAGACTATTGTTAGGCTAATTACGTTTCAAATACATAAGTCTCATACTCCTTTCCTTCTCTACTTCAAGAATATAAAGACTCTTAGTGTTCACATTAATGTTAATACCGACGAGTTGGTTAAAAACGGCTAAAGGTTTTCTTTTGCCTTTAAGTAGAGGTATCTATGGTTTTATCTTTAAGCCTTAGGGATAACCGCATTAAAGCTGAAGGAGTTATAGATCGTGAACTATACCGTATTTTTAACTACTCTATTGTTAATAAGTGATACAAAATCCTAAAATATATAGAGCATAAAGATATAAAATACTTTGCTTCAAAGGCTATCGAAAAAAACTCTTTTATTACTGCCAAACGTATACCTAAGACCCCCGAAAATTCAAGTTTCCATTAAAAACCGACAAGAAATTTAACTATGAGGTATTTATTAACATATTTTACTTGGTCAACAAGCCTATTCTATACGTCGTTAAATTCGTAACCTTCTTTTACAAAGTCAAGTTCATAAAGTCTTTATTAGCAAAAGATATGTAAGGAACGTTCAAAATGCTATAGATTCATACATATTTAGGACCACCTAACATCTTCGTTTACAATACTAATACTAACTTCACGGCGGCGAAGTTTTAGGACGAAACTAAAATAATAGGGATCTAATATAAATAAATATTTGTAAAGACTTATTAGAATATTAAAAAGGTTGAAAAGACACACTTACTACTTCGCCGAGCGTACGATATCTTGACGCTAGAGATGAAAAGCTTTATAAACTAAGAGTCATGCCTTTAGATAGCGGTAAAAATCCTAAATAATACTATAGACTCTGATTATATAGTACTAACGTTACTAGGCTTTGAAGAGTACCAACGCACAATAAGTAAAAATCCACTATTGGCAAGTACTTAAGAAATCAATAGCCTACGACAAAATACTAAAGAAACTACGGAAGGAATCTGTGCGACATCAAGTTAACGACGTCCTTAACACCTAAAACGGCACTATAATAATCGACGAATTTACTCTAACGTTACAAAGTAAAGTCCTTTTATAATAGAATCCAGTAAAATAATATAATTTATATAAGACCTTAAGTATCTCCAACTTCAACATAGTTGTTAAAATTACTAACGACCCTACAACTTTTCGCACTAAGTAGGTCAAAAACTTATATTAAAACGATTCACGATAAAAACCTCCAATCCAAGCGATTAAACCAATACTATATTTTTTTACATATAATTAATAATTTAATAAAACGCCACTAGCGTAGAAAATCACTGAAAAAGAGAAACGTAAAAGAGGATGAATATATAACAGGTAATATTTACAATACTGCTTAAGTAAATAGAAAAGAAATGGACAATAAAAACTCGATATTAAATCTCTGGGCACAAGGTATTATCAAAACCTTTAGCAAACCCTTTAAGGAAAGTAATAGGGTCGAGATTAACAACCTCCTAACTTAAGTAGTTATATAATTCGTACTTAAAACCGAATTTAACTTTTTAACACCAAATATTACGATTTTTAGGTTGAGGATTATATACGAGGTTAAAGGCAAGACCACATCTTTAACCCTACATCAACTTTATTGGCATGGATGCATGGACCACCTTGTTAAGAAAGGTAGGGGGCCTATACTGTAAACTCTAACAGTGCCTACTTTCGAGAAAAAATTTTCAGGTCTAGCTACTCTTAATACCATTACTTCACATGCATCCTATTCCACCATAACATCACTAATCGACTTTATCACCACTTGAATCTTTTTTGGCGATCCCTTTTTGGCTATAAAGATTGTCGTCGACCCGGCGCACCGCTTGTATAGCAGTATATCTAGAAAATAGTCATCATAACCAACGATTCCGCCCCTTATTACTTATGCTAACGTAACTCTTTGGACTTAAACTTATACTATAACTATAATACAAGTTTGATTACTTTTATGCTTTAAGGTCTTAAAGAAAGACCTTTATTATAAACGCTCGTACCTAACGGCTCCATTTTTTATTTATTTATTTATATATTTTATTTACTTATTTGTTCGTTTATTTATTTATTTATTTATTTATTCATTTATTTGTTAGTTTATTTATTTATTTATCTATTCTTTTCATTTATTTATTCGTTTATTTATTTATTTATCTTTAAGCCGTCTCCACCCACACTATTGCTCTGCACGCTTAACAGAACCTTTAGACTTGAACTTACACGTCAACTGCAATGCAAGTTCGATCCCCTTTACTTTTTAAAGTCTCAAAGAGAGACCTTTATTATAAGAGCTCGCACTTACCGGCTTTATTTATTTATTTATATTTAAGATTTCGCTACCCATACTAGCGCCCTACCCGTTTAACGGAGCCTTCGACTATATCTTAGATGAATTTCTTTGGCTGTCTATAAAAGACTTCCTCCAGCACACTACCTGCTTAGTGATATACCCTTTTTACGATTCTTTTACACTTTTTAGGTTCACGGTATGTGGTAAAAAGGTGGCTCGGGTCGCGATTTTTCTACCGAGTTGTAAAGAAAGTCCTTTACCGAGTTGTAAAGTATATCTTCCACATTGCCACGGACTTTCAACCAAGATATATATATTTTACAAGTCTTTCACTCTTTCAAACCGTTATCAAATCCTCGATACGAGGAGGCGTCGAGCTGGAATTAAAATGACCGCATAACATGGTCCGGCCAAGGTTACAACTTTCATGTAGGTATAATATTACGAGTCTCTAAGCTATAAGGCTACCTTAAAGCTTTGATTGGAAGACTGGCTTAAGGTTTGGTTTCCAAAAGGCTTTCTTTTTGTTTTTATACTTTTCCGTTATTGAAATGAATATTATAGCGTTGGATTTCTTTTAAAAAATATATTATGATAAAATCTTTTTACGAAATACCTAATAGTACAAACTCTCTTTTACATAGCATGTGAACAAACTTATACAAATATGATCTATATTTGTAACTGTAATCAGTTTGTATTATGTAATGAGGACTAAACACATTACCCAGAAATTGGCCACAGGTATATAGGATTAGGTTTTCAACCTTATGTATTTGTTTAGTTAGGAATACTATCAACATTTTATTCAACGGATTGCACGGTACAGTTTGAAAGCAACAGGAATTTTCGAATAAGGTGGTTGTTGTAGGTAGAAATACTTGAGTTGCGAGCCTTCCCACTGATATATGTATGTGTTTCACATTAGTGAGGGTCACACTATACTAGCTATATAGTTGGCACCGCCTGGCGATAGTAAAAAAAAAAGGTAAGACTACCAGAAGGTTATACAAAAAGTTGCATCTAATCGCTTTAGGATACTATAATAAAAGCAAAGACTAAATCTTTACGTAATCGCCAACGATTCAAAAGATTAGCCAACTTTTAATAGTCGCTTTAACAGCGAATTAGTTAGCTAAAACTAAAGGTAAGTTTATATTTAATAGCTGGGATATAATGCAAGTATATACGAAATTGACGGCCTATTTACAACGGATCATTTTAATAAAGTTGCCATATGAATTATATATTACTTACCCTCCAGGGATGTTAATATGGTATATTAAGTCATTATATGGATTAGCTAAAGGAAACTTTTATTAGTTACTAACCTATCAATCGTACTTTAAGTTACAACTAGACGTACAGTTGTCGATATAAGACCTATATTTATTAGTAAGGTAAAAAAAAGAATTTCGATTTAATAAGTATAAAAACTAACGATAGCCTTTCTATCTTAATAATTAACTTTAAAAATCGAAATAAAAAACGATCAAAGACTTTAAATTTTGGAATTAGAAGCCGGTTATAACTTTGGAAAAAAGAAACTAACTTGATTTTAATGGATCGTTAATCCGAATACTTAATACTAATAATAACATCAGTTCTTACCAAAAATGGCAAGGCATTGATTCAACCATAATTGATAAGACTAAAATAATTAAGGATTAACGATATTTGAAACAACACGTCCGTAACAACAATATAGCTATCTTATACTAACCGAAAGGCTCCAACGACATATTAATTACGATATAAGCGTAAAATATAATAGATAAAGACTTTAACTAGCGAAATGAAATGCTGAAATGGAAAATGCGGAACTCGAACCAAAAAAAAATATAATTCTGATTAACATATTAAGGGCTAAGTTAATAATCTTTACAGATGGTTCCTTTGCAAACAACACCGATTTATCTTTATAACTCAGTTTTCTATTAACCCTCGTCAACGAAAATAGGCGGGAGGACTAGTTTAATATTATAGGCAACGGAATCAACTAAATATATATCAAATATAAAAAGATCACACGAAAATTACTAACTTTAAAGATCTACAGAATAATATCTGGCTTTAATGTAGGTATAGTTTTATGGAAAACTTTTAACGTTATCACTAGACAATAGAAATTTCATTTATCCCGGTGATAATTTATACCGACTCAAAAAAACAACTATTCGAATGCATTTTAAATCTCGGAACCACCAGTAAAAAAAGCTTGATAATCAACATAATGATACTTTGTAAAACCTACAAAGGTAGGGAAATCGAGACGTTCCGATAAATTAACAGAAAAGATAATCCTACTAAAATCATAACGAAATCATCGCTAAACAAAGTCCTTATCGAGTTTAAAGACAATAATAAACTAACTATACACATAGAGAGCTAAGTTAATAGGCTACCTGGTAAGGTCGGGTTATATACTAGTGGATAGAGATATGCTGGTAAACTGGAAGACTGCCAAGCGAATAAAGATGACGATTTATTTAACTAACACAGCTAAATTGGAGGTTTACACAAGTTTGTAGCAGAGGATTTATTCGTGGGCATAAATAAAGACGAAACTAAAGGCTATAAGGTAATTAAAGGTATTTAGGTTTAGTTTGGATGCAAAAATCAATTAATATTAACAGAGGTTTGGATATTTAATAAGGATATAATTCGGCGGTTACCGGAGAAGATTGATCGACTACACTAACATACACATACAAAATGAAATCCACCAGTATTAAAATAGTAATAATTATAATATAGTAGGTCAACTTTACTTATATTAAAGTTAACTATACAAACTATAAATTAAGTGTATTATTTTGTATGGGCCTACTATATTGACTGCAAGTTAAGTACAGTATGCGCCTACTTTACACTAGGGTACAGGCTAAGTAACTAGATATACAATTTAATGTGCAAACCGGCTAGCGGTCTGCCAAGCCTAGAATAATGCATCCATTTTTTGACCACACAATACTACTATTACTTCGACCAATCGAATCAAAACCATTGCAACATCTAAAGCCCTACCAATAGATTACATTTTTATCCTTGAAGTAATATATACTTTCGAAGGATGTAGATTACCAGTTTCTGCTACATCTAAGGTAAAGTTAAAATAATGTCGTATCATTAACATGAATTAATGTAATTCTGAAAAATATATTCATACTTATCGAGATTAACGTTGAAATATGTTATGAAGAAAATAAATTATAGGTCGGTAATGATAGCGCATCGAGTAATTTTATTAAATCGTTCGTTGGTAGGGAGACGTTGCAACGTTTTCGATTCAATTGGCCGAAGTAACAGTAGTATTGCGTGGTCAGATGGTAGATGTCTTGTTCTAGGTTTGGCGGACCGCTAGCCGGTCTGCGTAGTAATTTATATGGCCAATTGCTTGGCCTATGCCCTAGTATGAAGTGTAGCCTTTTATACTCGACTTACACCTAATACAATAAGCTCATAAAAAACAATACACTTAACTTGCAGTTTAGTATAGTTAACTTTACTTATAGTAAGATTGACCTATTACACTATATGTAGTATTATTCCAACATTGATAGCTTTTTGATTTGTGTGCGTACGCTAGTATGGTTAACCAATATTTTCAGGTACAAGCTGAATTGTAACTTTATTCATTAGTCAAACCCTTGTTAATTTCAATCAACTTTTACGTCGAATTGTACCCAATTACATGTAAATTAACTCTGTTCGCCATCAATTAGCTCTATGGCTTCGAAGTACAAGTTCATCAACTTTTATAAAAAGTTTGTCTATAATAAGCTTTTGCAAACCTCCACTTTAGCCGTGTTAATCAAACAAGTTTATGTCGTTAATTACTTGGCAGTTTTCTAATTTTCCAACATATCTCTAGTTGTCGCTACGTAACTTAGGCTTACTGGGTGGCTTATTAACATAGCCTTCGATACGTATGGTTAGTATATTGGTGTTTACAAACCTCTTTAGGGCTTTGTTCAGCGACGCTTTCGTTATAACATTAGCAAGGTTATCCATGCCGTTAATCTATCGGAACTCCTTAACCTCCCTCCCTTTGTAGGCTTTATAGAGTACCATTACGTCGATCATTAGGCGTTTTTCGTTGGTGGTTTCGAGCTTCAAAAAGCATTCGAATTGGCTCCTCAAGTCGGTACAAATCACCACCAGAATAGGAGGAATCTTGAACTGCTTGGTAATAAGTTTAAGGGTTTCTTATAGTAATCTGCCTATGTTAAAGCTTGCCATTATGTAGTAAGCCTCCGAAGAAAACACGTTTCGTGTAATCCTTTTACATTTGACAAAAGTTTAGTAAATTAGGTTGCCAATAATACTAAACTAGTCTTCCCACTTATTTTCGTTAGCGATGGTTATTAGAAACCCAATCTATAAAAATAGGTCAGTATTATTCGTAAAAGACCTATTCGTAAATATTATCAACTTAGCTTTCGATAGATCGATTAGGACTATATCAATCCCTCGGTTAAAGTTCCATATTTACCACTTGAGCGTTTTATTTAGCCTGTTAAGGTCTTTATTTTTTATCTTTTATATTTGTACCTCGATAAATAGGTCATAGTATTCCTCCAGTTAGTACAAGGTGATAATATAGCTATTATGGATACGTTACTTAAAGTATCATTGGGCCTTAAGTATATTAGTTTTGTTGACTATTACCAAATTAATTCCCTAGCTCTTTAAACGAAAGCTAAGACCGGTATTAACACCAAGTATACGGATTAACGATTTATTAAAGTCAAATTAACTATCTTTCGCTAATATCGTAACCGGCTTCTAGTTTCAGAATTTAAAGTCCTTAATCGCCTACTATTCCGATGCTATGAAGCTAGCCGTTCTAACGAAAAGGGTATTGTCAGTTTATATACCTATCAAACTAAAGTCTTTTTCTTACGTTACTTACATGAACGGTTCGTATATTAAAGACTTTATACCTAATCGTGATTTAAAATTCGACTAGTAGGTTTGGAACCAATAAAATCCCACTTCAACTAGTCCGAATAGCGGCTTAATATATCGTATTACCGTATCTAAAGGATAGATAACACGTAGTTTTTATAAAAACTCGAGCAGTACGATCCGCTATAAATTCGTTGCTAATTACGTATAATCTTGCATTATATTACGGCTATTAAACGTAAATTTACCTTTAATTTTGGTTAATAAGCCTACAACTAAAGTAATTACTAAGTGTTAGCTAATTTTTTTAATCGTTAACGATTACATAAGGATTTAGTTTTCACCTTTATCGCCGTATCCTTAAGTGATTAAACGTGACTTTTCATATAGCTACCCCGTAATCTTGCCTTTAACCTCGTAGATAACCCTAGACTTAAAGATCGTAATATTCGGGTCTTAAAGGTCAAAACCAGCCTTTGGAATAAATTACATAACCCCTATGATCAATAGGCTGTTAATCTTAATCTTATCGCTTTTCTTAAAAAGTTTGCCGGAAGTTTTGATAATCCCTTATACCCGAAGCTTTAGTATCAAATCTTCGTTATCCTTCTTTTTTCTATTTACTTAAATAATATTGCAAATACGGCCCAGTATATATTTCTCCCCTTTAACGTTCCTTTTTTTGGATAGTAGTCCGCGCTAGAGATATTTTATCGGTTTATTGATAACAGGTGGACGAGGTTCGTATTGGTTTGGTTGCTTGAATTGAAGGTCTTTATCGCTAGTAGCCAAGATATAAGGTTTAATCTAAGTGATTCGAAAAAATACAAAACTGTTGGCAATTTTAATAATTAATTTAAAATTCACGATATTTAATATTTTATACGGAAACTTCCATTTGCCCAGCTCCTACTATACAAGGACTTTACTTTATAGCGGTAAAGTAATTACGTCGATTATTACAAGGTCTTTACTGGTGTTAAAGGAATTATTAATGTGGCGGTGTGTCGATTCACTTCGTAGTTCCCTTAAAACTTTACTATAGGCTATAATACGCTTTGGATTACTTACTAATAAAGGAAATTTACTCGTCAGGCATAGGTACGTTCTGAGGACTAGTAGTTTTGGTATTAGGTCTTCAGGGACTATAATATAGTTTAAACACTTTACCGTTATCTAAAGGCGTACCTCTGAATTCGTAAAACTTTTAATTTCCAATGTAAAAATATTACACGTTTGGAAAAGTAGAGCGTATGCCCTTTCGACCTTTCTAATACTCTAGTAGACCTTTAAAGATACCTATTTATACTTAATACTCATTATTTTAATATATTTTTAAGACTCCGATATCGTAAAATTAGTGTTAGTACTGTGGACGATAACGTTAGGTAGACCCAGATATACATTAATATACAACATCCTTATTGTTTCCCATATATCCTTTGACTAAAGGGACTTTAGGAACTTGGCTCTATGAAAAGAGGTTGCGGAGTTAACGACATAAAAATCATGATTATCATTTAAGTTAAAAACATTAATAAAAACTTTGTAGTCAAAGTTCTTATTGTTTTCTAATATAAATTTAAATCTATTAGTGGGTTAGGCATATATTCAACAGTGATAACAGAGATTTTAAATAGATTTTAGGGCAAAGTATTTCATATTTTTATATATTATAGACTTTAGGACTTTATATAGCCTATTAATGGTTTAGTGGTTGAAATTTCGGTATAATTAACACATTTCTGGCTCCATCTGGTTTAATACCATTAATTTAGGCCCTTAAAGATAAAAGATAAAACTATAGGTAACCATTTAAATGTGAGGGGAAACCTTTAGCCGTTTTTAACCAGCTCGTTTACATTAACGTTAGCGTTAACATCAAAGGTCTTTATATCCAGTATAATATCTTAAAATATATGATCTGCGTAACGATCGAAAAATTTAAAGATATATAAGGGGTTAGGGGCTTAATTAGGGTAAAGGTAAGGGTCTTCACCACCTAAGCAGTATGAAAAAGCGTAGTCGACTAGTTACTAGGTCATACTAGGAATATGATTTTTATACTACTTGATTTGCTTAAAAGTATTATCGCCGTTAATTAGCTTATTGCTCTCGAAGTTTAAGATTTAATCCAAATAATCCGGTTCAAAAGTAGTAGGGTACCAAATATAATATATTACTTTTCTATTATTTCGCTCGGAGGGCTGTTACCGAGTTAATTAATAGCTAAACTTACCCCAAATTCAATATCTCTTACTACTTTTAAAACGATACTGCTTACGGTTAGTAGGTTCGCTTAAATCTTGGCTCTATTAGCGTCAGCATAGTTTCTGCCTCCAGTTTATAGTTAATGGGCCAAACCTTAAACGTTAAGAATACCCATAACCATATTTACAGTCGATGTAATTAACCACCGTAAGGTTTTCTTTTTACGTTAGAGAAATTGCAGGCTTAGGGGTATATACAAAACGAGTTTAGTGTATATGTTATTTGGTAAGCGAAAAATGCACCCAATTAAAAAAACCTTCCCAAGTGTCATCTGTGAATTATAAAACGTGTTTAAACTTGCTAATACCCGTAATTACTACCCGTAACTACTTACAAAATATAACTTCGCCAGTGTAAGCCTTCCCCATTACTTTCTAACACAACATGAACTTATTGATCATCTGATGAAATATATCCATTAATATTTCCTTCTCTTTTTTCTTAACTATTATCGTTACACACCTTGTAATAGCCCAATCTATATAGTATTGTGTAAGGTGAGCGTCGTATTTAAAGTAAATCTTTATGCCATTATTAATCTTTCGAAATATAGTTATTTGAGTTAAAAAGGTTAGGTAATAGTTCCTGACGTACCTTGTAAAGATTATGGGTAATAATAAGTGAAAACCAGAAGAGAGAACCTCTATTTACTTACAAATATTTAAAAAGAGCATCATTTTCGTATCGAAGGGGTTGTAAAGCTTTCCGTTATACTTTTATACATCGTTACAGATTTTAGAAAAGTTCGTAAAAGGCTTATAATTAGTGTTAATCATGTTAACAAGTCTTGGAGGAAGGTCGCAATGGCTATCATAATATTTATTAGTATTTTTTTAATAATTTAAGTTTTTAAACCGGCGAAACACGTATTCAAGGATAATTACCAATCTTTTGGCCCGAGGGGTAAAGTTTTGTGTTAAAACTTGTAATAAGCTTTCGCGTATAGAAAAACCTGCCATCAAAGAACTTTTCAAGAACTTAACGATTTTGATTAAATTGTCAAGGGGTAAAGAGGATTTAAAGATTTAAACAGATTTAACGATCTTACTTAATTAACTGGTATAAAGCGCTGACGTCAATTTCTCTGGCCGTGTAGGTGGCCGCTACTTTTTGTACCCTGCCATCGCTAAAAACATACTCCGCACTATTACGTGGAAGCGTTAGGCTGCCGAGAAGGTTAATAGGTTCCTTATAGTCAGCGCGTAAGGAGGCTTAACTTATTTAAGTTTAAAGGGGAGGTTTTCTAAAACGCGTATAAAAGCGTTAAAATCATTTAATATTTTTTCCTTTAAGGCGTGTGTTTCAATAGTATTTGTCAAGTTAAGCTAAATTATAAAGAAGTTTTACCAATTGAATAAAGTTTTGTTTTACTATGTAAATACCTTGGCGTTCAAGTTCGTTCTTTAACTTCAACTTAACGCCATTCTGAAACTTTTTCCATATGTTAATAATCTAGTCATTAAAAAAGGCATGGTATTTGCAAAAATCACGGCTATCACGATTAAGATCTTTACCTATATCGTAGTCGACGATGTAAAAGCCGATAAAGTTGACCAGGTACCTTTCTGTCAAGTTTTCGTCAACATCGCACCCCCAAAGCTCTTCATCAAAATTCTTAATAAAATGGGGTTCAAAGTCTTTAATTATCCCCATTCGATTTCGGCTAAATACCATCTTTGATTATGGCTTACATAGAACTTGATAGGTGTATAAAGCGAGGAACTTGGTAGTCTTTGGGTAAGGAAACTTGGTGTTTTGGTGTGGAATCGCGTATGAACTTGACAATTTAGCGTGGAGTCGCGTAACGTGGCTTTCTTAGCATAAATTAGTGTTTATTAGTGTTTTCGCTTAAAGAAGTAGTTTTAATGAATGAATTGGCGCAAGGGAAGTAAAAAAAGTAAAGTAGGGGTAAAGGTTTAGTATAAAGGATAAAGTTGAAAGTTGTTTATTGTTATTTGTAAAGGGTGAAGGTTAAAGGTTATAGGCCATGATACTTAGTAGTTTTTACAATAGTAACACCTATAATAGTACTGACTTATCTGTTTGTCAACTTTCCGAACTTTAAAACTTCTGACAGACAATCTCAACATCTTTAACAGCGATCTGGTAAAGATTTCTTAGTGTTTTCAATAGCAATACCATCGTTTACTTCTAGATTACCATTGTAGACTAGCGCAACCTAAAAGTCTTTTTTTGTTTTCCTGCCGTTATAGACTGGCGTAGTACTAATTAAGCCCCTTCGTAAGAATATTTCCTTTAGTCTAGCCGCTGTTATTAAAGTAAAGCATAACCAGAAAATAGCCTTTTCTTTTACTTAGCTTATCTGTGCTTAATATAATAAACACTAATCAGTATTAATAAGGCTTTAAACGTTACAATGTTGTCGATTTGATTGGTCGAAATAATAGTAGTATTACGTGGTTAGATGGTGGATGTTTTATTCTAGGTTTGGTAGACCGCTAGTTGGTCTGCGTAGTAATTTGTATAGCCAATTGCTTGGCCCGTGCCCTGGTATGAAGTGTGGTCTTCTATACTCGACTTACACTCAATACAGTAAGTTCATACAAAACAATACACTCAACTTGCAGTTCAGTATAGTCAACTTTACTTATAGTAAATTTGACCTACTACACTTCATGTAGTATTATTCTAATATTGTCTAAATAAAATAAAAATACGTGGTAATTGTTATCGATGCATAAGGTATTTATCAAAAGCGTTATAATACTAATCACCTCTATTTATTGAAGCGTAAATAAATATTGAATACAATTACAAAGTAAATATATTATAAACAAAATACAGTTTTTTAGGTATTATTTAACTATTTCAAACACTTATACATAGTTATGTCAAAAAAATTCACTTTATGTAAAAAGTGAATAAAATAATCGAAGGTAATTAAATAAATACCTATATTAGCCTTCGTATCGAAACCGCTCGAGTACTAAGAGGAATTTCAAAGATAGGTTCGGATCTAGTAACTATTCACGTTGTATTATAAACATAAACCATATTTTTACAACGCAAATATTGAATTTAGTGAACCCAGATGATGCGTCATTTAATACCGGTTTATAAAACGTTTATATAGTTATGATAACATCCCTTTAATTATCGCACGCAAATCTATTACCAGTATCAATTATATTATAGGCATTACTATTATTACTATCATTGTTGGCGTAAACTTTACCGAAAATTATGAAATCAGGTGTTAATTAATTAAACCTTAACATTTATTCGTTATATTTTTCGGGCAAGTAAAAATTGCGTTAACTAATGTATCGTTTATAGCTTTTTGGAGGATAATGAGTTTAATAGCGGATTTCTAAAACATATTACTAACTTCGATTAACAAAGCTTTCCAAATATTAAAAAAACGTAAAACCGTTCACAAACGCCTTATTTTAAAATTATAAGCCAAATAATGGTAGCTTATATAGTATTAAAGTCGTAATAATGGATACAAAGTATTGCTATAATAAAATTGTAGTTGTTATTACCGTTGTTGCCGCTATGGGCGAATGATTTTTTATCGCGATTTTGATTATTCCTTTCAATTGTTGAAAAATATCAGTAGAATAATCTTTTTTTATACTAACAAACTTTTTATTCCTATGCAACCTACGTAATATCGTAACCTTATCTACCAAAAACATAATTTAACTTTGAAAAAAATCACCGGTTAATTACAGAGCTTATGTTTGACTTGTTAAAAGTTAACTTTATTGAATTAATCATCCGGTTCGTAATTGAAATCAGAAAAATCTGAAATATCGTTGTCATTAAATAATTCAACAAAACTTTTAACGTAAAGAAACGCGGAAATTATATTGGTATCATTCGTAAAATTAGCATCCTATACAGATTACAAGGTAGCGGCTTTTTTTCGAACAAAGAGTTATCTTAATGATGTAGGTGTATCAGTAATAACTTCAAACTACCGGATTATATTGATAAACGTAATTAATACGTTAATGCTATATTGTTTGATATATATAATCGACTTGTAAATAGCCTAATTTTGCATGTTGAGTTTCGCTCGTAAAATTTCGGTGAATTTTTTTTATTGAACAATCAATTCATTTTACTATACGGTCAAAATGCTTTGGAACTAGTTTTAAACGCGCGCATTAAAACACTGTTCTAAAGCCTAAAAATTGAAATTTGGATTGTCGAAAAATATAATTTTAAGCTATAACTGCTCGAAAACCATTGAAATAACGTTGGAAAAGAAAATTCAAAGATTATATATATATAAACTAAACTAAAACTATTGTTTAAAAACAGTTGAATACTATTTATCATCTCTGATAAAGATGGAAAAAAACCTATTAAAACGCTGTTATAAAACTAGTAATGAGGTGAAACCTAATTATATGATTGGTTACATAGTGTAGACGTATTTAGGAGTAATGTAAAAACATTGTGAAAGTATAGTAATCGCTAGAGTTAGATCTCTGTTAACTATAAGCTTAGACACCACCCTATAATAATAATATATATTTGAATATTTAGAGGGAAATAATCAATAATCATACAATTGATGATTTTTGTAACGAATAAATATAGGGGTATGTAATATTTTTCCATCAGTTTAAGAAACATTGTCAGGAAAACAAAGCTATTGAGTTAATTTTCTGCTATATTTGCGTAGCTTTGAAATACCATAAAAAAACCATGAAGATTTTACAATCATAGCTTTACGAATTCCAGTCATAACAAGTGACCGTTTTCAAAAACCTTGATTGTTTTTAATACTGAAATTGCGTGCAAGGAAATTGTTGGAAAACATCAAGGAAATGCCTTGGAAAGCTTGGTTGAATCAATGCCAAGTTGTACTTTGGCATCATACATAACAAATAAGGACCCTGTCAGGTACCGACAGGCAGGAAGGGCATCACTGTTAGGGTGGCTGCACGGACCATGTGCACATAACATGGACGGTATCATTTACCCCGCCCACCATGGTACCGAAGCTTTTATCCAAATGAACAGCCAGGATATAGGTTACTAAAAAAATTAAGTCTTATACATGAATCTTTCGGACATATTCTTACACGAAAACCAAGGCTGTAAGTTGTTTGGAGCCAAAGTTATGTTTGTTTTACATAGGGAGTTATGTTTGGGAAATTGGGTGTGGATCCGATGGTTCGTTATTTTGGTCCTCGCACTGTGACAGTACCTGCACCACATAAAACACGCAAGGAATCCACTCCTGTGAGGGAGTTATCTCAGTGCA
This sequence comes from Anisogramma anomala, assembly GCA_038502455.1. Taxonomy (NCBI): domain Eukaryota; kingdom Fungi; phylum Ascomycota; class Sordariomycetes; order Diaporthales; family Gnomoniaceae; genus Anisogramma; species Anisogramma anomala. Next base: position 5,094,409 of record JASMMZ010000004.1, on the reverse strand, counting down.
GATGCGACGTGGCGTCGTTGGCTCGTTGGTGCCGCTGCTTGGTGCCAGGCGCGCGCGTGGCAGTCTGGTGCTGGGATAGACAGCCTTCTCACACGCCTGCAGCCACCCACCCCTGTTTTGAAATGGGCCGGCTATGCGAGGTTAGCTGTGCCTGGTCCTTGAACGGCCTGAGATGCCACATGTACAGTACTCCATGCCAGGCTTGGCTCTGGCCGCCCGCTGCAGTTCGTCAGCACCAACGAGGCGAACCCTACGACGACAACGACACCTATGCTCTTTCTCTTTCTCGCGTGTCCTCATGCACAGCCTGCCTGATTTCTTTCTTTTATCCCCTTCGGCCGAGTCCGCATCATTTCTGCGCCCCTGCAAACTCGATCCTCTCTCCGTACATACATACACATACATACTCCTCGCCTTGCCGAACCTGAAGCCCCCCACGGACCCAGAACACACTTTCTGATTCTCTGATCTTGCCTTCTTGCTTCTGTTGATGAACGCAACCACGATCCGGCCGACACAATGAGGGCCTGGGGAGCCACCAAGGCCGCAGCCTTGCTGCTAGCCTCCCTGTGGGTAGCGCCGCTCCAGGTGCTGGCCGACGACGAGCCCACCTTCTACGTCAAGGAGTTCGACCACCCCCCGAGGAATCTGAATTACTTCGACAATTCCGACGTGATCCTGTTCCACGATGTCGAGACCCGCAGTATATGGCGCTCCCCTGACGGCGGCGTAACATGGAACGTGGTTGACGGCGTCGACAGTGGCAAGGCCCACGCCCTCGTCTTGCACGACTTCGACAACAAGCGCGCCTATGTCCTGTCCGACAACTCCCACCACTGGCACACCGCCGACCAGGGCAAGACCTGGATGCCCTTCTTCACCGACTCCGAGTTCAACATCTTCCGCAGCGAGATCTTCAACTTCCACGCCCAAGACCCCGACCGCATTCTATTCAACGGCATGGACTGCAAGGGCATCTTTTGCGATGAGGTCGCCATGTACACCCTGGACGGCTTCCGGAGCGACGCCAAGTTCCTGCGTGGCCACACCGAGGGCTGCTGGTGGGCCCAGAATGCTCCCGAGTTCACGTCCGGCCAGGCCGACATCGACGAGCAGCGCGTTCTGTGTATTGTCCGGCAAGCCTTCTCGCCCATGAAGCAGGACAACCGGCTTCTCATCTCGGACAACTACTTCAGCGCCACCACCACCTCCAAGGGCGTCATCCAGGAGTTTGAGCCGAACCTTGACACGGACCGGCCGGTGCAGGGCATCGTCAACGTGGCCGCGGTCAAGAAGCACATCCTGGTCGCCACGGCGTCGCGCAACACTGACGAGATGGCGCTGTTCGTCTCCAACGACACGCTCAAGTGGCACAGGGCCATGTTCCCCATGGACCACCGTATCGACCAGGAGGCGTACACCGTCCTCGAGAGCACCAACTACAGCATCCAGATCGACGTCATGACCACGCGCCCCTCGAACCCCATGGGCGTCATGTTCACGAGCAACTCCAACGGCACCTTCTTCACACGCAACATGGAGCATACCAATCGTAATATGATGGGGCATGTGGACTTCGAGAAGATCACCGGTATACAAGGTATTTTTCTCGTGAACCAGGTTCAGAACCATGAAGAGGTCGGGAAGAAGTTCGGCACCGCCAAGAACATTGCCTCCTTCATCACGCACGATGACGGCCGGACTTTCGTCGACGTGAAAGCGGGGGCTGGAGGCGAAAGAATCCACCTGCACTCGGTCACACAGCTGGACAATGTCGGCCGCGTCTTCTCGAGCCCGGCGCCGGGTCTCGTCATGGCCAATGGCAATACCGGCGAGTACTTGGACTCGTACGCCAAAGCCAATTTGTATATTTCGGACGATGCCGGCATGCATTGGGTCAAGGGCCCGGACGGGCCACACAAGTACGAGTTTGGTGACCAGGGCAGTCTCCTCGTTGCCATTGCTGACTCGATGAACCCGGACGTTGGCGAGATCAAGTACTCCCTCGATCACGGCCAAACATGGAAGACGCAAGCGCTCCCGAATGGCCTCAAAATTAGACCCGGGGTTCTCACGACCACGCCGGACTCGTCGAGCCTGAAATTCGTCCTCTACGGCGAGACCAAGGACCGCAAGTTCGAAATGATCGCCATCGACTTCGACGGTTTGCACGAAAGTACTTGTGGCGAGCATGACATGGAGGACTGGTGGGCCAGAGTGGACGACACCACCGGCACGCCGACTTGTCTGATGGGCCACACGCAGAGGTTCAGGCGCAGAAAGAAGGACTCCAACTGCTTCATGAAAAGAGAGTTTCACCTGGCTACGACGGAGACCAACGACTGCGACTGCACCGATGCTGATTTCGAGTGTGACTACAACTTCGTGCGTGAGGGCGACAACTGCGTCGCGAAAGGGCCCATCAACGACCCGACGGGTGCTTGTGCCAAGGCGAAAGATGGTGACACGTTCAAGGGATCCTCGGGCTGGCGACTGATTCCTGGCAACACATGCACGAGGACGGGCGGGACCCAGAAGGACGCCCTCATAGAAAGGCCGTGCTCGGTATCCCACACACCGCCCTCAACACCGGCCACTGGTGAGGTCGTTGCCACGCAGCATACCATTGCAGGCAGCTACAAGGATATGCTGGTGCATTATCTGGAGCGTGGAGAAACGAGCCAAGGTGCCGATGAGACCATCATTGTCAAAGGTCGCAACAAGCTCGAGATGACCCAAGACGGTGGCAAGGTCTGGACAACACCCACGAGTCTGGATCAGAAATTCTGGTTGATCATCCCGCACCTGTACTACAAAGACATGGTGCTCTTCATCAAGGACGACGGCTCCGTTGTATTCACCATCAACCGTGGAGACTCGTGGGACGAGTTTAAGGCAGCCCTGCCCCCGTGGATCGAAGAAGATCCAACACGCCAAAAGTCACCGTTGGCGTTCCATCCCGACAAGAAGGATTGGATGATTTGGTTCGGCAAGAAGACCACGACCGAAGGCATAACCTATAAGGAAGCCATGCTGTCCAAGGACCGTGGCGACAACTGGCGGACCCTCAAGCGGTATGTCGATCACTGCGAGTTTACGGGGGCCGATGCCTTCACCAAATTCCGCCGCGACGCGGACCAGATTATCTGCAAGGCCAGAACTCGTGAGATGAACCTAGCCGCCGACAATCCTTGGCAACTTGTCGTCGGAACTGCCGAGGACTTCGATGATGATGCGGTGGTTGTTCAGAGCGACATTACGGACTTTGCGACCATGTCTGAGTTCATCATTGTCGCCACCCAAAACACGACTGCACACAAGCTCAGCGCTCTCACCAGTCTTGACGGCAAAACCTGGGCCGAAGCTAAATTCCCATTCAACCTGGACGTTCCGGCGTATACCGTCCTGGACAGTACCACTCACGCTGTCAACCTCTTTGTTGCTACCAATCCCGACGACACCTCGCACTACGGCGCGATCATGAAGAGCAACTCCAATGGTACATCGTACGTGATGAGTGTACCGGATGTAAACTCTGGTAACGGCTACTACGTCGACTTCGAGAGGATGCTCAGTCTGGAAGGTGTCGTACTGGTCAACATCGTTGTCAATAAGGACAAACCTAGAGAGCCAAAGAAGCTGCGCTCGCTGATCAGTCATAATGATGGCTCCATGTGGGCGTTGATGCCTCCCCCAGAGAAGTACCTCGATGGAAAGTCAACCGGCTGCAAAAGCGAGGGAACCGAGAAGTGTGCTCTCCACATTCACGGATATACGGAGCGCGCTGATCACAGCAAAACCTACTCCTCTGCTGGCGCCGTGGGCCTCATGTTCGCATGGGGCAACGTCGGCGAGTATCTGGGCCCCAAGAGCGACGCGGACACGTACATGACGGCCGATGCCGGCATCAGCTGGAAGCAGGTCAAGAAGGGACGCTGGCGCTGGCAGTTTGGAGATCAGGGCTCCATCATTGTCCTAGCCCCTATGGACCAGAAGACCAAGGCCGTTTCCTACTCGACCGATGAAGGCGAGAACTGGAAGGACTTGGAATTTTCCAAAGACAAGGAGGTGGTGGTCGCCGACTTGACTAGCCAGAAATCCGGCGCGTCTCGGAAGTTCATCGTCTGGGCTGAGGACGGCGACAGCACGGTGGCCACGACGCTTGATTTCGAAGGCCTAGCCGATCGGCCTTGTGAGGAGAAGGATGACCCGGACGAGTCCGACTACCGTATTTGGACGCCTAAGCACCCCCTCTTGGGCGACGACTGCCTCTTCGGACACAAGACGCTGTACAAACGCAAGAAGGTGGACAAGAAGTGCTACAATGGGTACCGGATACAGCCCATCTACAATGTCGAGAACTGTACCTGCTCTCGGCGTGACTACGAATGGTAAGTTCCCCCGACAGAAAGTCACGAACCAAAAGCCATGTACTAACACCAAGTCCAGCGATTACAACTACGAGCTCGATGGTCACCAAGCGTGCCACCTGGTACCTGGCCTTGAGCCCATTGACCACAGCCTGTCCTGCAAGGAGAACCCGGACCAGGTCGAGTACTGGGAGCCGACAGGCTATCGCAAGGTGCCACTCTCGACCTGCCAAGGAGGCGATGAATACGACCATCAAAGCGCCCCGAAGGTGTGCCCCGGCAAGGAGGAAGAATTCGCGCAACGCCACCGCATGTCAGTCGCGGGCCTGTTCTTCGCCATCACGATCCCGTTTGCCCTTGCGGGCGCTGCAGGCTGGTGGGTGTGGCGCAACTGGAGCGGCAAGTTTGGGCAGATCCGGCTGGGCGACAACCGCTCGAGCGCGGGCTTTGGCGCGGGCGCGTTCGACTCGGACTCACTGTTCGTGCGGTACTCGGTCATGGCGATCAGCGGCGCCGTGGCGGTCGCCGGCGCGATCCCGCTGCTCGTTTCCGGACTGTGGCGCGCTGGCGTTGCGGCGGTCGATCGCTGGCGGTATGGGAGCGGGAGCGGCTTCTCGACGCTGGCGGGCGGCGGCGCGAGGCCGTTCACCACGCGGGATAGCTTCGCGAGGGGTACGCCGGATTATGCCAATGTGGATGACGACGAGGGTGAGTTGCTGGGGGAGGACAGTGACGACGAGGTCTGAGCAGTTGGTCGTTCGGTAGCCAGCTAGCTGATGGCCGGCTTGCTCAGCCTTGGGTACTTGAAGACTGGGGGCTTGGGGCTACGGAGCTTGGGAGCTTGGGTGGCGTGCTTGGGTTTGTGTACAATGTGGGAAAGCAAGTGCAAAAGTTGTGCGACGAGCAAGGGCTGGCATGTTAGGCGCTGGGGCATTCTCTATTTTTACACCTCGCTGCCGTTGGTTTGCCATCGTTGTGCTGGTCTGTGTGGCTGGTGTGGAGCATGTCTTGTGCTTGCGCAGCGAGGGGAGGGGCCTGAATAGAAGAGAAGTGTGGTATGGGTGAGCCGTTGGGGACAATAAGGGGCAAGTGTGCGATACCTAGACTAGGGCATAGCAGAAGAGAGCCATCTTGGAGACCCACCTGGTTGCTGGAGAGACTCGGGATGAGAACGAGAATCGGTGGTAGGTCATGTTGGTGTGTGTGCATGGCTGTGATTTGCGGTGAGTTCTTCCTACTGTTGATGTCTGGCTGTTGTTGGTAGGCCTTAGATTCTGGAACGGGCCGATCGATGACGAGCTTGCGATTCGCCACAGACAGGTCCGACATATGATTGTGATTGTCTTGAATGCCTTTTTGGTCCACGGGGAAGTTATGTGCCTGCCTACTGGTAAAGCTCTTGGCAACGGCGTGGGCCTGTGCCACACCAATGTTGGTGATGTTAGCCTCTCGAGATCCGTGTGCACTGAGACTGACTGAACGCAAAACTAGCCCTTGCTTCTTCATGCCAGAAGACATCCTCTGGGTGTTTATCGAGTCTCCGGGGTCCGAGGGCGCGCAGTCCCTTGGCAGCAGGCTACTTGTGTGGACGCTGGTCGGGCCTCTGGTTTTGTTCACTGGTTGTCCGAGAATACCTAACCGAATCCCGCTCTTGTGCTCACTGCGCAGGAGCCCCTGCCACGTCTCGGGCAATGCAGGAAGCGTCAGTCCTGTTGGCGAGGACATCGGGACAGCTCGCGAGGCCGTCTCTCGCGGAGGGGGATGGATGGACGGACGGACGGACGGACGGACGGACGGCGGACGGGCGTGTGGCACGACCTCTCTCCTTCCTGTCCGCTGCCTGCCCTCTCCGGTTCGCTGCCCGGGTGCTTGCAGGGACAGAGGCGGCGAGGGCGCGGATAAGAGAGAGACCTCCTACCTGCTTGGAAGGAGAGGCGAATCGTCGGCGGTGCTGAGGCGGGCGGGCGGACCTTGCCTCCTCCCTCCACCACGACCGGCCAGCGACGACGGGCCGGCCGTGTCTGTGGAAATCCTGTCACATCTGCTGATCCAGACGTAGCATATGCGTGATGCCATCATTGCGAGAGGCTTTGGAGCTCGACAATGTGCGTACTGGTCTGGGCTACGGTACTGTACTGTACCTACCATGCTGGCCGTACCCGCGGCACACCTTTCCCACCAAAACTCAACAATTGTATAATGGCAACAAATTAATTTCATGAAAGGCTATATACATATGATAATACGGGAATATACACCAGAAACAGAAGTATGTACTTCTTAAATTTAAGAAACCAACAAATGATGCGATTGTAGCTAATCAATATTATAATACGCAATGCCATATTGAAAAAATCCCTTTCAACCTTTTTCACATTAAAAACAACCATGATAAACTTCTTGGAACTATTTTATGAAAAGACGAGATTTAGTATTCAAGTTCTAAATAAAATCATTTACAACTGTTGATAGGCCTTTAGACGTTGCAACGTTGTCGATTCGAATCGTGGTCGAAGTAATAGTAGTATTGCGTAGTCAACTGGTGGATGGTTCCTTCTAGGTTTGGCAGACCGTTAGCCGGTCTGCACACTACTCTGTATGGGCAATTGCTTGACCCGTGCCTTACATTGAATTAGGCACTCTACTGCAATTGACTTGCAGTAATACAATTAGCTTTAACTGCATTGCATTTGAATCTTATTTCAACATCAACGACTTTTTGTTTTATGATGTTGATGTATCTTGTAGGAACGGTTTTCGGTAACGTAAATGCTTCCTTATGCCTTTCCCATTACGATTTGTCTAGCAGTTTTACTTCCTGTCACGTGCAATTCTATAAATAAGTGTTTCATCACTTTTACCTTTCAATCACTTAATATACACTTAACTTAACCGTGTTCATCAATTGAGTCCGTATCGTTATTAGCCTCGACAACCTGGCAGTCTTTTAATTTACTAAGGTACCCCTGTTTTTCTTGGTGTCCTTCGTTACGTGATATTTTGCTAGGTGGCCTTTCGACGTAGCCCTTACTTCGTATAGTTAGTCTATTGTTATTTATAACCCTTTCCAAGTGTTGGTGGGCCCTTATTGTTGCAATGTAGTCGGTCCGAATCTCTGGTCAAAGTAACTGGTGTGTTGCATTGAAAGTATTGATGTGTTACTTCTAAGTTGGGCAGACCACTAGCCGGTCTGCACACTAATTTGCATAGGTTACTACTTAGCCCGTGCCCTAATTCAAAGCGGGCCCCTACTATACTAAACTTGCAATCAATACAGTCAATCCCACAAACAATACAGTCAACTTACAGTCAGTACAACCAACTTATTATCAGTATAGTTGACTTGACTGTATTGTAATAGACTGCTGTTCCAACACTAGCGGCTTTTTGTTTTTGTGCACGTACCCTAGTGTGGCCAATCACTTATTTGCGGTTAGCTTTGAATTTTCTTCTCAATTCGTATACCAAACCCCTGTTCATTCCAATTAGTTTGCACTTAAACTGACACTAATAACGGCATTTAACCTTACATTCCCGAGTCCCGTGTTCCTTAACTACCGTGCACAAGTTTTTCGCTACAAACTTATGCGTATTACAAACTCGTACGCCACTAATTGCGTACCTTTTGCTAGTAAGTCCGAGCATATTCTTCTTATACGTTAATACTGCCACCGTTACTTTGGCAGTCTTTTAATTTGCAAGGGTATTTTTATTCCTTTCCGTTACGTGCCGAGCGGTTTATGCAACCCTTAATCTGTACGGTTAGCTTATTATTGTTTATAAAGCTTTTTAAGGCGTTATTGAAAGTAGTTATAGTTATGGCGTTAGCGGGGGTATCTTTACCCTTGATTTACTGAAATTTATCAATTTCCCGGGTTTCGTATACCTTTTTTAAAGTTATTACGTCTATTATTTAACGTTTTTTATTAGTTGTGCCTAATTTTGACAGGTATTTGTAAAGGCTTTGGGAGTTTATATATATGACTATAGGTATTGAACGAAGTTTCAGTTATTTAGTAACAATCCTTATCGTGTTGTTAGTTATTATGCCGATGCTAAAACCTATTATTATGTTGTAAACCTTCAATACTAATACGTTTCGTATTATATGTTTACATTTGATAGATGTTTAGTATACGAGGTTATAGATAATTGTAAATTACCTATTAGATTTACCCTTATAAACGAGCATTATAAGGAATCCGATTTACGATATAAGTTTAGTATTTTACGTAAAATGCCATTTGTAAAGACTAGTAACTTTATTATTGTTAAGTTTCCTATATTATATTGATAGTTTCATTTCAATTATGTTGTTACCATTAAATCAGTTTATTTAATCTGTTAAACGGTTTATTCTATAAATTTGAAATTTATACCATAATTGATAGATTGTAAAATGCCTCAGGGTAATATAACGTACCAATATAAGCTGTTTAAGACTTTTGTATTAGGTATCGTTGTGGTTTTGCCTCGTTGGTTTTACTGATTTTCACCATGTTCATGGCTTGCTCTTTTTGGAGTAAGCTAAGGTACGTAAAACGAATATCTTTAAAAGTATGAATACGGATTGACAACTTATTAAAGTTAAGTTACATACTTTCGGTCAACGTTTTAGCTAAATTACACTTTCAAAGGACCAACTTTTCAATAACATATTATTCCATCGCCACAAACTCAACGTTTCCAGAAAAAAAGAGTATCATTAGTTTACATGTTAACGATACCAAAGTTCTCACCTTACGTGATTAATAAATACAGGTCAAACGTTGACTTGTTCATATCCAACCTATTTCTAAAATGAGTTTTATATATCAAAGACTAATAGATATCCGTTTCGGCTAATCCATAGAAACATTTAATATATCGCATTACCGTTCCAATAGGAAACTTATCCCTTAGTTTTTTTTGACAACTTTTATAGTATAATCCATTAAAAATTCGTATCCAATTACATGTATTTTTGCGTAATGTCACGGTTATTAAGAGTAAACTTACTGCTTATATCAGCCATTAAACTAACAATAATTAGGACGATGAAACGTTGACTGATTTTATAGATTATAAGCAATTGGATAAAGATATGGTTCTTGTTTCTATCGCTGTATCTTTAAGCGATTGACCTTAACTTTTGGTACAGTCGATCCATAGGTTTGCTTTTAACCTTATGTGTTATTTTCGACTTCAAAATCGTAACGTTTTACCTCATAGATTGCTCTATCGATATAAGTCAAATGATTTTTCGTATAAAGAAGCCATTGAATTTTATTCGTTTCCTTTTTTTAAACAAAATATTACCTATTATGTTAATAATTCCTTTAACTCGTAGCATCAGAGTGAGTTTTCTGTCAAAATTTTCTTTTCTAAGATACACATACTATTAAATATGCTTTTGTAGGCTTATATTTATTATTATTATTTTTTTCTTCAATATATATCTTCTTTTAAATTGTTTTTCACACCTTAGAAGTTTTATCAACTTGTTGATAATCGGTTCGGAATGGTTATATGAATTGATCTTTTTGGTTTAAGGGTTTTCGAATTAAGTATTTTTATCTGATTTAAAGCGGTTTTTATACGGTTTGACCTATGTAATGAGAAAATTGACGGAACTATTAAAGGTTTAAACTATTATATTTGAGTTAACGATGCTTAATATCTTATAAGGTATATCTCATTTTCCTAGCTCTCTTCACGTAAGAACTTTACTTTGAAAAGGCAGGGATAACACGTTTATTATCGATGGTTTTTTCCTAGTATTAAAAATATTGTTAATTTCGCGGCGTGCCGATTTCTTTTTCAGTTCCTTTAGGACTTTATTATATGCTATAGCCTACTTTTAGGTATTTGATAATAGTAGCGATTCAATCGTTATATGAAAGTGCACTTTAAATACCAGTAAAGTTAGCACCAGACTATTAGGGTTAATAATATTGATAAGGACTTTCACTGCCATTTTTAATAGTACTTTTAGATTTGTAAAACTGTTAATCGTCAAGGTAATAATATCGTGTTTTTCATAAAAATAAGTCTTTTCGATTATATTAATACGTTAATAAGCTTTAACAATGACCTATTTGTATTAAATTCCTATCTATTTAACATTAATTTAAAATTTTATCCTAATAAAGTTGGTACCAGCATCGTAGATTAATACGTTTGGTAATTTCAGGTACGTATTAATTCATAAAGTACGTAATACGTTTCAATTGCTTTTGCGTTGGAACGGTTTTGAAGACTTTAGCATCATAAAACGTCGTTACGGAGTTAATTACGTGGAGTACAAACTCGCCGTTCAAGTATAGCACGTCGATAAAAACTTTGAAGTTGAAATTTGAATACTTTTTCAATGTAAATTGAAATTTCAAGGTGGTGTAGGAGTGTGGTTGACGGGGATCGCAAAGTTATTCAATTTCTATCAACATTAATTAGTCAGTTTACATTCTTATAGCTAGTCGCCTTAAATATTTTGTATAGCTTGTTAGTCTCTGGATAGTTGAACTATTAATATAGTTAACAGAGGTTTGACTTCGTTAAGTTTAACACCACTGTTTCCGGCCCGTAAAAGAGAAATTAAAGGTGTCTTTATTTCAAGTTGAGTAAGAAATTTTGATTTTTACCGTTAACTAATTCGCTAATTTAAATATCGACTTTCAAGTTGAGACTTTTAATGTATTTAAGGCAAAGAAGAAAGGGGGTAAAGGATTGCAAAATGTAGAAAATAACAGGTTTAAAAATTATTGTAATAATCTTTGATTTCAGCGAAAAAAATCTTTTCTGGAGTGAAACCCAACTTTGGCTTTACTGGTATACGTATAGTTAAGTTTCATAACGATATTAATATCCGTTTACAATTCGATGTATTAATAATAACCTCTTATTAATTACCGTATTGCTACATCATCTGGCATAATAACTTAAAAGATTTGCTCTGCATAACGATCACAAATAGTAAACAAATGTATAAAGTTAGAATCTTTATCGTTATGATAACAATAGAGTTTTTTACCTTTTGAGCGGTTTGAAAAGGCGTAGTCGGCTAATTATTACGTTATCTCCGAGTTAGTACCAGTATCTTTATACCAGTCGATAGATTTAGGTTCATTTTCCTGATCTTTTTTCTCTGTGCCCTTAAAATCTGTAGTGTATTCAATGTATTTCCAGTTAAAAATGGAAGGGAATTATGTATAGTATATCACCCTCTTGAATTCGCGTTCGGCAATAGTATGACGTATTAACCAGTAGCCTTGTTTGCCACAGATACAACACCTTTTAGTGTTTAAAAGGAATTTATGTAGCTTATTTAAAAACCTTTAAAAAGAGGAATATATTTTTCTTTCTACACTTAGGCGGTTAGTCTTCCAAGTTACGATATTTTATTAACTGTATTGCTTTGACTTTCCACATTTACGGTCTATATAATACCTGTGGGCGATGTCTTCATTGTTGTCGTTAAAGTCGTAAGTTTAGGAGTATATATTAGTCGAGTCTGATATCAGTACCATTACGTTTGTAAACGAAAATCTTAATAAGTAAAAAAAAACTTTTATAAGTGGTTTCAGGGAATTATAAGGCGTATTTAAAAAAATTATAGATCGTAACATTTTGGTAAACTTGTTGATGTAATGTACCTTTGCCAACTTCCACGCTCCCTATAGCTTTTTAGCTAAGAATCAGTCTATTAAGCATCTAATTTAAAAGATCCATCTTTCTTTCCACTTTTTATTCTGTAATTTAATATGTAAAACCATTTGATAATGTTTTAATTTGTGTGATTTTGAGTGAGACCAATATCACGTTTAAAGTAACCTTTGAAACTATCGTAAATTTCTCGAAAAGACGAGAAATTCGTTCAATACCGGAGGTAGTAGTTTTTGGTTTAGATGGTAAAGATATTGGGAAACAACGAGTAAAGGCCTAGCAATTTAATTTTTATATGGAGGCAAATATTAAAAAAAGATTGTAATTTGATACCGATGAGGTTATACAGATTACCGTTATACTACTCCTTTTGTTTACAGATTTTGACGAAGGTTGTGATTTCCGCGTAATCCGTATCTATCATAGGGATATTTCGAGGGGCAAAAGTAATGTACTGATCGTAAAAGCCTTTTGAATTTTTCAACTAGTAGTGTTAGTGAAGATATTATTGTTGATGGGTAGGATAGTTACCTTGGACAGAATTTGTAAGGAAAAAGCTAGTAGTCGTATCTATAATAGGCTCACGAATAAAGACGCTTATTTCTTGATGGGTTTGCTAAAATTGGACGTATTAAGGGGTTTGAGAAATTCTGTGGGGGATTTAGCGATAATTCGATTGGTATTAAGGGGTTCCCCGAGATTTTTATTTAATTAAATGGTGGAACTATAGTTGACCGTAGGCTTGAAGACTTTCCATGCATGAACTAATTAATTCCTTACAGTTGGTGCCTTTAGCGCGTTGAAGCCTTTGAGTAAAAGGGTTTTAGGAACTCATTTGGGTTTGAGCGTGGCTTTGAGAACATATATTTGGCTGTTCAGGGATGTTATCACTACTTATATATTTTCCGTTAATTTTTTGTATTTATCAAAGATTTTTATTCGTGGTATATTATTATAGTATCTTAGTTACATTACCGTCATTCTTAACTTTTCAAGGTATTAGGATTTTTAGTTTTTATAAGTCGGTCCTTAGTTTTAGCTTAATTGTCTTCTTTGTCTTTTTTCATATATCTCGACTCCATTCTTTGAAAAACTCCATATAATCGTACAATGTTTCAATGATAAAATCTCAATCGTCATAGTTGACGTCTAGAATGAAGTGTTCGACGTGGATGGTTAGGTGCTTTGAGGTAAAGTTTTCCTCAATCTTCGTGATCTACAGGTTCCTATTAAGTATTTAACGAAAGTGATTCCGAGAGTTTTAATTGCTTCCTTTCTGGCGGGGTCGGTAATAATGTTAATTCCGATATCTTTAAAAGCTATCTTAACGAAAATCAAAGAGTATTAGAGGAAAATAATTGGTATAAGAGAGTGTGTTATAAGTTATTAACCGTCAAAGTTGTTTTTTATAATGAAAGCCGGTAGGGCTCAATCGGTCTACGATTTCAAATTTGTAGTAGTAATACCCGTAATAATAATAACTTAGCCGTTTTTTAAATTTGGTAATTTAACGATTTTTGAGACTTTTAATCGGTTAATCTTAACATTTTCTTTTCAAATTTGGTTCAATAAAGATCTATTGGTGTTTTCAACGATACTAGCGATACCCTCGCTACTTTCAAATATTTATAAATAGCAAACGCACTAAAAAGTCTTTATTTTTATTATCTGTGAACAGTAGACGCAATATCACAGCCCTTTACAAGAATTTTTCCTCTAATTTATTCAATTACAAAGCGTAAACAGAAAGTAGCTTCTTCTTTTACTTAGCCTATATATGTTTAACCTAATAAACACTGATCAGTGTTGGTAGGATTTTATCGTTGCAACGTAGTAGATTCGAATCTGTTATCGAAATAACTGGTATATTGCATTGAAAGTTGTGATGTGTCACTTCTAAATTTGGCAGACCATTAGCCGGTCTACATACTAATTTTTATGGTCGATTGCTCAGCCTATCCATTAACCCAAAGTGGGCACCTAATTTACTAGCTTGCAATCAATGAAGTTAATTACACAAACTATAGTCAATTTATACGTAGTACAATCAACTGTTAGTATGATTGACTTTACTATACTACAATTGACTTCTGTTCCAACACTAAGGCCTCATTTAGTGTAACCTTTATTATATTATTAGCCGGGTTAACCTTACTATCAATTTATCGGATTTTTTTATTTCCATACATTTGTAAACTTTGTTGAAAGTTATTGCGTCGATTGTTCAACTTTTTACTAGTGGTTCGTAGCCTGAAAATATATCAAAAAGGCTTTTTAAATAAATATGGATAATAATAGGAATGGATGGAATTTTCAATTGCTTAGTAATGATATTAAGTATATCTTATATAAATATACATATATCGAAGCCGGTTATTATGTAGTAAACTTTGGAAGCAAGTACATTTTATATTTTCTACACTTTATAAAGTGTTAGTGAATTAGGTTTCCGGTGATTATAAATGGTTCATTTTATAATTCATCTTCGCTAAAGATTCTGATACGAAATTCGATCTGTGAAGTTGAGTTGGTGTCGCTAGCTAAGGAGCTGTTTTTCAATATTACTAATTTTGGTTTCTATATGTTAATGAGAACTGTATTAAATTTCGGGTAAAATTGTTTATCTATCGTTTTTATCATTTCTTTCATTAATGGTATTTTCCATTAACCGGGTTACAAGTTTGTTCCGTACCTGATAAGTTGTATGATGTCTCCAATTGTTATTAGCTTGCAATGTAACTGTTAAAGACGCATTATTCCAAGTTTTTTTAAGCTTTTAGAATGTTATTTTATCAATTTTAACTAAGAGAACACCTTTAACCTTTTGACGAAAAATAAGTTAAATATTGTTATTATTAATACTATGTATAAAAATTAACTATTTATTCAAATCTAGGTGTCTGCTTTTAGTTAAAGTCACGATTGGCTTGTAATCTCAGAATTTTTAAATATTAATTACAAGTTGTTTTGATACTAAAAATCTAGTAATTCTAACAAAAATGGTATCGTTAATTTGTATACCTAACATATTGGCATATTTATCCCCTTACTCAATTAGGAAGTATAGGTTGTAAGTTGAAGATTTCATACCAATTTGAGATTAAATGTGAAACTGGTAAATTGGGAACTAATAGATATTTGTTCTAACTAGTCCATAAAGTAGTTCAACGTATAATATAATTGTTTTTATAAAGTATTTGTTGCGGAGTTCAAGGGGTAACTCTAGAAAAATCAGTTTTCATTAATTAGGTACTGATTTCGTGTAAGATTAAGTGATATTGCGGCCGTTAAGGTTGAATTTTCCATTAGTAATTATTACTAAACTTGTTGCTAATATGACTACTAAGCGTTAGTTGATTTTATAAATCGTTAGCTATTACATACATATTTTTTTAAGTTTCATTACGGTATGCTAAGGTGACTAGGCGTAAGTTCTCCTATGGTTTGGCCGTATTCTTTTCGTTAATCTCGTAAATAATCCTCGATTTGAATATGTTAATGTTAAGATTGGTAAGTTTGAAGTTGTCTTTAGATACGAATTGTATAACTTCCCATGTAAAGAGTCCGTTAATCTTTACTTTATTGCTTTTCAAAAAAAGGATTAACTGGGGTTTTGATAATTCCTTATATATAAAATTTGACAGCCTAATTATGATTATCTTTTTCTTTCCTGTTAACCTAAACAATTGTATGGGTGCGCACTTGTATATATTCCTTAATCTTGCTTTTGGTTTTCTTCTCTTTTAGTGGTTAGCCGTGTTATTGTAGCTTTATCAGCTTATCAATTACTAAAAAAGGAGGGTTTTCTTTAGTTCATTCGGTTGTTTCAAAGATTTTTACTGGTACTTGACTTTACATAAGGTTTAACCTACGTTATATGTAATATAGCAAGATCTTTAGTAATTTTATCCATTAATTTTAGATTTGCGGTACTTATTATCTTCAGTAAGTTATCATATTTGCCTGACTTACTTCATACAAAAACTTTTCTTTCTAATAGTAAATTTAGTACATCAATCGCTATGGGACTGTTTGTAGTATTAAGGTTGTTATTAACTCAGAGTTTGGCAGATTTTCCCCATAGTTTCTTTAAAGCCTTAATTTACACTATAACTCTTTTCTAGGTGTTTCCTAATGAAAGAGATTTACTTATCAAACGAAGATATATTCTAAATACTAATACCATTGGTATTATGCCTTTAGAGTCCATGGTATAATTCAAGCCTTATATTGTTATTTAATGACGTGACTCTTGGTTCGTGAAGTTTCCAATTTACAATATAAGGATATCTTATATCTTTCAAAGTAGCGCGTTTGACTTTTTAACTTTCCCAATGCTTCAATAGGCCTTAATATGTATCTATTTGTATTGAATACTTATTACCTTAGTATTAGTTTAGAATTTATTTATTGTGAAATTGATGTCGACGTTGTGAATGATATTATTTGGTGGCATGAGGTATATATTAATCTACATTATTATTAACTTCCTTTAGTTAGTTCTCACAGATAGCGATTTGAGAAACTTAAAGTTATAGAAGGATGCTGTTGAGTTTACGATATGTAAAACAAGTTTATTGCCCAAGTAAAAGATATTAGCTAAAACCTTACAATTGATTTTTTTATTCTTTGGTTATGTAAATTTAAACCTTTCAGGGATTTGAACGTAATTTTGGAAGTAGTGGCAAAGATTTTTCATAGTCTTTAACGTAAAATATTTCATATGTTTTTTCCTTGCAAGTTCAAGAACTTTGTATAGGTTGTCGATTGTTGGGTAATTCAATTATCGGTATAATTAACGTATTTCTAACTTCGTCAAGTTTATCACCATTACCTCTGGTTCTTGAATATCAAATCACGGGTGTCATTATTTTAATTCTAAAGGAAATTTCCGGCCCTCTTTAACCAGTTCATTAACGTTAACATCAATGTTAATACCGAGGATTTTTATATTTTTTAAGTAAAACACAAATGAACTATGAGACTAAATGATGTGAAATGTAATCGAGTCAAAAAATATTTGTATTTTCATCGATCCCAATGAAGATAATTTCTCATTGTAATTATAATTGAAATTAGTTATGAAAGCTTTTTACCGCTTTTTTTTTAAATGGTAATACTTTCCCGTCGTAAAGATATGTATTTCGAATATCTCTGCATTAACTATGTTCCTGCCCCCGTATCTGGTATGAGTTTTTGAAACGTGTGCTAAACGTAACGATTACGAAAATTAAAGTTGTATTTAGGGTTAAGGATCTAATTTTTATTGAAAAGTTCAAGGTTTTCGCCTATCAAACGGTATGAAAATATATAGTCGGCTAGTTGCTAAGTTGGTTTAAAAGCAGTATTCCATATTGTATGATTCGTTTGAACGCTTTCTCTCTATTTCATTACAAGTTTTTGCTTTCATAATATACGACAAAATTGAAATCGTCATGTTTTTGAAAAAGAGGGGGGCACAAAATATAATATATTACCTGTTATTCGTAACATTTCAAAGTGGGATAAAGACTTAACCAACAGCCGGATTTTCCACAGATCCAATACTTCTTATTATTAAGACGACGATAATACTTACTATTACTTTATCTTATTGAGCCTTAGCTACAATGATGTTGCTAGTATAGCTTCTAGTCCAATAACTTTGGATCAAATCTTGAGTGCGTGAACCTGCCATACATGCGGTCGATATAGTGTGTAATCCAGACGTTTTTAGTGTGTTAGTCATGGAAACCGTGAATTTTAAGGTACAAATCAACTAAATTTAAAGGACGTGTTATTATAATGGTAAAAAAAAACATAATTAGGTAATAAAAACTTTTTAAATTGCAATTAGGCGTTGTATGGCGTATTTAAACTTGTTAACTCTAGTAATAGCCGCTTAGATCTTTTTACGAAATGTAACTTGACCAATATACATTTACCACATCACTTATTAATACAATATTAATTTATTAAACATCTAGTCAAGAATATTTATAGGTATTTGCTTCTTTTTTCTTGGTCATTCTTTTTTTCAACTGTATTATAAGTCAATTCATATTATATTACTTCAGGTGGACGTCGTATTCAAAGACTCTTTATTCCGTTGTAAATTTTACTAAAGGTGCGTATCTTAATCAGAAAAGTCAGGTAATGATCTCTGGCGTAACCCATAAAGATTCTTAGAAACAGTAAGTAGAAACGTGATAGTTAAACATCTATTTACTTGCAAATGTTAAGGAACAGTATTATTTTCGTATTAATGAGGTTATAGGGTTTCCCGTTATACTTCTTTATTTCTTCAAATATCTTAGCGACATCAGCAAAAAACTTATAATTAATACGGGATATTTCAACTAGCTTGAGAAGCAAGTCTAAATAATATTCTAATCGTTAATAGTGTTTTTTACAATCAAATTAAGTTTTGGGGCTTTAGAGTCGCAGCGGTAAGGATAATTATTAATTACTTAGCCTAAGAGGTAAAAATTTATAATACGATTTATAATAGGCTCATGTATATTAACGTATCTTCCTAGGTTTTACGTAGTTGCGCGACACAAGACTTCACTTCAAGAGAAACTTTGATAATTTTGACGATTTTCTTCAATTAAGCGTTGTATAACGCCAAAATAAATTCCTCGTATTGCGTTAACAACCGCTACTTCACATGCTTTGCCTTCGCCGAACGCGTATTCTATATTACCATATACCGGATATCATAGGCTGGTGTCTAAGCTAGTGGTCGCCAGGGATCTAGCTTTGACGATTACTACGCTCTTACGATACTCCTACACTGCTCCCGAGCATGTCTTCGCTACGTAACTAATTACATAACCAAGCCGTATTATATCATTAGCTTTATAACAGATTTATAATAAGGGTATTACCTCCCTTTTTATAGAAGATTATAAATAGTATTCGAGAACCTTAAACGGCAGATTTAGCCTAATCTTTTACATATAATCATATATTCCTTTCTTCAAGACGATACTTTACCCATTTTCGAATAATGATGGTTTCAATTTAGAAGCACGTCTTCGTCTGTTGCATCCAAAAATGAATTATAAAATTCCTCAACCATGTAATAAATCAAGTGAATAGTTGAATATAAGCGGTTTATCAAAACCTTATCAACGAAGTTTGTCGAATAAAACTACATCGTTGATAAAGAAAATATATATACGAATAACATAACGTTAACATATTAACTATATTCATAATCATATTCCGACAGCTCAAAGTCGTTAACGGCACGCTTACGTTATGAAAACGACTCTCCGTTCGAAAGTAAGTCGTTTCCACATAGCTTACGAAAGATATCAACTTTACCCACAACAATGATATAACGTTCACATCATTCCCTACCAAAAGCCACGCCGAATTTCCCGACGACGACAACGTGTCTAATTTCTCACAATTCGATTACGAATCCAACAATTAAATTAATAGCGTTCACTGTTAACAAATGAAACTCAAAACCCTTAACTAACTGTTGAAGTTTCCTATCGTTAAATTGCGTTTTTATGTAGAATATTATAGTAATACGGAAATGGGGAAGAGATAGAAAATTATCAGTACAAAAAGAATTAGTTTTCCGTTGTTTTTTAATAGTTAAAGGATATAGTCAAGATTATTTTAAAAGATTATTACGTTTACGGTAATGATGGTGGTAATAACAACTCCAACGTTTTCATAAAAATATCACGCGCCGATTATTACGACCTTAACACGATATATATTGTTCTTACATGGTTTACCAGTTTGAAGTAAATCGTTTATAAACAATTTTTCGTTGTGTTCTTCGAAATTTTGAAGTCTTCATTAGTCGAAATAGTCAATATATATATAAAATCATCCGTTAAACTCATTATTTTCGAAAAATTTATTAATCATACCCTAATGAACATGTTAGGTCTTTTCGAAATATCCGAAAAATATGAAAAATGGGTCGGCTAGATGTAACTTATTAATAAACGGCTTTTTAACTTTCTTACCTGATACAATAGTAATGGTAACGATGAATGTTATATTAATGATAATAATCACAGTGGAGACTTTTACAACGAAGTTAGAAATAGCGATATACTCGCGCTTAATAATTAAATGAATATTATAATAACTGGTGGAAACGTTTTACGAACTAGTATTAAACGATGCGTCACTTAAGTTAACCAAATAAAACTTTTACATTGTAAAAAATACGACTTACATTTATAATATGACGCGAATAGTTACCTAATCCGAATGTATCTATAAATTACGCCCAACGTCCAAGTAACTTCGAAATGAAAATCAATATGAGTGTGTATATTATTATATATCACTATAGTTAGTATATGTAGGT
Source organism: Anisogramma anomala (assembly GCA_038502455.1). Taxonomy (NCBI): domain Eukaryota; kingdom Fungi; phylum Ascomycota; class Sordariomycetes; order Diaporthales; family Gnomoniaceae; genus Anisogramma; species Anisogramma anomala. The sequence goes on along the minus strand of JASMMZ010000004.1, from coordinate 5,074,072 downwards.
CAAGTGGAAGTATATTACGCTGCAAGGTGAACTCCTACAGAGTGCACAATAACGTGTCACGCTGCAGGCTACACTCTTGCAGAGTGCATGATAACGTGTTACGATACAGATTGCACTTTCAGATTGCATGTGTGGCACAGCCAAAAAGGGAGATTAGTAGAGGGCATGGAAGAGTGCCACTGCTTGGATGAGAGGTTTATAACCTCATCCGTAGCGTGCACTCTCTGAATACTTCTTCTCCCTACCTTACTTATCTATCTTTACAAATACAATACTAATCTTTCTGATTACTTTTCTACTACATTAACTTAATAGAGAACGTAACGATAATAAGCGTTTGCTTTATTATTACCAATAACTTTATGGAATTTGAAGAGAAAAAAATGTAAGTTTTATATATAATCGCGTATGAAATTAAAATAAAATAATTACATCCAGGAACTTATTCATAACTTATAAGGAGTTCCCTAATTACAGTACATTGGATTTCCATATTTTTTTTCATTTGGATAACGTTTTTATTAATATAGGTAATAAGTTTTATAAAGTTATGAATAAGTAATTCATCTACCGATTACAATCACCACGTAATTTTATTTTACTCCAATGTTTTGACGTAGCCACTCGACGTACCATCTTTACCGAATTACAATTGATTTCTTTTATCATTGATTCAAACGTCAACCTTGATAAATAGAAATCTTATATTTGAATTTATTTCATTTATCGACTATAAAATAAAGTCATTTGACGTAAGCTATATATAATACAGCAGTAGTTAATTCACTTTGATTTCAAGTATGGATTGTTTTTAAGATAAGAGGACAGCTATCCAATGTGAGAATAAGGGTTCGCGTCTAAACTAAAGTTGCCTAAGGGTGTAAACGTTACGGTTTTCTTACAAGATATTCCGACATATACATAGGGATTAAATTGTTATTATGTAGCTTATATTCGTGTTTTTGAAAGATATCAATAACATATTGGCTTTGAAGGAAATTATTACAGTTGACCATCAGCTTTTGTTAAAAAAATTAAATAATCTATACCTTTATTTTATACAACCTGATGAAGAAATTATATCTTTACCGTTGACTCTATTTTAGAACCCTGTTCAAAAATATCATTAAGGGTAACTTATAAAGGTTCCTTAAGAACCTTTATAAAAATACCACAGAAAAAGATTTTAGTTTTACGAAAGATTCTGACGTAATTATTTAATTAAGGTTATATTCGCGTAAATCTTTTTTTTTGGAAAATCGATCAAGTGCAATACATTCGAGTTTTATATACTAACTTACAGTATTTGCCCACTTCAGACTCCGATACGAAACAATCCATTAGCTATAGAAATTAGTGTACAAGCTAGCTAGCGGTCTGCCAAACCTAAAATAATACATCCACCACTTGACCATTGCAATACTACTGTTATTTCTACCACGATTCTAATCTACAATCGTTGCAAATTCCAAAAGTCTATCAATACTAATTAGTGTTTATTAGATTAAGTACAGATAAGTTAGGTAAAAGAAGAAGCTATTTTAAAGTTATGATTTATATTTCAAGGTAAAAAAAAGACTTTTGCGAAAGACTTTTACGCATTGCGTTGTTTATCACAACAGTAAGTAGAAAAGATTTCTGGGTAGCTTCGGTTTCCATGGTAGCTTAAAGGTGGCGACTGTATCGCAATTGAAAACTCCAAGAAATCTTTATTGAACCATTTTAAAGAACGTTGAAATTAACCGTTTAAGTCTCGAATAGTTAAGAAAGCGATAATAAAGTTGCCAAGTTTTATACAATTGGTAAGCGGCTAAGTCGATATTACTATTGTTACAAATCGATAATTTTAAGACCCCTATGACGAACAACAACTCCAGCAACAACCAACCGTTAACCTTACCTTTAATATCAAATTTTCCCCTTTACATCAACTATTCTCCCCTTTACATCACAAAATCGTTAATCGGATACGTTGAAAAATACGTTAAGCTCGTGGTTCCAAACTAGAATACCAAAAATTATCAAGTCGCGTTAATTAGTCACGTTACACTACTTTCAAATCATCAAGTTCCTTTGCTCAAATCGCCAAGTCCTTTTGCCCAAATAGTTAAGTCCCTTTATTCAAAACATTAAGATAGTATTGAATCAGAATCGTATAAAAGTAATTAAAACTTTCAAACCCATTTTTAAGTAATTTAACTGGGTAATACGGGATAAATATATTGGTAAATCCTTGATCGAAAATCAATTGACTAATTACGCTGTTTAGTATATTTTGATACAAATAGTAGTGAATATTTTCGTCGCGCCATCCGCATCTTTGAATATGTCCGAAAACTTTTCAACTATTGGATAATAAACATTTGAAAGATAATTTAATTGACTTTTAAAATTATGTTCACAATAGAAGGTTATAAGCGTGAGATTTATATTCAAGATGAGATATTCAAGGGGTTAGCAAAAACCCGTTTTAAATTCATTTAATTTGAAAATTACTTTTGAGATCCTTAACTTCAAGATTCAGAAGGAAACGGATAGGGTATTAGCCACTATTAACGCCCTTATATACTTTTTAGGTAAACACCCCTTAATCACTCATTACGTTAAACTTTTAACCCCGGTAATAACTTTTTATACCCGTACAATGATGAACCTGTTAATTTGCTAGGTAGTTCAGTCTCCTCTTGCGATAGCACGGAGTACGCGTTTGGCGGATGCAAACTACATAAAGCAGCAGCTAACAACACGACAAGAGAAATTAACATCGGCGCTATCTAACGGTTGATTGAGTAAAATCGTTAAGTTCTTTAAGATTGTCCATAACATCATCAAGTCCTAAGATAGCTAAGTCTCTTAACGCGGAGCTTTCCGCAATGGACATGTCTATATATGTGAGTCCCCTATAGGTCTTATCATAGGACTTCATTATTCGGGCTAAGCAATAGGAAATTACGCTCATTATCGCGATTTTGAAAGTCCAAGACTTAAATTAGTAAAAACTACTGTTGACAACTGGGACAACAATTTTAACTTATCCCTTAAGTTATTTAAGGTGTTAAATATTAATTTCAAACGTTTAACAGACTCTATCAAAATATAGAATAATACAGAAAATTATCATGGGAAATCTTATAGTTTTTAACACGAAAATGATAATATTATTTCTCATTTGTTAGTGGATGAAGGTTTAACCTTTAGTCTTCCATTAAATTTTTTCAGAAATCCTCTTCAAATACGCTAAAGCGTTTTGCTTGATTTTTAAATCAAGGAACGTAAATTTTGTCAAATTTATCATGGAATAAGGAGTTACTTTGAGTATGACACCTACCTTGAATAATATTATATGGATTGTGTTACGAAATATAGACGATGATAATGGTAAATATGAAAGAGGAGGAAATACTAATGTATATTGTGAATTAAATGTTTGATAAGTTGATATTGTACCGGTAAGTGATAGGAAAAGTACACGTTGGTAAGGACACAGTTTGCGAGTAGGTACGAGTAGCTATCACGGCTGTTAACCAGTTTGAATACGCCTTATACCGCCTTAATTCTACTTGTAAAGGCTTTTTTTAGCTAGTTACGGTTTTTATTTACGATTGTGATGGCACGTACGATAAATTTAGTTGTTATGTACCTTTAAGCTGATAACTTTTATGATTGAAACAATAGACGTTTTAATTATATATTACATGTATCGTAGGTATGGAAAGCTATTTCATTTTATATATGGTATAAAGATTTTGAATTGGAAGCTATACTGGCGATAGTAATATATGTAAGAATTAATTGAATATGTTAATTATGACTGTAATAATTATTGTCGTGATAGTGGTAAAAGATCTTATATTAGTGGTAATTTTGGTTATTCATTCAGTCGTTATTTAGTTTCTGAACATTATAAAAATATTATATATTAAATTTACTACTTTATTAATTTGAAATGAATCAATTAAACTATGTTATGAACTTTAAAGGTGAAGATTATTTAAATGATGAATATAACGCGTTGAAGTTGATTACATGAAATTAAAATATGCTTTTAGGGTAATCTAGTGACTAGCCGCAATGTCTTTCTATATCGTTTAATTAACGAAAAACTTTGTTTTTGTTATAGAGATTAAGTAAATAACCTCTTATATACTTTAAACCTTCGCGATCGTTACGCGAATTATATTTTCAAAGTAATTATGTAATATACAGGGATAGTACGATATTCAATAGAAGGATATGAGTAGTTTATCGCATTGCGACGGGAAATTATTACTGTTACAGAAATTAATCGTTAAGATGCCAATAAAATTAGAGTTAATTTCAATTTCGGCAAGTAATTATTGTTATTGGGATCGACTATTGTATAAATCGTTGTTATGCCGATTATTTTTTATATCCCTGAGTTACTTAACATGGTTTTTTTTCATTTGAAAGATATGATGATTTTGGCGTTAATGTCGACGTTAACGTTTAGAAGTTGGTTAAGGACGGCCGAAGGCTCCCTTTAGTTTTCAAGTGGGGACAATCATAATTTTACTTTTAAGGGTTAAAGGTAATATTAATAAATTTTATTCAGTTGGAGATACATTGGTTATATCAACGTTTGAATTAATTAGTCTTTAACTAGTTATATGAAATCTTTTAGTTTATAGAGTATAAAAATATGTAGTACTTTGTTTTTGAGCTTATTGAAAAGCTTCGTTATTATTGCCAAATTTACGCCTAAGAATCCAAAACGTTTAAATTGACAATTGAACCCAATAAGTATTTTCATTGTAAAATTTTGGCCGATGTTTTTTACTTGGACAATTAAATTTGTTTCTATGTTATAGATTTGGTAAACATTTTTTTACGATATTATCGGAAAATTATACCTGGAAAATGTTGAGGATGTTATGTATTGATACGTACTTAGGACTACTAGACGTTATCATTTACGACGTTAGTATTAACTTTGTTGAGGGGGAGTTTTAAGTTGATATTAATATGATGTGAATTTAGTGTAAATAGGTTTCTATTGAGGCCTATCAGAGTATTAGAAAGATCTAGATAGTATACCCGTAACTTTGTAGGGCGTATGATATCCCTATGTTGTAGATTGGAAATTTTACGGATTTAGTAGTACGTTTTTAGAAGGCTGTAAAGGGTTCAAATGATATTATAGGCTTTAAGACTTGGTATTAACGCATTTTTTTTAGAGTATATCCTTATTTAACGAGTGAATTTCTACCATTATTGAGTACTTGGAAGGAGGTTAAGGCGTACGGAAAGACTTTAAGTTAATAATACTTTTAACATAATAAATGGTTCTATGATGAACGGCGTATTAACTCTGTTATTGTAAAGCGAATTTTTCGTATTGAGAAAGCTTGGTAAAGGGGATAGCCTATTTAAGATTTTTAGTATAGCTAACTTAGAAGTACTTGTTAAAATTGCTAATGGTTTTGCGACTTTTCGCATAAATTAATTGAAACCTTATATTAGGTCGATTGAGGATCACGATAACAATACTTAAGATAAGTGAATGAGCTAAGACAACCTTTCTCCTCCCATAATGAATAAGTCTATGAAACAACAACGGCGTCACCGACCACTGAAGAGGGGCAATATTCAAGATAAAGATAAAAAATATATATAGGGGCGTACTTATATTATTGTTTGGATCAGTATGAAGGAATAGGATGATTAACATCTGACCGTTAAGTTTTATGTATAAATATTTATTTAAATTCAAGGTAACTCATTCAAAGAAAACGATAGGATAGAGATTTATGGACTTTTTATGCAAGGAGTTGTACGATTTCCACTTAAACGTGATATTAATCCATAAGACTCTAACATTACGATTTCTAAGTCAAGGATAGTTTATAGGGTTAAGGTTAGGATTACGGATAAATCGTAAAAAAGAGTCAAATTTGATTACATAAAAATATGATAAAGATAAAAACTAAATTGCTATATAATTACTAATAATTTAAAAGATAAGTATCGGTGAGGTATAAAATATATTCACGTGAAATAAGGTATTCAGAAGAGTAATCGTTGGATTGGTATTGTAGTAGTAAAGATAATCGTGAAAAGAAGAAGCATCCAGAGGTGCACGCCACAGGTGAGGGCTTATAAGCCCTCGCCCAGAGCGTATCACTCTATACCGCTCCACGCATTGCCATTCGGTCTGGTATAGCCATTCCAGACCGATCTATGCATGATGTACTTTGCATCTTTCAAGAGTGCAGCCTGCAGCGTGACACGTTATCGTGCATTCTTCAGGAGTGCACCCTGCAATACAGTGTACTGCCACTAGACTTATGTATACTATCTATGAGGGTATATAGTAATATCCACAATAAGTCAAAGTTTGGTGGTCCTGTTGGTAATAGATTTATTGGTAACATTCAGTGGAGAGTTTACCTTAAATAGCCGTGATATTACTTCAATGTAAATATATTTAATCATTGATTCTAATTTATATATCGAACTTTATGATACTATACTTTAATTGAATTGTTATCAACATTTACGATATATTATATCTGAGGTTGTCAAACTTCTGAAAGGTTAATATTACGGGATTTGAAGTAGCTGATTTGCGGAAGGCAAACCAATAGAAGGTTAATAACAAACTTATTTTCGCTTCCAAAAAGTCTAAATCTTTACATATTAGGAGAATACAGGGTCCAGCTTACTTTACGAAACGTAACAATGCATTTATTCTTTTCGCCACAAAACTGGTTTATCCTAATATAAATCCCGTTCTAAATAACAAAATCTTTAATATACGATAATTAAGGTTTGAATCAAACTGGACCTATTTAGGACCTGTATACGTCAGTGAACGTATAATAGAGGCTTAAAAAATTTCGCGACATTATAAGGGTTTCTCTTGCATAAGACACGCGCCCTCACCGTACCCTTTATATATAGCCATCACCGTCATAATCGTACCTACATTTACTTATTACGCTAAAAGTTGGTATAACGAACGCAGGTAAAAAGATTTCGAAAAATAAGTTACAATCCTGTTAATTACTGTGACTGTTGAAATAGTAGTATTTGTAGTGCAGTAGGTCAACTTTACTTATAGTAAAGTTGACTATACTAATTGCAAGTTTAGTGTATTGTTTTGTGCGGGCCTACTGTATTGGCTGCAAAGCAAGTACAGTATGCGTCCACTTCACACTAGAGCATGGGCCAAGCAAATAGCCATACAAATTACTGTGCAGACCAGCTAGCGGTCTTCTAAACCTAAAACAATTCATCTAATATTTGACTACTATAATACTAATATTACTTCAACCAATCGAATCGACAGTTTTGTAACGTCTAAAGCGATACCAATACTGATCAGTGCTTATTAAGTTAAACATAAATAAGTTAAGTAGAAGAAAAGTCTACTTTCCGATTACGCTTTACGTTAACAACGGCGGCTAAAATATGTTTGTTTTTTTGCCAAGAGACTCTAGGAACTGCGTCGTTTTTCACGATATTAGGTAAAAAAGACTTCCAATTTATATCGTTCTTTACGGTAACTTAGAGGTAGCGACGGTATCTCTATCGAAAACACCAAAAAATCTTTAAAAATCTTTCTTAAAAACGTTAAAATTAACTGTTAAAAATCTTAAAGTTTAGCAAGTTAGCAAACGGTTAAGTCAATATTAATACGGGTATTACTACTATAAAAACGACTAAGTTCCACAACCAAAAAAACACAAATAACCTTCGACCTTTACTTATAACAATAATTTTCTACCTTAACTTTTACACCAAACCTTTACTTCTACTTCACTCTTTTTACTTCCTTTACGTTTATTTAATCGTAAAGTTCGCTACTTTAAGTAAAAATACTAAGAATCGTCAAGTCGCGCCAAAAAAACTACGCCGCGCGACTCAACGTCAAGTTAATAAGTTTCCATGCGACTTCACGCCAAAACACTAAGTTCCTACGCTTGAATATTACCAAGTTTCTTTCCCTATACGTCTTATATAAGTCAAAAAGTTAAAATGACGAAAGCTAGGGCTTACTTTGAAGTTATTACCGATCCCATTAGCAAAGAAGTAATTAAGGCCCTCGGATATCTTTTTGCTAAGTATTACAACCACGATCTTTAGGGATGCGAAGTTAATAAATACTCAACCGAAGAGCATTTGACCAAGTTCGTCGGTTATTATATCCTTAAATATAACGGCCACTAAAATCTTAACTACGATTTTTGAAAATATCGAATTTTTTCGACAACTAAATAATTAATATATGAAAAGCAATTCAAAAACCGTTAAATTTAAATTAAAAGCTAAATTTAAGCGCTGAAGGATATACTTATTAAGAGAAATCTCAATTAAGCTGATAAGAACCCTTTTCGAATTAGCTTAACTTAAAAAATACCTTTAAAACCTACACCTAAAAGTAAAAGGTATTGAAAAACCTTAAAGCCTTTATACGCAATTTAGGGGACCTCCCCTTTACCCTTAGCTAAGTCAAACCTCTTTATGCGCTAACGATAAGGAAACTATTAACCTATTCGTCAGCTTAACACCATTACGCGAAAGCACAGAGTATGTTCTTATCAGCGGCAGGACACGTAAAGTAACAGCCGTCAACGCGGTTAGAGGAATTAATGCTAGCGTTCTACACTAATCAATTAAGTGAGATTATTAAGTCCCTCAAAACCTTTACATCCTTTACACCCCTTAATACTTTAATTAGAATCACTAAATCTCTTAAGAGTCTTTTTACGACAGGTTTACCTACACACGTAAGCTTACTACAAATCCTATCATAGGACTTTACCCATCGTGCCAAGCGACTAGTAATTATCCTTAACATCATACTTCGAAAGCTTTAAAACTTAGACTGTGAGGAAATACAACTAATGAAGACTGGAATAACTATCGTAACCTGCCCCCAAAACCTATTAAAATGGTTAATATTAATTACAAACTTCATACAGACTTCTCAAAATCTGAAACAACGTAGAAAGGTATAACGGAAAGCTTTATAACCTCTTTAACATGAATATAATACCCTTTTTAAACTTTTATAAGTAAATAGAGATTTCCCCTTTTAGTTTTTACTTAATTTTCCTTAGAATTTTCACAGGGCACGTCAAGGATTATTAACCGACTTTTATGATCCGAATAACTACTTTCCACGAAGTTTATAATCATATAAAAAGACAATTCGGATACGATGTTCACTTCGCCTAATATTATACAAAATGAGACATTTTTAGGTAGATTATTATAATAAAGAAAAAGAAAAAGTCGTTAATAAAGCTAAATATATTTAACCAAATGCTTAATAAGTTAATTTTTTATCAGCAGGTAATGGAGAAAGTCTAAGCTAGCGAAGCTACACTTTTCAAACAGGTACTTAAAGCATTTACGGGTGTTAACGAGTTTGAATACGTCTTATAACGCTTAGATATCACTTTTAAAGGCTTTTTTAGCCAGTTGCATTCCTCGCTTGTAACTGTAATCGCGCGTATACCAAATTCGTTCGATATGTACCCATAAGCCAGTAACTTCCCTGGTGTAGAGAAAAAAGACCTGGAGGTGGTTAATTACGTCGACCGTAAAAACGGTTATAGGCGCCCTTAACACTTAACGTCCTCAAACTAAAGGAAACAGCCACTCTGGCGTCAACACGACTAAGATTTAATCGACTTTGCTAACCGTAAAAACTATCGGCGTAATGATAGTAAAAAAATTAGATTTATAATAAGTTTGGCTATTAGTTAACTCGTTAGCTTACCATTGAATATAATATTAAACGGGTAGTGTATTATATCCAATACCCTATTACTTTTAAAAAAAATACTTAAATCAAATCGTTAACTTCGAAGGAAACAAGTTGATCAACGATGATAATACCTTTAAGTAAATTAAATGGCATAAAAATACTTATTTTAACGCTGCCTAATAACTAGCCAGCTACGCTTTCTTATATATTTTATGCGGTAAAAACTCTTATTGTTGCCTTTACTAAGCCTTTGACCTTTTATATAATTTTAACCTTTGCAGTCCTTACGCGGATTACACGTTTTAAGGTATTATGCCAAATACAGGAGCAGTAAGGTATTTAATAGGAGGCTATTCGCAGTACGTAGTATTGCGAAGGAAAAACACTACGGTTGCTAAGATTAATCGTTACGATACTAATGAAGCTAAAGTTAGCTTTAAACAAAATTAATAGCTATCTTTACTAGTGATAATTTTAGTTTAAACTGTAATTAGGTCGATTAAGTTCCATATCATTAAGTCTCTTACATCTTTCCTTCTTTACTTGAAGGATATAAAAACCCTTGGCGTTAACGTTAACGTTAACGTTAACGTCGACAATCTAGTTTAAAAAGGTTAAAGGTTTCCCCTTATCTTTATTGAGGAGTGATTATAGTTTTATTTTTAAGGTTTAAAGGTAATGGTATTAAATTTGAGGAAACCAGAAATATATTAATTACATCGGTGTTTTAACCACCTCAATATTAATAGGCTGTATAAAGTTCTAAATTCTGTAAGGTATGAAAATGTAGAATATGTTGCCCTAACAACTATTGAAAAGCGTTACTACTACTATCAAACACATGCCTAAGCCACCCCAATATTTAAATTTATATTGAAAAACGACAAAAAAATAAATTACGAGGTTTCTATTGATGTGTTTTACTTACATAATAAGCCTATTTTCCACGTTGTTAACTCCGCAACCTTTTTTTTCGTAGCTGAATTCCTGAAGTTCTTTTTGGCAAAGGATACGTGGGAAATATTGAAAATATTATGAATTAACACGTACCTAGGCCCACCTGACGTCTTCATTCACAATATCGGTATCGATTTTACGGCGGCAGAGTTTTAGGAAATTGTTAAATAATGTGTATTTAGTATAAATAAGTGCCTATAAAGGCCTATTGAGATATTGAGAAGATTAAAAGGGTATACTCCCTACTTCGCCGAATTTATAATATCCTTACATTAAAAATTGAAAGCTTTACGAATTTGGGGGCACGCCTTTAAATAATGGTAAAGAACTTGAACGATAATATAAGTCTTAAAGGTCTAATGCTAACGCTACTGGTTTTTAAAACGTATCTACGCCTAACGAGTAAATTTCCACTATTAATAAGTACACAAAAGCGAATTATAATTTACGGTAAAACACTAAAGGAACTGCGAAAGGAATCGATACGCCATTAGGTTAACAATATTCTTAATATCAGGAACGGCCTTATAATAATCGATGTACTTTACTTTGCCGTTATAAAATGAAGTTTTCGTATAGTGGAAGTTGTGTAAATAAAATGGCCTCTACAAAACCTTAATTGTAACTAACTTTCAAGTAGTTATTAAAACTATTAACAGTTCTATAAATTTTCGTATTAGCTAGGTCAAGCCTTACATTAAGGTTACTAACGATAAAAACCCTTAAACTAAGCAACTTAGTTACTACAAACATCTTTCACTCGTTATCGATAAGCCGATAGAACTTCGCTGGCACGGACGTCCCTCTAAAAAAAGGAACATTAAAAAAGAGGATTATACATCGGGCTGTATCTATAATATTACTTGGGTAAACAGGGAAAAAGAAAGAAAACGAAAACCTATCACTAAGGTTCCGAATACAAAGTGTTATTAAGACCCTCGGAAAACCTTTTAAGAAAAACAATAGGATCAAAATTAACGGCTTAATAATTTGAGGAGTTATATAATTCGTACCGGAAGCCGATTTTAACCTCTAAAACTCAAATGTCACGATCTTCAAGTTAATGATTATTTACAAGTTTAAAAAAGTAAAACCACGGGGCGGCCATACGAAAAGTTACGCCTAATTGTTTAAAGATATGTTAATAAAGATAAAAATTCAATTCTTACGTAATAGCCAACAATTTGAAAAATTAGTTAACATTTAGTAGTCGCCTTAATAGAAAGTTCAATAACCAAGACTCAAGGCAAATTTACGTTTAATGGCCGAGATATAATGTAAACTTATACGTAATTAACAACAAATTTATAGCGGATTGTACTATGAGAATTATTACGGGACTTACGTATTATTTACCTTTTAGGTACAGTAATAAGATATATTCAGTTGCTTTATCGACTAGTTGAAGTAGGTATTTATTGGTTTTTAATCTAGTAGTTATACTTTAAATTATGGTTAGCTATAAAGTTTTTAACGTACAACCCGTATTAATTAATAACGTAAAAAAATGACTTCGGCCTAGTAGATAAACAAACCAACGATACCTTTTTCATTAAAATAACTAGCTTTATAACAGCAGAAAAATAGGTAATTAAAAACTCTAGATCCTAAAACTATAAACCGGTTATAACGTTGGCGAAGGGTAATTAATTTAACTTAAATAGATTGTTAATCCCAATGCTTGGTGTTAATACCGGCCCTAGCTTTTGCCAAAAAAGCTAATATACTAATTTATTTATAATCGAAAAGACTAATGTGACCAAGGCCTTGTGGTACTTGAAACAGCGTGTCAGTGGCAACTATATTACTACCCTAAACTAACCGAAGGCCTTTTATAACCTCTTTATCGTAATATAAGTACAAAACCTAATAAGTAACGACTTTAACCGGTTAAATAAAAGGATCGAGTATCAGATACAAAATCTGAACCGAGGAATTAATATGGTCTCAATCGACTAATTAAGGGCTAAGTTAATAATATTTACAGATAGGTATTTTGTAAATAACAGCGATATCTCTTTACAGATCGGCTTCCTAATAACCCTAGTTAATTAAGATAGGCGAAAGGACTAGTTCAACATTATTAGCAGCCTAATTTACTAGACCTCTGTTAAATTTTCAAGGATTACACGAAACGTGTTAACTTTAAAAGTCCATGATATAATAATAGGCTTCTATATAGGCATAGTATTATAGAAAACCCTTAACTTTATTACTCAGCAGTTAAAAATTCCTTCTATCCCGGTGATAATTTGTACCAACTTAAGGAACCTATTCGAATGCCTTTCGAAACTCGGAACTACCAGTTTAAAATGCCTGATAATTGACGTAATAGCACTCCACGAAGCCTACGAAAGAAGGGAAATTAAGGAGTTCCCGTAGATTAACGGGAAAGAAAATCCTAATAATGCTATAACAAAGGCATCGCCAAATGAAGCCCTTAAAAGGTTTGTGAACTGCAATAGACTGACCATATGTATCAAGGGCTACGTTAATAGGCCGACCGGAAAGCCTAGATCACGTAGCAACGGTATTCAGAGATGTGATGGCGAACTGGAAAACTGCCAAGGGATTAATAATAACAAATTGTTTGATTAACACAGCTAAAGTAAAGGCTTGCCTAGGTATGTGTCAAAAGAAATTTTTGTAGAAATCGATGAAGTTAGACCTCGAAGATGTAGAGAAACTAACAGCAATTAAGGCTAATTTGGATGTAATTGGATGCGAAGGTCAATTAAGATGAACAGGTGTCTGGCTAATGGAAGAAGTCGAAATTTAACGCTTGCTGAAAAAGATTGGTCAACCATACTGGCGTACGCGCACAAACTAAAAAGCCGCCAATATTAAAATAGTAGCATTTGCAGTTCAATAGATTAACTTTACTTACAGTACAGTCAGCTATACTGACTGTAAGTTTAGTGTATTGTTTTGTGCGGTCTTACTATATTGGCTGCCAAGCAAGTACAGTATACGCCTACTTCACATTAGGGCACGGGCCAAGCAATTAACCATACAAATTACTGTGCAGACCGGCTAGCAGTCTGCCAAACCTAGAACAATTCATCCACCACTTGACTACTGCAATACTATCGTTACTTCGACCAATCGAATAGACAACATTGCAACGTCTAAAGCCCTACCAATAGTGACAAAAGCGATCGCCCCGTTTTATAAAACTTTACCTAATATCGTTGCCCTTGAAAACGCCGGTTTACTCTCTGACAAAGTGGTTTTGGAATAATAAGATTTACAATTCGTCTATTGTTTAAAGACAATTAACGTTAGATAACCCCTTATCCGATATATTATAACGTTACCTACTACTTCGTCGCCCGAAGTTATGTATTAGAACTCCAAACCTTTTTTAATTAGTAAAAAAAAGTTTTTTTATCCAGTATATACATTTAAGCAATTTTCACGACTTCGTAAACTATGATTGACGCTTTGATACATCCCCTCTAATTTCGGCAACCTATTTTTACAACGTCGTTAAATTCGAAAACCAACTTCATATAAATTACCTCTACTATTAATTAACTAACAAGTTCCTTTATTTCCACTACCTATATTATCACTATTATGGTATTCTTCTGGATTCATTTAATACCTTATAAGCGGGAAAACGAACAAAATACCACTTTAACTTCTACGGATAAATATATCAACCTCAACGAAAATTATATTATAATATTTACCGACGTTTGTGAATATCTCTTCAACGGGTAAAAATATATCGGATATAAATAAATGGTTTTTTACAACGATAACGTTACTAAAGAAGGGTCGGGCGATTTTTATCCCACCACCTACGTTTTCGATACGAAGGTTATCAGCATGTTTCAAATTTAAAGGCGGTTATCCTTATCATATTAAATGAATTACCTATATATATGAAGAATGCCTTTGTAATTCAAAACCTAAAAACAACCCGGTTACCTTGTCACAATGGGCTGTTAATAGCTTCCACACCGTTATAAAAACCTACATTAACCTTATTACTGTAAAATGAAGTCCTGGGTAAATAAATATCGATAGAAACTATGTCGCGAATAAGTTTACAAATATCAACGCCAGGTTTTCCACCCGTTTCAACAACAACAATCAAACTTTTACAAACGAACTAAAATCCATATTCGGGTTGCGGTTAAGAGAAATCGAAAAGAAATAATATACCCGGATACATTTTAACTTATCCCTTCAATATAAAATTTATGAATTTATATATTCGATTAAACACAGATTTAAGCTTGTAAAAATTCGGTATATAAACCCCTCCCTACCTTCACCTTCGTTGTCCCGGCCTCTATTATATCGAATTTGAACGATAAGGTTCGATTATAAAAACTTTTTATTATACTATCGACGCTTGAAAGTTTTTAAAGGGAATGAACATTGTATTATTTACGATGGACAGAAAGGCGCCATTTACTTGATATATTCCCCGGACTTTGTAAAAGTTTGTAAAATTTCGGTATAACCTTTTAAAACGCGTCGAAGTTAATAGTCCCGCTAAGCGTATATACGAAAAGTTCTTTGGAACCCTGGTCCTTTGGAACCCTGCGAATTTGTACGCTATTACCCGTTAAATAGACTATTTTTTATTAAAAACAATTATAATTAAAAAGATTTAAGTTTTTCGTCCGCAGGTAATAATAATGTTATACGCCCGCCGACCCTAAAAAATACAAATATAATAACAATAATTGACTTACAAATGTACTCCTTTATCAATTCTATTACAGCCACTATTAAGGCTTTTATGGCTAACGCCTAACGAATCCGACCTTATCAATGAAGTGTGATAAAACCCGGAAAAGATTTAGAGGCGGCGGCGGATCCGGCGGTAAAGGGGGTAACAGAGACGGTGAAGGAAGTGGGAGGAACTGGTTAATTAGGAATAAAGCTCGTATTCTTGCCATTATTATCGTCATCGTTGTTGCTATTAATCTCAGCCCTGCCGGTGGTAAAGCTTCACTGCATTAATAATACCGCGGTTGTAACCTGGGTCGCATTACCCTTTTCCGCCTCAATAACGGCGCAAAAGGGCCGCTGTAGGGCAGTTAGACGTCCGAATGGCATTTCCAATACGACGATATTATATTAAGTAGTTGACGGTGGGATAATGTTGGAATCGATGGTTAAACACCCACCTTGATGTTTGATTATTACTATTCATTAATATTGAGTCTCTTTATATGAAATATATGAATATATTGTGGTTATTATGGGCGTAATTTCTGTGTTGAACGTCCGTGTCCCCCGAGATGATATAAACTCCATCGTTATTACTCGTGAAATAAACCGCATGAAACCTATATAAAACTATACCCCGTTGGGAAAAAGAGGGTAGTCGGGGGTTAATTAAGCTATGAAAGGAGATGAGAAATAGTAGGAGGAGGCGGGGTTAGTTGGGGCGCGTTTAACCCTTTTTAGAATTAGGGGATCCCTTATACGATCCCAGAAACAATGGTTTTCAACACGTAAAATTCATCTTTTAAATGATAGTACTATTATTTTTATTAATATAAGGATCCCAATCAACAAATCAGAAACTAAAAGGTACGCAAAGGTACGTAAAATCGTTTACTAGCTTGGGTAATATTTATTGATATAAAGGAAAAGTCTTAAGATTATGGATTATATCAATATAAAGTTGTTTTGGTTAATTTTATGGACGCGATGTACGGGCTCTGGCGAATATAAGGTTCTACTAATAATAACTATAAAACTCCTACAACGCGCACACACCACTTATACGCGTTTAACTTACGCCCTCTACACGGGCTATTTTTCTGCATTTATACTCTATGGAGCCCTTTTCTTCAGAGACGATATAGTCGTATGCCTAACGCAAATAGACGCCGGGCGGGAACCAAAAAGGCCGCGTTTCATGGTCCGACTAAGACTAAAATTCATAAATCTCTAGGTTTCTAAACTGTAGGGCACCCTAAGGTTCTAATGGGGGGGTAGCATGGAGCTCTGTAGGATTTTACAAACCTACGGCGGACCTGAATTTCGATCTCTCCCGCCGTTATCTACAGGATTATTTCGTAGCAACTAGCGCTACACTATATAGATGGCCTTACCCAATGAAATTGAAAAAAGTTAACTTACAAATGGTTAATTACAAAGCGGTCGAAAATCAATTTAAGTTGGGTTTTATATAGTTATTTTATTATTTTTATGAAGCGAATGAGATTAAGGGTTATTTTAGAGTAAGGTAATGACTTTATATTTATAAGAACCAGGGTTTTCACCTGTTTTCCTGAAATATGAAAATTGTGAAGGTAACGGTTTTATAACGAATAGGGTTTTAATTTAATAAGGCTATATTAGGATGGGTATACTATGAGAAGAATATAATGTGTATATTTAAGTTCGTACGGTATTATAAAGGATTATTAAAAAATTAAAAACGGAATTCCTCTTAATCTACTCAAAATTTTGTTTATATCCATAGTCGTCTCTATAATTATTCATTACGCCTAAAACTGATACTTAACGCCTGGAAGTAGAAAACAAGTTTTCTAAGATAAAATTAACGATTTACTTATTACGGAAGCGAAGGCAATCGCCCCTTTTTACAAAACTATACCTAAATTCGTTAAATTTAAAGAAGTTGGTGTACTCTCTGCTAAAATTGATTTAGAATAATAACAACTTCGCGTAAATTATGAATTTTTAGCAGAAAATTCCGTGTATCCACTTACCAAGAATGTCACCAGCATTGGGGAGATGGACCTGCCCGCTCCGGTTCGTGGTTATACGCTCAAAATGACTTTAGCGGTAAAGTTCCTAAGGAAATGGAAGCGCCTTGATCCGCAACCGTAGTCGCACAACCCCCCTGTAAATTAAAATTAAAGCTGGTAGATATAAAGCAACCTATTTCACGCAAAAGAACCTTTTTATACCAAGACTTTCAACAAAATATAAGGAGTTTACAGGTTTCCCACATCCCTAACGAATCCTCTTACAGTTTAAGATAGTATTTTTCAATAACCTTACTAACAATCTATCTCAAAAAAGAACCTAGACGGGCCTAAAATATATATGACCTTAGATTAGACGAATATTATATAGTTATATTTATAAACGGCTTGAAAAACATCACTGATAGTTAATAATCTGCGCAGTGCGATTCTTTCATTTTTTGTAACAATAATATGATGATCTTAAGATCAAACGAAGTACATCGGCTAATATATATTTTAAATATAAATATTTTGCGAGTTCTTCACTAATTCAAATCCGTTTCCGGTAAAATTTACGTAGAGATTCCAGTGTACATAGATAATGCTTAGCCTATTTAAAGTTCATACAGTGAAGTTGCAAGCTTTTTTTGGTGGGCGTACAACCGTTTTCGTAAATTATCCAGTACCCAAAGGAGGTTCTCATCAGTGAATTAGAGCCCTAGTTACGTGGGGATCGTGAGTAACAAATTTACGAACCAATTAGCCAGTAAAAAAGCTTTCAATAAAGTTCACGATAATATGGAGGACCAGCCCGTCGTAAAAAGGGTTTGGTTTTTATTGAGAAATATGTAAAATATGGTCAATACAAAGTGAATTATTAAGTTAATATATAAGTCTTCGTATTATATAATATTTGGGTTTTACTCACTAAATATAATTTGAGTCGGAACTTATATAGGTTCAAACTATGGGTAAAATCCCTTTGTTTGAACAATTTTGACATTGGTTTTAAATTATGCAATACAGGTACGGATATTTTGTATTGTATTATTTTCATTTCAGGTACTTGAACGTTAACAGATATTATAAACGATTGTATAATAAAGAAGAATGGGGCTTTTTATACCTAGTTTATTAAACTATCTCCCTAAAGATCTAAAAGAAATAGCTACGCCCATTTGAGCAGCTACTGAACGGACGTAAGCGCAAAATCTACCTTGAAAAAAAATCTTAATCCCTTCTAAAGTTTGAGGATTCATTTGTGTAACTGATTTTTTTCAATAATTCAACTTTCGAAATTGAATAACTTAATAAAGGGCCGGTATAAAAAACTATAATATTAGTTTAACTATGTATAAACAATATATGGCTTTAAAATGTATACAGAGGACAAAACTTAAAGTATAATACAATTAACATCTGCTTGTAACACCCCCCCCCTATAAACTTATTAATAAATCGATAATAGCGTTTAAGTACGCCTTCATTGCGGTCCCGATAAGCAGCTGTTTTTCGATGCCCTTAAAGATGTAGGGGAACGAGTTAGCTACCCCCCCCCCCTTTTTTTTTTTTTTTACCAGATGCCTCACCCTCTACCGCACCCTATCTCCGACGCCACTTACATTTACGTTAGCACACGCGCCAGCGTAAATTAGCCGACCAAGCTACTCAAGACGTCTAACAGAGGTGCCGCTTTGATAATGGTTATCGTCGTACGTTTGAAACGACGTAAAGTAATTAAATATTCTATAGATATACCGGCAGCAACTCTAATCTAACAAACTATTAAAGGAGCCACGACTATAGGGCCGACGACTATGTATTTACCCTTTCTTTCAGTAATTACACATAGGTTAATCGAAAAACTCTTGGAAAATTAAGGGCGATTTATATACATAACGGAAATGTTTGGATTCGCTTCTGACGTAAATGTTATCGTTTACACCCACTAAAAACGAACGGAAATACTTTATTTAAGGGTTCCGCATGGTTATAGGGGTTATGACGTGTGTGTTACCGCCGCCCGTCTATGAGCTATGACCCTAGTTATTAATATACTAGAGGAAATTTTAGCTTTCAATGGCTGAAGGGCAATAAAGATACATTAAATACTTAAATCTAACGTTAAAAACTTTACGGAAAAAATAAGGACATATAGGGGTCATCTACGTATAGCGGGAGGCTAATATAGCAGCGATAAATACTTTAATAACCGCTTTTTTTTTTTTTTTTAGAAGATGACATTATAATATTGGTTAACATATAGACAACCCTGCCCATAATGATTCGCGATAGGTTATAAGGTTACGATTTACTAATTAATAAAATTGGCGATTTAATTTTTCCTAAAATAGGTTTCAAATTGTTATTTATCATTTGATTACTAAAGCAATCGAGATTTACCTATGTAATGATTATTTTATTTATAGAGGTTGAAGTGACAGTTTAGATTCTGTTTTAAGTTTACATTTTCTTCTATTTTCAATCGACGGGCCCATGTTACAACTTACGGCCCACCTTATACGATCCTAAAAAACCTTATAAGTCGTTTAGTAATGGTGGCAACAGTATATTAATAGAGCGTGAAATTAGATATCTACTATTCACTAGTTATTTACAATGAACGTATTCACACAAACGCATGCCCACGTATATATAAACATATACATTCGCGTTTTAAGACCTTTTGAAGGTATATAAGTTCTTTTCTGACGTAAAAAAATACTTATCAGAGACGGGATTAGCTATAAAAGTAGCTAGACAATAGGTTTTCCACTATTAGGCCTTGGATTTAAGATATAGTCACTAGGGTTATAATCATCCAGGCTAGACTACATATACTTGAGGTATCTGCAGCCACTGCGGTTCCTAGTGTAACATATTTTTTTTATATAGAAAACATTTAACTTATACCTTCTCCTTACGTACGATGAAGATTTTGGACTTGTTAGCATGCAAATTAAAAATAAAATTTTCTCAGGTATTACTAGATTTGTGGTAGCTGAACAACTTATCATTAATAATTGAGGCTTTTGGAATTGAAAGTAAATTTAAACAATGGCTAATAGAATATAACTAGATTTTAACAAATTGTCAATCTATATTTATGGTATTGAAAACAACTGTAGTGCGTACCTTAGTTTAATTTAAAAGGGGCAAGCTATTAACTTCTTCAAGATCGATAAAGCTGACGATATAAAATCTAAACGTTTACTTAAGCAAATAGTTCGAGAGGCTTACATCTTTATATGATGTTAACCAGAGGCATCCTACGATTTATCGGTTGTAGTACAAGTTTAAAGTCCATAGTGCAAGGACTTTAATAAGCAAAATACATGTATTGAATGATGAATGGAAAATTCGAATTAATGTATTAATGTAGTGTTAGTAAATTTAATAACCATAAAGTTAATTATTTTTACAGACGGTTTCCTTACTAACAACGTCGATTTAACCTTTTATATTGGATTTCTTATCATACTCATCAACTGAAACAGGTTTAGGAGGTAATTTAAAGTTACTTTAAACTTCTTACATTGGATATCCGCCAATTATAATCGTATAATACGAAACATACAAACATTTAAAGTTTATTATATAATAATAAGAATTAATATCGATATGGTAACCGATGGAATATTAAACATTATAAATAAATAGTTAGTATTTTTGATGATATTAATAATACTTTATATCAATTTACGAAGCCTTTACGAGTGCCTTATCAAGTTTAGAATGATTTATAAGATGCGTTTGGTAATAAATATAATAAAATTAAGAAGTGTATATAAATATCCATAAAGAAACGAGTTTAGATGTATTAACTGTAAAAGAAAACCAGCCAATACTATAATTAAGACCAAATCCAACAGCTACTTCACATAGTTTATGAATAATACTAAGTTGATCATTCGTATTGATTGATACGTGGAAGGGCTGGCACTAAACGAGAAGGAATAGAAATTCTTAGATAAATTTGAAAACTGCCAAAGTAATGTTTATAAAACACCTAAAAATAACTATTGACAAAAGGTTTCAAATAAATAGCGTATAAGCTATTGACAAAACACTTAAGTGTAGGAATGAAAGAATTTGATTCCGGGAACTATAAGGGAGATAACTATAATTACATTATGATTTTAGTGTAAAACTAATTAGGGGTGATGTAGTATACCAACAAGGATGGGAAGGATTTCTGTTTTTACATTTTAATGATGATTGAATACATTAGCTCGTATGTAAAAAAAAAAAGTAGACAGTGTTGGAACATTTTCTTTTTTGTATTCTATAATTACTAGGCAGCATACTCTGTTTAGTGTGGCACTTTCTGCTACAAAAAAACCCTGTATATACAGGCGGGAAGAATCGTAACCAGGGTATTTATGGGTCTTGTGTAGGCTTCAGAGCCCCTGAACCATACTTCCAAACAATACCTTAGAGTGCCTTATAGTTTAAAGACCCGGAAGCGTATGAGCCGTAGCCTTAATCCGGTCGAAAGGCGCAGCTTAGTCAGTTCCCGCCCAGCGTCTACTTACACCGGAGGTACAATTATATAAACCCTTACAAAAGGACCCTACAAAGCAGAAATTCATAGAAATAGCCTGTGAAAAGGGCGAAGGTGGAATACGTTGTGGTTGCGTATGACTTGAGCTTTATAAAGTGTTGTTAAAGGACACGTATTCGCCCAGTGGCCCGTACATCGTGTATCCATAACAAAAAAAGAACTTTCATTAAAACAAAATCTTATTGACAACCTCTTATTTTAAACCACGTTAAATACCAACCTTAAAAAATCAAACGACCCTCATAACCTATGATTTTCCGTTTTCTATAGTTATGGTATTGATATAAATAACGGCGATAATTTGAAAAAAAAAAGGTAGCCCACGCGCTGGCGGCCGTTATAAACGTCACATACTCGTATCGTTACGCGTTCGTGAAGAACCCTTTCAAATTTTTGGGGCTTAAACGCACCCTCGAGCTTCCCTTTTATAACTTTGGTTTTCTCGTTTTCGGTAAACCGGTACCTGCACGCGTTAACTTTACCCCATCTCTATGTGTTTAGCCTTATATGAGTTGTCTCTGATCCTTATTAGCATGATTAAGTGATAGGGTTTATGTGGGTAGGGGTGAATAGGACGTAACGCATACTTATTACGTTTATAAAAGCTTTTATAAATGTTATATATTAGGGTTTACAATTGATAAGCGGTAGTTATCAAGTATAAAATCGGGTGTATCTCTATCATCATCGTTGTTACTAAGTTGTTAGTCATTCACTACACCAAAGTTGTTGTCTAGGCGTTAGTTAAATGTCTGATAACCTTTTAGAGGCTTTTACGCACCTTTGTTGAGGAGTTATAAGGCGGCGTCACATAGGTTTCGGTTGCAACATTACTGGAAAGCCGACGTATCATGCTGGTATACCGGTTTTCTTTCGGATACAGGGGCTTTAGTAACGACGGAGGTAGAGATAACGGTAAAAACACGTGTTCGATAAAAATATTTGCGTTGTATAAAACTTTGCCATCATTCTCAGCAACCCTCTTCATGCCTGTATTGGCTCCACCACCGCCTTTTCCTATCTAGGCTTTACTCCTTTTAAACAGGATTGAAGGCGACGAACGGTGGTCGTTCAAGTTTTCGTAAACATTATGATAAAACTAGAAAATATTTAAAGCTGGTGGTTTATAATATATATGTGTTTTTATTGTTGCAGCGTTGTTAGAGTTAGTGGCGACACCAGCAAATGTATAGCCAGCGACTTTAAAACGTAAAAGTTACCGGCGGGCAGAAAATGTTAATGTTACCAGCGGGCATTAAACATAAGTTTAAATGAGCGAAAATTTAATATATTTTTTTTAACAAAATCATTTGTTACGAGAATGAAGGATGTAACTTTTGGGGTTGAAGAAATTTTACGTATATAGGTTTAGCTCGTTTCTTAATTCAAGGGCCTTTGAAAAACTAAAGCCACTTTTTTAAAACTTTTATAAAAACCGTTTAATATACGAAATAAGCGATGCCCAGATTTATTTAACATTCTACGTAACTTCAATTTACATCAAAACGATTAAAACGTTTGTAATACGGCGTAATGTTTTTATACCCGTGTTATTTTATTAGAAAACAATGTAAAAGTGGCCATGCAAACGGTGGTGTAAGAAAAGAGTAATTTATGTCATAAGGTTTCCTAAATTTCGGTCTAGATTTCGTCGAATAAAAAATTTGATCGTTCATATAAGAAGAAAATATTATTTGGTTCTTCACTATATTACTCCTTTTCGATTGAATTCAATTTTGACGTTCATTTGAATGAATTATCCCTAATCTATAGAAAATCAATATCGTATAAACGGGTATCGTTTTTTACGCTTTCATTCGCGAGTTTATCAACGGTTTTGTTTTTGAAAATACTTAAATAAACAATGTTTTCTTTTACCTCTGGAAGTCTACATAATTTTTCGGTAATGGTTTAAAATTTGTTATACGTTTATGAGGAAAAGGCGATAACATCTTCCCTTAAATCACATTATAGAGGTATTATTTACGTACCGTAATCTATTTTAAAGAGATAAGTATAACCATTTTTAAACTCTAGAGTACTTCAATAACTTTTGCGTTCAAACTTTGAGTGGTAGGTTAAAAGTCGCTGGACCTGATTGTAATAACGTTATCATTATGGAGGACAATGTATTCGGAGTCGATGTATCTCTATTCTTTTTAATATTATTCTGATGTATCGGTAAAAATTATGGTATAATTTACGTTGAGATTTACGTAATATATTTCTATAGTTGTAGTGGTTTCCTTCTTCAATAACTCATAGTAAGATTTTTAGTAGACCTGGGGGGAAATCGCGGCGGTTTTGATAAAGGTTATAAAAAGGTTGGAAATTCGTCGTTTGTAATTATAGAATATAGCGTGTTATGTGTTATTTTACGGTTTTTGTGGCTAGGTCGTGATATTCTTTTTAAATGTTAGGAATCTTACTGTAGTATCATCGTTATCGCGCGAATTAGTGCCAACTATTTGGGTATGAGTTAAGTTGAATGAGTAATTTTGTATATCTGTATCTCGAGGATTTATCATATAACCTTGAATGACTAGATAATTAGTCTAATTCTAATACAACGAATGAAGAGGTGGCTAACATCCATAATGTGTAAATAAAAAGTTAATTGAAGTCGTAATCATTTTAAAACCACTTGATTAAATGGTAGGCTCACGTTTTTAAAGATAACGATATTAAGCGAAATCTCATATGACGAATCAACCGCTTTCGTTGTAATAATGAAGAAGAAAAACCGGTAATTTAATCCTTCAAATCTTTTCAACCGCGACTAGAATACTAGCTTTAGGCGTAATAAGTAAGTATAGAAACGATTACGGTAACAATAGCTATTAGAAAAAGATGAAAAGGAGGTCCATATTTTATTCGAAATAGTTTTTTATAATGTTACGAGATTTCTGAAGCCTTTTCTACGCGTTTTTCGACGTGTGTACGTTTTAATTTAAACCAGTCGAATCAAAATCATAATTAACGTAAACCAAATATTTTAGTATTTGGAAAGGGGTTTGCAACTGGGTAAACTGGCTTTACGCCAGTGGATATGTGCGGATTACTTTGTTTCGTAATATTAAACGAACCCAGGTAGCTGGCTATATAAAAGAGTTCAATTTTTTTCGAAGCAAAAATAAATTGATTATTTCTGTAAAAGGACTGAGGCTGGAGCTGTCGATCAAGGTGGTTGGATTCTTTCTATAAACTTCGATGAAAAGGGAAAGGAGAAGTCCTTGTTAGGGAGCTATTTTGGAGCTAATAAAGTGTAATTCCGGTCACGTGACGTGTGGAAGCGTGTTCTCACACGGCTTCCTCCCTGATCCAGATCATTGTAAGAGCGTGTAAAACTACTAGGATTGGATCCTTAGTAATGCTAGCCAGGTATTAGCTTGTAACATTACCTCCAAAGACACCCCCCCCCCTTTTTTTTTTGTTTTGTTTTATTGTGCACGGTGTGGAAAGTATAAAGGAAGGCAAACGCGCCGTTCAGAACGTCGTGGTTTTATGTGGAAGGTACTAGGCTAGAATGTCACGTAGGAGGTACCCCAGCACCCCCCTTATAAATAGTTTGTAGACTCTAGTTCCAAAATAAAAGTTTCCCTTTAACTTTTAACCTTTAAACTTTAACATTTAAACTTTAAACTTTAACATTTAACCTTTAACCTTTAACATTTAACCTTCAACTTTTAATTTTTGACTTTTAACCTTTAGCATAGCATCAGATATCATATCTCCTATGGTCCTATAAAATAAATCTCTAACTAGTTGTTAAGGTCGACAAGGCTATTAGAAATATAGGTTTACTTATTCGAAAGCTGTTTGGTCTCTATTAATAAGTATAAAGTTCCTTGACTTACGGGTTATTGACATATATCCTAACGGTACCCGTAAGCAAACGTGTTTCGAATATGTTTATAGGATAACGTATAACTCGAGGAAATTCTGTCAGGAGACCAAGGGTAAGTAATCCAAATAGCCGCGAGGAAACTACTAACGAACGGTTAGATACTAGTTTTCCGTTCCGTTTTTTCTCCGTCGAGGCTACAGGCCATAACTTTAGCTATTTCTATACGCCTTTAGATTTGAATCCTGACATGATTGAAGCTGTGGAGAAGCTATATGAGGTGTGTTTGGCGTTTGATTCTCAGGACCAGGGTAAGTCCAGGTTCTGTAAGCCGCTCTATAAGTGCTAACGAGCGGCTAGAAAGCATGCAGACCTAGGTGGTCGCTGCGAAGAAGGCCATGAGAGATCGTCGTGCCACGCAGCGGAGAAGATTAAGAGCGGCTCCTACGTTGGGTATACATAGCCCACCCACTTAACTAAAACCTGCTGTTCCGGTGGGTTATAAAGTCGAGTACGTCCTACTTGGAGTTTTTTACGGGCCTGCAGTATACTTTCGATGTGGTATTTCGGTTCTGTTTCGCCGTCGTCGCCGACAAAATTTATGGTTTACGATCGAAAGTCTCGAATTTGCTGGCTTAAGAGAAAATCTAAAGTAGCTTGTACGAGTTAATTTACATAAAATCGAGGATGTTTCGCGCCCGATACTTTGGGTTTAATAATATGAGAGTTGATTACATGCCTTATATGATGCTTGTCGTAAAGCTAAGTTAAATTTTTAAAAAAATCGTTTAACTTGTGGTTTTTCAGGAAAAGTTAAACGTTATCATTAATCCGAAAACGTTTTAAGGGGGAACGTTATTTATTAGCGGCTTTTTTTATACGCTATTAAGTAACCATTATTACGGTTTATACGAATACCGTAACTTCGCGAATACATTAAACAAAGTTTTCAGCCCTTATACATGGTATTATAATTAAAACGAAAAAGCATTATACCGGTAATATAAAATCGACGTAATATCTGTGTGTTATAAAAAAAAGTTTAATAAAAATAATAATCGTATCTTTATTATTGAAAGTTAATTAATATGCAAGTAATAAACGGTTTTAATCGAATTAGATATAAACAACGAAAAAACGTAAATACAGTAAGACTTTTTAATTTACGAGTTTGGTTACGTTGTCTGTTTCGGGGTAAAAGGTAATACTCAAGTGTTGCTTTACCTTAATTTGGTCGTTATATCGTTTTTAAATTCCTTCGATCCAATTTAAATTACAATCGTTAATAAACGTACGAAGAAACCTATAAAATCGCTAATAACGATTTAAAAACCGCTCCGCGTAAGTTTACGCGTTTATAATAGTTATAGCCCTAAGAGTAACAATTTTATTCAAACGATTCGTAATAATTATGAGGTAATGTAGGTTATTAGTACGTTCCTAGGGTAGATCGATTATAAAGTCGATAAAAAACTAGTTTTAAAGCTGTTCGGGAACCGGGAGGGGTTTGAAAAGTCCTTTGTTACGGTATCTTTAATAGGTTATTCGTTTACAGACGTCATAATTGCAGTAAAAACGGAAAACCTCACGATGTAAGCCGGATTAAAAGTACGTTTTAAAAAGGATAGTATTAATAACGTCGCGGCTTGGGAGGCTGGTAAGAAGTAAATTATAGGTAGTTTCAATTAACGCAGTAATAAGAGGCTTATAAATAGGTACCTCAATGAGATCGAGAAACCGTAAAACCCTATCGTTGTTTACTGAGCATTTCGAAATCAAAACCTTTAACGTTCGATCGTCGTTAGTACGGATATCTGCTGGGAAATATCGGTAATTTATATATATCGCGCTTACTAGTTGGGGGAAAATAATATCGCGTATAATAAAGACTTTTTAATAAATTTAAAGATCGACGTTGGTAAAACGTTTACGGTCTTTTAGAATGGATTCGCCGGCGACGGTTAACCGGGAGACATATATACGTGGGAGCGGTTCGGAAACGGACTATTCGGTGCGTAATAATGAGAATTTTTAAACTCAAAGACGTAAATCAAAACATCTTTTAAGAATGCCTTAGTTTCGTTGTAATAACGTACCGGGCCTCGTATAATTTACCACTTTATTATAAATTATTCGATAAAGAAATTATAAAAGGCGTTCAGATTAGCAGATTCATCGTTCAAAAAGCTGTCGTGAAATAATAAAGTATTTTAGGTTTTTATAATTTATTAAAATCGTAAACGGGCGTACCGTACCTCGAAGATCCGCGTTTTATACTTTTAAGTGATGTATAATCCCGAATAACTCCTTATCGTATATTTTATAATCATATTCGGCGGGAGAAAAGCGACGAAAATAATACGCTATTAAGCGTAGGTAACCATAGTCGTTGCGTTAAAGAAAACAATCTTTTAAAGTCTAACTAAAACAGTCGACTTTGAAAAAAATATAGCGGTTAGGGTTTTATTAGGCGAGTATAAATTCGAAAGGAAAACTAAACTTGAACCATTCGAAAGCAATTTCCTTTTCGGGCCCTTTACGAAAAAGGGTACTTTTTACAGGTTAGTCGAAGTAATAATTTAATAATCGTTGAGTTGTTGCGGATAAAATACCGGTAAAACTTTACGAATTTAAAAAACCTTCGTCCCCTTAAAACTAATGTGGAAATCGCTTATTTCCAAATAATGTGTAGCTTTTTTAGGTTTGTATATACGTCGACTTTAACTTCAATAACGAATTTTGAGTATTTGATCTTTTAAACGTCGAATTCGTATTTAAAAATATTAGGGTTAAGTTTTACGACGTTTAAAACATTAAGGATTTATTTAACCTTAATTATGTAATTATTAAAACTATTGTTTAAATAAAAGAAGATATCGTCGAAGGAAACGAAAAAAGAATATCGAAGAAAAGGCGAAACAAATTATTGATTTATTGTTAAAATGTGGCGGGGGCGTTAAAAAAGGTTGAAAATAATAATAGATATTTTGAAGAGTCCGAAACGTATACGAAATATAGTTTTCCATTCGCTATTCTCTTTAATATGGAACTTGTAAAAAGCGGATTTTAAATTTAGTTTAATTAATCACTTAACTTGTAAAATATTCGTTAACGTTTCTTTAATAAAAGGGAACGAATTATAATTCGTTTTAGTAATTGTATTAGGTCGGAGATAATTGATATAAAAACGTAACTTACGTTCGAGATTTTCAACGAAAAGTATGGGGGTACCCGTTAAAAAGCTATTTACTTAAATATAGCCTTATTTAAGTAACTCTATTGAAGTTTTACGTAATATAGGGAGATTTTCACGCGATATACCGTATGAAGGGCCTTACAGAACTTTTAAAGGTTATCCCTAGTTATTGGTATAAAGAATGATTTCGTAATTTACTTTAAAGCGGTAAAAGGATAGCTTATTATTAAGAGCTTTATCGAATAAAGGGGAGAATTTCTTAAGGCTATTAGGAAATTTGTCGTAAATAGAGACGAGCGATTTCCGAGCCAGTATTTTGGTAATATTCTCGAAGAATACGGTGGCGAACCGCGTAATAGCGGTTTGGTTCCAGGGAGCCTTTCGAAAAATAACGTTAAATGTAATGGCGTTGATCCTTTTCGGTGTTTTTTTAAACGGGCGCGAATCTTCGCTTTTAAACGCGATAGTTATCGGTTCGTTCCAAAGGTAGTATATATTTAGAAATATCTTAAGTAAGTTACTAATATTTAATTTCAAGTTTACCCCAAAAAAAATTCTATTATAAGGAGGGGATAATATAGGTTTATATTCGATAATGGTATTTATCGAGGTTAATATTTTAAAAGTTTATAAAGGAAATAAGTTGTAGGGAAAAACCGGGCGCATGGTACGTAGCTTTATCGATTCGTTGTAATAAGATAGAAAAGTACGGTAACTTTGAATAATCGGTAAAGTATTTATTTGATACGTTGTATCATTTTTAGATTATATTTATTATAGTGTAAATGAAACGAATCAAATTGTAAAGTAAATTTAGGACAAAATTACTAAATCGAATCAAAGTCATATTAACTTTTATACATGATTTTATATAAAAGGTATGCTTTTTACTTCTTCAGGTTTATTAGATCTTTGGTTAAAGTAAAATGAATTTTTATAACGGATTTAACATTGGAGCCGCTTGGGTATTACGCCAAGTCCTACGGGTAAGTACGGATACGGTGGCTATTCGCGTCGTAATATAAGTATAATCCGAGGTCTTTATGGAGAAAATTTCCGAGTAGTTAATTTAGGCGACGCGTCGTTTGGAAGCAGCTCGGAAAACGCTTACACCAATTATAATAACGTCGCCTTAGTTATTACGAGTGGGTATTTTGCCACAATTATTTCTATTACATAAAACGCCCTTAATAATAATAATATTAGTATTGCCGTAATGAATACGAAGGTTATAAAGGCTTTCGTCGATGAATTAGGTACGGGTAACCTATTCGTTGTAATTCGCGGGTATATCGAAAGTAAATAGCGTATTAGCGAGTATATCGTTAATAGCTCCCATTGAAATAACGAATTTAACAGCGGATTTCCAGACTATACCGTTAACTTTTCGAATAAAGCCTTCTAAACGTTAAAAAAAAACGTAAAATCGTTTACGAACTTTTTGTTTTATGATTATAAGCCGAGCAATAACTATTTTAGCCGCGTCAGGGTCATAATAGTAGGCGCGAAACGTAGTTATAAAGGCGTTAGAGTCGTTAATACCATCATCGCTTTTTCGAGCGTAATAAATTTTATAATAGTTTTTACTGGGACCTTTAATTGTTTAATAATTACGTAAATGATTTTTTTCAATATCAATAAATTTTTGTTTTCAATGTAATTTATGTATTATCGTAGCTTTTTACACCAGAAATAGTAATTTAATATTGGAAAAATTAATCAGCTAATTAAATGGTTTACGCGCAAGTCGTGAACGTTTGTTAAAAGGGGCGCCAATATTGTAGTCGAAATTAGAAAAGTCCGAGTTTTCGTTATTTAGGGTTTGGCATGATTTCCAATAAAAAGCTGTATAGTAATTATGTCGTTTATAATATAAGTAAGGAAAACCTTTTAGAAGGGAAATTGTTCCAAATACGTAAATGTACCTATAACTTCGAGTTATCGGATTATATTTGTTAACGCATTCAATACGTCGGTATTTCGTTATTTTAAGTGTAAAACGTATTTCCGAACGGCTTTATTCCGTTCGATAATTTTCGTATATAAATCGTCGGTAAAACGTTTGTATTAAGCCGTAAGGTAATTATATTAGGCCTTTAAGGCGTTTTAAAATTACTTTTTAACGCGTGCATCGAAAGATTGTTTTAAAACCTAGGGGTTTCAATTTAGTGGATCGGAAAATAATAACATAAACTTAGGCTATAACCGTTGATAAGTAGCTAAAATACCGTTGTAAAGGAATCGAGGTTTATATGTAAAGGGACTAAAGCCAGAGCTATCGCTTAAGGTAGTCGGATTTTATCTATAAACCTCGATAAAACGAGAAAGGAAAAATCCCTGCTAGGGAGCTGTTATAAAGATAAGATAGTAAAATCCCGGTCACGTGACGTGTGAAAGCGTGTTCCCATGAAGCTTCCTCCCTGTTCCAGAGCATCGTAAGAGCGTGTAGAAATACTAGGGTTGGATCCCTGGTAATACTAGCCAGGCACTAGCCTGTAACAATTTCCTACCTATTAGTTTGTTTTTCGCAGAATATTCATCAACCCTAAAACCAAAGCCTACCCCTAAAAGCTTATTATTTTTGTCTGTATACTATTTACTAACCCTATGTAAAAGAGGGTCGACCGAGCTAACAGTAAGCGTGTTAATAACCGCGTTTACGCTTAATGCGTGGTGTAAGCGTAGATCGATGTGTTACGGTCCTTCGTAACCCGCTTAAAGAACTGCCCTCTCCGCCCCTCCCCGCGCCGCCCCTATTGATAGGCGTCCTCTGGTACCCCGGATAAACTATAATAAGGTTCATAATACCATCGGCCCTTTCTTTCCTCAGAGTGAAAAGATAATAGAGATATTTTACAATTGAAATTTGATAAAAACCGCCTTAGAGTCAGATTACGTTTCGAGAAGACCGAACGTAATATATCTCGATGAAAGAATAGTATAATTAAAAAATGGTAATAAATTTATCTTTTTTTATTAATAATATACCAATTTTAAGGCGAAAAGTATATAACCTATGTAAAGTTTATAATGTGTACTTTACATCAACTTTGAGTCTTTGTGCTATTATAAAACCATACGTCTTCGTATTTAATTTTGAATTCATTCAATATCGTAATATAGTAGTAGTTGTCTAATGAATAATACTTAAATTTACCGTACCCCTTTTATTTTACTAATACATAAAGAATACTACCCTTTTCCGTCTTTTTCATTCAAATATCTCAAATTTTAAACTTTTTATATATATTATCTCTTATATTGTTCGCAATAATAACCGGACCCGGGCAGGTGTCAGATAAAACCTGCCGTTATATACTGAGATTATTGGCCATTAAGTTTATAGGTTACGTGACTGTGCACGTAACAGGATATGTTGTACCCGACCCGAGCGCTGCCCGAGCACGGTCCGCAGACAGCACGTGTAAGGGCATGTGACGGGCTATACACAAACCATATCCATAAGTCCTACACGAAGGATCACTATAGCCTTTTTTAGGTTTCCGCCTATACCTTAATAGTAAACTCCAATTAATACCTACTGAACGAAATATTGTAAGTCGAGCTATAATATGTTATTAAGGTTTTCTTTTATCTTTCCGAACGGATATTACTTATAATAAAATAATCGATGGTAAATACTAATGATTTTATGCTACACTTTAGCGTTCTAAGGAAGGATAGGCCGTTGGCGAATACCTAATCCTCTACTTTTGTAAACATACTTTGTACCCCTCCGAGGTTGATTTATGCCAATATATGTCTCTTATAGGATACTATAGCCTAATTAATCAACTTTCGCTTTCGATCCTACGTCTAACTTCGCTTAAGTTGTTATTAAAATTTAACAATTCGGGAACAATTTAACGACGACTCGTATAAGTATTTTAACGTTTAAAGGTATCCGAAAACGATATAACAAACTGTAATTCGATAAATCTTCGTTTACGTAGACGACCAATTGCCAAAAGATCGAATTTATACTAAAGGCATATAAGATGTAAATCGGGAAAGGTCGATATACGTTGTTTTACGTATAGGATTATTACATATCAGCGGTAAAATAAGTTATTATTATATATTACAAGGCTAATAGATAAGAAGTAATATACGACAAGACTAAGTTTTTAGGCTACAATAAAGCTATTTTTAGCGATTTTTATAGCGCGGATGAGGCCTCGGTTAAATAGGAAGGATTATTTATAAGTGATAAAAACCTAAAGATACATTTTGCTATTAGATTCAACATATTATAAGCTCAAGTGAGCGGTTTAAACTAACCTTTCGACTATTCAATGTAATTGCCTACGTTTTTACATATCCTTATATATTCGAAATAAATCTATTACGGCAGACGTTAACCGTATCGATTATATTGCGGCTTTGACGAAATACCGCGAGTTTGTAAACGAATTGAAGTCTTTAAACCGAAAACGACGTTTCAATCGATACCTATCAGGACCTGTATAAGTATAACGTCATGATGAAAATATAGTTATGACGAAAGTTTATACCTTTTAGGTATTTTTGTTAAAGGGCCGTAGTAATCGCGGTTAATTATATTAATAAGCTCGTTCGATATATATCTAAAACTAAGGATGTTGAGTAATACAAATAACGGAAAAAAAATGACGGGCTAAACAAGTTACGAAACGTTACCTACGCTATAGTTCAACGAACCATTACTAACGTAATTGTAAACTTCACCCGGTTTTTCCTCTGACGTAAGTATATAAGATCCAAGTCGAAAAGGTAAATAAAAATTCCCTATTAACGACGACGACAGAAAAGTAGCTCCTAAATATAGTTTCTTTTAAATGTTATATAACCTTGATGATATAATTACAAAATCGAATACAAAGGACTTTAATTTTATTAAAATACGTATAAACGAGAATCCATTTTGATCCGTATAATATTTAAATATATTCACTTTTTCAACGTTTAAATCAAATTTCACTATCATCATCATTATACTGTGAGCGAAGCTTTAGTATAATAGGTAAAGGCAAAGTAAATTCGGCTATTATATCTTTAGAATTTGAGCATAATATTAAGGTTACGGCGGAATACGCATATTACCTAAATCGTTAAGTTTCACGTAAATATCACTAAATTACGGAACCCGATATTAGCATATATTACTCCCTGAAATACTCGGAATATACTTTTTGGAATATCATAGATACAATATGAAGAGATGAAATTAACCTTTGGCGTTAGTTGTTTTGTAATTTATAATCAAAAAGAATTAGTTATTAATTGAATGATAATACACCTTGGATCGGTGGATATTTCAAGTATTATAAAATCGGTTTTAATTAATTTAATAACCCAATTTCAACGAACGGTATAACTTAAGGGGTGCTAATCGTAATTAGCTTTTATTATAAGGTTTTATAAAATAACGCGAATTTTGTAGTCGACGTCGCCGACTACCATAAAAGAGAAGGAAAATTAATGAAGTTTTTTACCCGAACTGGTTAAGTTTCACGACTTATTCGATAAAGAAAATGTAATAGCATTACTTTCTTATCAGGGAAAATTCTATTAACATATTTATATTGAATAAAACGAAAATAAATTTTTATCGGATCAATTATATAGATCGATATACTTAATGTTGCGTGTTTAACGTTTTGAATCCCAACGTTAAATTACCAAATTGATAAATAATAGTCAAGTTCACGCGAATTCTCTATCAGTTACTATGTCGGTATTACTAATTTTGAAATAAAAGGGAGAATAAAGGTTTTATATCAATTACCGGACCTTGAATAATATTACCGAAAAGATCGTTTTCTCTTACCTTATTTTAAGGAAATCTTGGACATATTATCGAAATCTATATGATTGAAAAAAAAAAAAATTTAACGGCCTTTTGTATATGTTTCAGATTATTTAAACAATTAATTACCCTTTGGGGCTAACGGAAACGTTAGTAACGTTTTAATGATATATTAATTATGTAATAGCAGTTATTTTAACTAAGTATCTTACGATTTACCTAAAAAGACCTTTTGGGTTTTTTCTCCGGTACCAAATAGGATAATGTAACGAAAGTTCCCGTAATTTTAGGACGCCATCGCGATACCAGGCTCAACTTGTACTTGAAAAAGTACGATTTTGTAGTTAAATAGGTAAAATAACTTGAGTTTATCGTAACTGTCGGCGTAGGTATCCGGGCTGACCCCGAAAAAGTCCGGGTTATTCGCGAATAAAAGTCTCCGCGTACTATTCGAAAGGTCCGAAGTTTTTTAAGTTTTATCAACTTTTATCGAAATTTTATTAGGAGTTTTTCCGACTTGAAAAATTACTTTCTTTAGGTTACAAAATAGTAAACTGGGTGGGATGAAACTAATTAGGAGGAATAGGTATTTTAAACGTTAAAAATACATTTATTATGGGCCCAAATTTTGTATATTAAAATACAAATCGGTTAACGGTAGTGAAAACCGATCATTCAAGGATAGCTTTAAAAGTTATTTGTCGTAAAGGGATGAAGATAATATCTCAAAGCAGGAAACATATTATTTCATATAATTAGCGAATGTGAAACGTCACTATACTATTTAAGATAAAGCACTTTTGGCGGTAATGTATTACTTAAAAGCGTATTTATCGAAATTATATATCATCAGTACCCGGTTTACTATTTTAACAGATTATAAAGGATTAAAGTGATTTTTTTGTTACGTTTAATTTTGAAACATTAAACTTCATAACCTGAAGCTTTTCCTCTTTTCTAATATCATTTACGTTACCGGCTTACGACCTAAAACACCCGCACGAATGTATTCACCCGTAAATTGTAAAATGAATTCAAGGGTAAAAAGCATCGCGCGCGAGTCTTTTAACGCATTTTTGCATTTATATCGGATATAGTAATAATAAACTTATATATTATAAAACCATATATTACAATGGGATATAGGAATATATTTTTGAAAATGAAAACCTAGTTATTCAATCACGATAAACTATGCTTTAAAGGGAAGAAGAATGACCCCGAGGCGTTAGCGGTAACGGGATTTTCCCGGGACCTATCCGCGTACGCGCTGCCAACTTTTCCGACGTTGGGTGATATTGGGGCGTCGATGAGTATAACATCTCTTTAAGTTCAGCCGACGATAAAACCGCCGACTTCATTAATATTAGGTAATCACTTGATTCCCGGGACGGGCGTTTCTATAAAGTTGTAAAACCAAAGTATAACGAATAATTTATTATAAGTAATTCGTTTACTAACAATTACCGAAGACGTTAAACGTTTCCTGGTTAAGGTAGAATATTCGGTATGAATAGCGAATCATAATATCGACCCGAAAGATATGTTAAATTACCATAACCATTAATGATTTCAGAGTTTAAAAATATTAACGACGAAGAATTTATAAAAAACCTTTAATTTTTTCATGATACGTTATTCGAGTGAAACTATTTCATTTTGAAGCCTTTATTAACACTATTATTAAAAGAGGATAATCTGAATCATTCGACGTTTATATCAAATATATACGTAATATAACTATATAAAGCTTTATTATACCTTACTATAAAACCTCCTTTAACCTCTTCATATTTTAAATATTTATTAGTCCTATATTTACATCGAATTTTTAACTTGCCGGTTACCAACAACGGTCTTCAATATTTATTACTTTTTATTAACCGACTATTTAAATTCATTCAATTAAGATATATATAATTTATAACCACTAAGGTGTATATGAAACACTCTCGTGATATATAGTAGCCATTTTATAAATATCCGGCTTTTTCTTTCACGATCGCGACACGGATCAACAAGGTATATTTTAAACGACTTTATATTTATTTTGCTAACAGTTAAGTAACCTTTATCAACGATATACCATTCGTAAACGAACCGCGATATCGAACGAATAAATCGAAAAATTTAAAGATATTTACGAATTATCGTTGCCTTTTTATAATAATATTAAATATTACACTTTTTCGACTATTTATTTATATTGAATGAGTAGAAGTTTATGATTATGCAGTTCAATATAAACTGGCTAGTTAATAAATACGAAATATCCACTTACCCTAAAATATCTGGGATATCAAATCGTACTGATCCGATGAAATAAACCTTTAAGTTTTTAATAAATTTATATAAACGTACGAAACTAATCTAAATAGTTATAATATATATTTGATAATAGATCAAACCATCGGTACACCATCAGGACCGTGTAGCGAAATTCTATAAGGTAAACGATTAAATTCAACTTAACTTACTCAATATTAAAATTAATAGTTTCAATGAAAGACTTAAATGGCTATAATCTTAATACCGGATCGTCGACGTTTCGAACCCGTTAAACGTTATTTCAAATATTTTTGAAAAGTACATTATATTCTACGTAAATTTGGTTAAACGTATGGTTATAAATCCCTTTTCCTCATAGCTCTAACCGATACTTTCCCGGAACTAATTCTTGTCGCAGATGATTCCAGAAAGGGTATATACGAAGAATTTGAGGTTTGGGACATTTTTTTTATGGAAACGGGGCAGAACGGTATCCATTATATATTAATTAAGTAAAGAGGTTATAATAAGCTGAAATAAGAATTATTGGAAAATTACCAATATATAGTAACCCTAAATAAATTCAAGGAGAAATAAAGGAATATCTGGTTTTATATGTAATGATTACACTAAATACCCGTGAGTAAATAGAAGGTGTCAGGGGGTTTATGTTAGTAGTAAGGTAGCAGAGGTAACAAAGGTGCAATATCAAGAAGATGTTTGTTCGTGCTGTAGAATAATCACTAGCCGTTAGGCTATTCAGGTGTGTAGACTGAATACTTAGATTGATAACTGAAGAGATATGAAGGAAATACTGTCTATGTGGTGATGACCATGTCTTTATATATCCGTGCCTTCATACCATCTTCAGTACTAGATCGTTTGGATCACCGCACTGATTCTACTGATCTAGTGCTGCCTTACTTTGGATCAGTAACTGATTCATACTGATCCATTACGTGACTTACTTAGTCACCTTTCTTACATAAGAGATGTTCCCCGCCTGATGTGTTGGACTACAGGCTCTCCGTGGCTCAGCTGCATGCTGGCCTGTTTCCTGACCCAACCGTTATCTGGGTTATAACATTATAATGACCTGGTATTTCGACGTTGGCGCCGAACACGTCCTAAACAACATAAATCAGGCGAGTCGCTTTTATTTTGTTAATAATATAATAGTAATAGTAAAGGGTGAAGATTTATAATTATTAAAATATAATACAACATACATGGCCAGATATATACTACCAGGCTTTCTCGGATAAAGTTCTGACGGCGGGGCGGCTTTCACCGAAAACTACCAAGTTTTACTTTTAGGTTATTATTATTATTATTTCAATCCTTAGGATAATGGCGCCGATAACGTTAAAAACCCTGTTACGATTAGTTTTTAATGTTAGAAAAGGCTGGTAGCGGCGAGCGGCGCGAAACGATGCGAGTATTGAATGACATCAACGAAGGCGGTTAACTAGGGGCGGGGCGGGTATTAATCGAAGTCGACGATGGCGGATAACGCGAAGCCGGGCGGGGAAAACAGCATTTTAGGCGGGATATTAAAGATTATAGTCTGTACCTGAGTAACGCAGTTGGTACGGATACGGTCGTCGACCCGTTTACGATTTACCCGGTTAACCCGCTCTCAATTAAAGTTGACAAATAGGATGCGGATAAATAGAAATATTTTAAGGTTGGGTTTTAAACTTTATTCGTTATAATTTGTAAACCATAACTTATATTAGTTATAAAATATTTAGTTGATGTAACTATATTATTCCAATTATTTGAGTTAAACCTACAAAATAGTACGCGACGGGTATTATAAGGGAACAGAGTAAAACCGTTTCGAATTAATATACTATTAATGAAAAGCGTCCGGTTGCGATAAACGGTTGGAATAATTGAAGGAAATGGAAGAGTTTTTGGAAATAACGGGCTTGAAATAAAAAAACGTCAAAGACGTATAACTAAATATATAATAGCTTATACCACCGGAATAATTGGAACGCCTTAAGGTTAGGCGATATCGTGAAACCGGGTAAATTAATTAATTAACTCAGAAAAACCAAAAATGAAAACGGGTTTATAACTTGAGATAGTTCTTTAACATTTACAGGTGAAATTTGAGACATAGTTATTGTTTTTAAAAGTGACGATTAATTACCCCAACAATATACGTAAGCTTAGTAAAGTAATGAAGAAATTTATCTCCTCAATATATTACAAAAAAATTTAATATACGATTGAGGTTCCTACAAAATTGAATTTTTAAATATCCTTTATTATATAACTTCTGATAAGCGAGGTATCCTTAGGTATAAGAAACGCCAATATAAGATAAATTGATTTCAAAATTAAATAGGCGATCAATGTACAATATATAAGTATCGTTAGTGTATAATAGGTAAGATTTACTTTCGTTCTTGTTATCATGGAGTACGAAAACGTCGTTTATAATATAAGAAGGCTATAAAATATAGTTAATAGTAGAAAATTCGGATATAAAGGGGCTATATACATTATAAAGAGGTTAATTATCGTTACCAGGGGCGTTAATAATAATATAACCTAAAACCGAACCGTTAAAAACTTCGGTTATATTAATAATGAGGAGGTTTATAAAAGAAAAAAGGTTGAAAGTAAATAAAAGCTATGATAGGGATTAAAAAAAGTAAATATGATTCAGGTTATTATAAAAGGTGCGATAAAAATAAGTGGTATAAAGTGGATTAGCGAAGTACGAATAAAAGGGTAAAAGGTGTTGGAATATTATTGAATGCAATAAAGTAGGTCAACTTTACTTACAGTAAAGTTGAACGTACTGCAAGTGTATTGCTATGTGCGGACTTACCGCATTGGGTGTAAGTCGAGTGCAGTATACTGTAATTCACTCTAGGGCATGGGCCAAGCAATTGGCCATACAAATTACAGTGCAGACCGGCTAGCGGTCAGCCGAACCTAGAACAATACATCCACCACTTGACCAATGCAATACTACTGTTACTTCGACTAAGCGAATCGACAACGTTGCAACAATCTAAAGACCTACGAATACTGATTAGTGCTAATTATTTTAAGCATAGATTGGCTAAGTAAAAGAACAAGCTACTTTCTGGTTACACTTTGTTAAAACTAAGGTAGAGGAAATATTCTTGCGAAGGGCCTTTATTACTCATCCGGTTTTCACGGTAGTAAGTAGAGAAGACTTTTAAGTTGCGCCGGTTTTTACGACAGTTTAGAGGTAGCGACGGTATCATTATATAAAACACTAAGAAATCTTTATTGGTCTTTTTTAAAGACGTTGAGATTGACTGTTAGAAATCTCAAAATTCGGCAAGTTTACAAACGGCTAAGTTAATACTACTGCGGGTACTACTACTGTAAGAAAAACTACTAAATCCTACAGCTAAATAACTATAAAAAAATAATATTCACCCTTTATCACCAATAATAACCATCGACCTTAACTTTTATATCAAATCTTTTCCCATACTTTACACTCTCTACTCCCTACGCCACTTTAATTATTAAGATCGCTGATTTAAGTGGAAACACCAAGTCACGTTAAGAAATCTACGTCGTACAACCTAACGTCAAGTCACTAAGTTATCACGCGACTTTACGTTAAAACACCAAGCTCCTACGCCTAAGATTACCAAGTTCCTCGCCCTACATGTTTTAAACAAGCCAAAACGTTAAGATTTCTACCGAAAGCGCTTACTTTAAAGCTATTACTGACCCCGAAAAGAAAGAAGTAATTAAAAACCTCGGAACAGTCTTTGTGAACTATTATGATAAATAACTCTGGATTACGGATGTTAATGAAACCTTTACTAAAGCTTACCTGAATAACTATGTTGGTTATTATATCCTCGAATATAACGCTGATAAAGAGTTTAGCCGTAGTGCTCGCGTTTTCCAAGATTTTCGCGAGTTTTTTAACTACTAGACTTCTGATATGTGAAAGATGATCTAACATACTATTAAGATCAGGATAAAAAAGAAGGTTACTTGCCGTGGTATTTATATTCCAGAAAAGACTTTATTAAAACTAGCAGGTACCTTTTTTAAACTGGCTTAATAAAAAGATAGCCCTTAAGACCCTAATCCTTAAAATCTTTGGGGAAAAGGTAAAAGAATTAAGTGATTTTAACGCCGACACACGTTTCAGGAGACCCCTACTTTACCTTTAGTTAAGTTAAGCCTTTTTACGCGTTAGAGATAAGGAACCTGTTAACCTGCTCAGAAATTTAGCACTACCGCATAATAACGCGGAATATGTTTTTAACGGCGGCAGGGCACATAAAGTAACAGCCGTCCACGCGGCCAAAAGTATTAATGCCAAAGCTTTATACCAGTTAATTAAGTAAGATCGTTTACCCTTCCAAATCTATTAGGTACTATTAAACCATTAAGCACCTTAAGACTCTTCTCCTTTTAAATTCGCCCATGCGCGAGAACCCATTATAGGTCTTATTACAGGGCTTAACCCCTCGGGTTAGACTATTGGTAATTATTCTTAATACCGTATTTCGGAAGCTTTAAGGCTTAAACTTCTAGGAAACATCATTTAGAATTGAGATAACTATGGCAACCTTTCCTTAAGATTTATTATAATGGTTAATATGAATTACAAACTCTTTGCGGACTTTGCCAAGATTTGAAACGATGTAGAAAGATATAACGAGAAGCCTTATAACCTCTTCAACACCAAGATAATTCCCTTTTTAAATATTTACAAATAAATAAAGGTTTTACTCTTAGGTTTTCACTTACGATTTCCCGGAATCCTTATCGGGCATGCCAGTAACTACTACCTAACCTTCTTTATTAGATTTATTATGTTTCTAAATATATACCACAATATAAAAAGTTACTTCAAATACGACTTTTACCTTACGTAATATTATATAAACTGGGTTATAAGCGGTGGACTATAATATTAACGAAAAAGAAAGAGGGGGAAATACCAATAGACGTCCTTAATTAGATGCCTAATAAGTTTATATTATGCTGAAAATTAATGGGAAAAGCCTACAATGACGAAATTACATTTCGCGAATAGGTACAGGCAATGGTTACGGGCGTTAAAGAGTTCGAATATACCTTATAACACCTTAATACCACCTGTAAAGGCTTCTTTAACCAGTTGTAATCCTCGCTTACTACCTTAATAACGCGTATACCAAACTCGCTTGGTATATAATCATAAGCCGTCAACTTCCTTAACGTAAATAAAAAAAGATCTTATGGTGGTTAATTACGTTGACCGTAAATACGGGCGCCTATAACGCCCAAAGTCTGAACTATTATTTACATACTAAAGGTAATAGCTACGTTGGTATTAATAAGGCTAAGATTCAGGCGAGCCTGTTAACCGTAAGTACTATCGTCATAATAGTGGCAAAAGATGTTAGATTTGT
Organism: Anisogramma anomala; assembly: GCA_038502455.1. Classification (NCBI taxonomy): domain Eukaryota; kingdom Fungi; phylum Ascomycota; class Sordariomycetes; order Diaporthales; family Gnomoniaceae; genus Anisogramma; species Anisogramma anomala. The sequence goes on along the minus strand of JASMMZ010000004.1, from coordinate 5,031,607 downwards.
AGCAAGTCTAGTTGCTAGTTAACTAGAGACTCCCCAGATGAGCGTATTAATAGAAAGGTGGTATATTACACCTAATACCTTACTGCTTTCAAATAGGATTATGTGGATTAAATTGTAGATTTAGAGGGCGACAAGCTAACTAAAAGCGATAATACCCCTAAAAAAATTAAGTGGCACGAAGATACTATTTCTGGCGCGGCCTAGTAACTAGTCGAATACGCCTTCCTGTACCGTTTAGGTGGTAAAGACTCTTACCTTTACCCTAATCAAGCTCTTAACCCTTCACACACCTTTAATCTTCATAATCGTTACGCGGACCATACGTTTTAAGGTATTATGTTGAATATAAAGGTAGTAAGGTACTTAATAGGAAGTTATTCGAAGTATATAGTGTTGCGGAAAGAAAGTACAATAGATATTGAAATTAATCTTTACGATATTGGCAATGCTAAAGTTAGCTTTAGCTTAGGAGAAAAAATATCATTATTAGGGATAACGGTAGTTTGAATTATTATAGAAGTAATTAAATTTTACATCTTTGATTCCCCTACTCATTTTTTATTTTGTTTGGAAGATATAAAGACTTTCGGCGTTAACGTTAACATTAACGTAGACGAACTGGTTAAAAATAGCTAGAGGTTTTCATTCGATCTTAAGTGGGGGTACCTATGGTTTTATATTTAAGGTTTGGAAGTAATGGTGTTAAACTTGACGGAATCGGAGATATGTTAACTATACCAGCGTTATAACCATTTAGCTTTTAATAGGCTATACAAAGTTTTAAAGTCCGCAGGGCATAAAAATATTGAATACTTTGCTTTGAAAGCCATTAAAAGGCTTTATTACTATTTCCAAATATATGTCTAAGCCCCATCGAGATTTAAGTTTATATTAAAAAACGACAAATACTTGAATTACGAGATCTTCGTTAATATATTTTACTTGGATAATAAACTTTTACTTTATATCGTTGATTTCGCAACCTCTTTTTACGGGATTAATTTTTTAAAGTCCATTTCGGCGAAGAATATGTAGGAAACATTCAAGATATTATGAATTACCACGTACCTGAGTTTACTTAAAGTCGTTGTTTATGATACCGGTATTAACTTTACGGCGGTAAAGTTTTAGTAAGATGCCAAAATAATAGGTATTTAATTTAAATAGGTATTTGAGGAAGCCTATTGGAGTATTAGGAAGGTTAAGAGGGTATACGCCTTGATTCACCGAGCGTATAATATCCTTACTTTGGAAATTGGAAGCCTTATAAATCTGGAGGCACGCCTATAAATAATAGTAAAAGGCCTAAGCGACGTTATAGGCCTTAACGACTTAGTGCTAAAACTGTTGGTCTTTGGAATGTATCTACGCTTGACGAGTGAATCTCCGCCTTTGGCAAGTACTTAAAAACGTATTGCGGCCTATAGCAAAGCTTTAAGGGAGTTATGAAGAGAATCAGCACGCTGTCAGATTAACGAGGCCCTAAACACTAGAAACAACCCTAAAACAATCTACGTACTTGCTTTGTCGTTACAAAGTAAAGTCCTCGTGTTGCGGGAGCTGGTCAAATGAGAGGGCCCGTATAAGATATTTAATATCACGAACTCCGAAGTATTTATTGAAATTGCTAATGATCCCTCAACCGACCGATCTAACACAAACCCCCTCAACCCATTATCGACAAGCCGATGAAACGCCGCCGGCGCGGACGACCCCCGAAGAAGAGGAACGTTGAAAAGGAGAAATACATACCGGGACGCATTTACAATACTGCTTGGGTAAACAGAAAAGAGAAGGATAACGAAGACTTGGCAATCAAGCTTCGAGCGTAAGGGATTATCAAAACCTCCGGTAAACCCTTTAAGAAAAGCGATAAGGTCGAGATTAACGGCCTATTGACTCGATGGGTTGTATAATTAGTGTCGAAAACCCATTTTAACCTTTAAAACCTAAATGTTACGATTTTTAAGTCAAATATTATTTATGAGGTTAAGGGTAAAACTACGGGTCAGTTGTACTAAAAATTACTTTTAATCGTTTAAAGATATGGTAATAAAAATAAGGACTAAATACTTACGTAATCGTTAACTATTTAGAAGATTAGCTAAAGTTTAGTGATTGCTTTAATATGAAGTTTATTGGGTAAAACTAAAGGCAAGTTTATATTTAATAACCGTAAATAAACCTAAGAATATATATAATCAATGAAGAATTTACAATGGATCGTATTATTAAAATTGCTATAGGAACTACGTAATATATACCCTTTAGGAACGGTAATACGATGTATTAAGCTATTATATAGATTAGTTAAAGCAGGTGTTTATTGGTTTTTAACCTACCAATCGCACTTTAAATTAAGGTTAGCGATAGAGTCTTTAATATACGACCTGTGCTTACCGGTAATATAAAAGAAAGATTTCGGCGTAGTAGGTATATAAACTAACGATACATTTTTCGTCGAAACGGTTGGCTTTATAGCATTGGATTAACAGGCGATTCAAGACTCCAAGTTCTGAAATTACAAGCCGGTAACGACGTTAATAAAGGGCAATTAACTCAACTTTAATAGATCGTTAGCCCATATACTTGGTATTGATGCCGGCTTTAGTTTTTACTAAAAGAGCTAAGGCGTTATTTTGGCTACAGTTAACAAAAATAATGTGGTAAGAGCCTAACAGTATTTGGAATAGCATATTTGAGGTAGTTATATTGTTATTTTATGTTAACCGAAAGCCTTTTACAACCTGTTTATCGTGGCGTAAGTATAAAAGCCAATAGATAAGAACTTTGACCAGTTAAATGAGAGGCTTGAGTAGCAGATGCGGAACCTGAACCGCAAGATTAATATAGTCCCAATTGACTTATTAAGGGCTAAGTAAATAATATTTACGAATGGGTCTTTTACAAATAACAACAATTTTTTTTTTTACAGATAAGCCTTTTAATAACTCTCGTTAACGAAGACAAGCGGAAAGATTAGTTTAGTATTATCAGTAACCTGATTTGCTAGACCTCCGTTAAATGTAAGAGGATTATACAAAACGTATTAGCTTCAGAAGTCTATGGTATAATAGCGTACTTTAACGTAAGTATGACATTGTAAAAAACCCTAAATATCATTACTATGTAACTAAAGATTCCTCCTATCCTGGTGGTAATTTTTACCAATTCGAGAAGCCTCTTCGAATGCCTTTTAAAGTTCGGAACCACTAGCGAAAAGCGCCTGATAATCGACGTAATGGCACTCCATAAAGCCTACGAGGGGAGAGAAATCAAGTAGTTTCGATAGATCGATGACAAAGATAATCCCGCAAATGTTATGACGAAGGTAGTACTAAATATAGCCCTGGAAAGGTTTGTGGATAGTAATAGGCTAACTATACGTATTGAAGACTACGTTAATAGGCTGCCTGGAAAGCTTGAATCACGTGATGACGGACAGGAATGTATTGGCAGACTGGAAGACTGCCAGGGGATTGATGATATTGATTTGTTTAAGTGACATAGTTGAAGTGGCACGATTAAAGTGGAGGCTTGCAAAGGCCTGTAGTGGAAGTAGCATGGTTGAGGTAAAGGCTTGTAAAGGCTTGTGGCGGAATTTTTTTGGGGGGGGGGAATCAATAAACTCGGACCTCGGGGTAATGGAGTAATTAAGGCAAAATGGGGTTAATTTGCATGTAATTGAGTGCAATTTAGTATAGAAGTCAACTGGAATTGACAGGGGTCTGGCTAGTTGACGAGAAGACAATTTAGTAGTAACTGGAAAAGATTGATTAACCACACTGATATGTACGCACAAAATAAAAAGCCGCCGGTATTGGAATAGTATTATATGCAGTACAGTAGGTCAACTTTACTTATAATAAAGTTGACCGTACTGCAAGTGTATTGCTTTGTACGGACTTACCGCATTGAGTGTAAGTCGAGTGCAGTACGCTGCACTTCACTCTAGGGCACGGGCCAAACAATTAGCTATACAAATTACAGTGCAAACCGGCTAGCAGTCTGCCAAACCTAGAACAATACATCTACTACTTGAACAATGCAATACTACTGTTACTTCAACCAATCAAATCGACAACGTTGTAAAGATCTAAAGACCTGGAAACAAAAGGTTTTATAAGTTACAGTAAGGGTTGTATTTATAGGAGCAAGCGACCCAGAATCGTCAAAAGTTATATGTTATCCAGCGCGTTAAGGAATGCGTTATATAATATAGGTAACCTGAAACTAGTAAAGCATATACATTTTATGGCGTATTAAAAAGGGCGTGTTATATAATATAAACGGTCCGGGGCTCGAACGGTTTATACGTTATACGATATATTAAGGGGCGTGTTATAAGGCGCCGGCAGCTAAGGAGAAAAACGACTTATATGTTATACAGCATGTTGAAGGGCGCGTTATACAGCACTAGAAACTTAAGGTTAAAGCGGCTTATACGTTATACGACACGTTATGAGGTACGTTATAGGCCCGCGCCTGGCTCGTATCCGGCCCGCGTATTAGGTGGATACAACCCGTATTTAACTTTTAGCTGGCGGGATGTTACGGTTTTTACGGCTTTCAATAAAAAAGGGGGTTATATTATAAACTCAGGCTATTATCCATCAAATTTATAGGCTATATAACTGTATATATAATAGGATATATAGTACTCAACTCAGGCGCGACCCGGGTGCGGTCCGCAGGCAGCACGTGTGAAGGCACGTGATGGGCTGTACACGGCTCATGTCCATAAGTCCTGCACGAAGAACCACTATAGCTTTTTCTAGTCTTCCGCCTGTATCCCAATAGTAAACTCCAATTGGCACCTACTTCGTTTACCATCATAGGTCGGACCATAACACCTGAATAGAAAGAAAATCCGTAATTACGCGTTCGAATAAATTTATATAAAATTCAAAGCGTTTATCAAAAACATTTATAACAATATTTAACGGATTCAAAATGCCTAGTATACAGTATTAATTAACAAACTATTCGAGTTTTTCATTTAAGTATTTGATTTTAATATTAAATAAATTAAACTAAATTCAATATATACATTATTTTGTTCCTCCAAACGTTGCCGACGATTTTTAGACGTATGTTTCTATTGATAAACGTATGTTATAACCGCTTGAACTAGTTTTTAACCTTTATATAAATATTCTAAAAACGTCTTAATTTGTTTCATTATATTGGTCGTCGACTTCGTAACTATGTTCACCTTGAAATTGATAGATATTTAGTGTCTATTGACTAGCCGATGAATATTAAACCCGGTAACCATCGACTTTTGATTGTTTAAAATAAATTGATTTATTAAAAGAAACGATACGTAATTAAATTTCGAAAAAGCAATAATAATTCGTGAATAATTTTAAACCTTATCATTTTCTCTGTTAATACCGCCACCTATTCAGAGGTGATATATAGTCTAAAAAAATTGTTTAATTTTCATTGAAAAGTATAAGGTTGTTTAAGAAAAGGCCTATCCAATCCGAACTGCGATCGTTAATAATAAATGCGAGAAATTTATGAAATCTCTACCAAATATTCTAAAAACGTTCCGTATAGGACCTAAAGATTACAGAATCTATCAATTTCAATTGAATGGATTTGGAAATTCAATTCATAAAAATCAATAAATACTGCGAGCTGTTATTGGTAACCGATAAGTTTACTATAAAATCGATGAAAATATGGAATTCATAGCGATTTAAGATTGAAAAGGGTTGGAAAGGGGTCTGTTGTAAGCTACAATGAGGTTTTATACCGTTATATCACGTATATATTTAATATAAGTATTTAATATTCAACATTTCTTTCTAATAGTAATGCCGTTAAAAGACCCGAAATAAAACGTTCTTACCCAAATGCCTTACAATAGACGAGTAGTAGACTCATTATATAATCTTCGTTGTTAATAGTTTCCAATCCAGAAGCTATTAACGGCCTTGCTAACATAATGTACCTGTTAAATCGATATTACAATTTGTGATTCATATCGAATATTCAGCTTTAGTCGAGACTTGTTTAACTCCCTTAGTAACTGATAATAACCGAATCGCGTATAACAAGTTATTCGTCTTACTTGAATTTTCTAAATCCGTTAAAACACCCGGTTTAAAAATGAGGTAATTGCTTGGTATTTTTGAAATTTGTGGTATTAATGCGGTTTGAGCCCGTAACGCTATGATAATATCTATGTATATTCATCTTTAAACTCGCTTTTTGGGTATAGGTTTTTGTAATTTAATAGCTCAGCCTTCCTTTCGACGAATTCATTCGTATACTTCAACGAGATATTAGTTTTCATAATACATAAATCCATCGCTACCATATTTGATATAACCATAAAAATAGGCTGGAAAACCTTCATGTAACGTTCCTGAACTTCGGGTTTATTTTGTAACCTATGGATCAATATATTTGGGTGAATTTTCTAAGTTATGAACTGGTAATAGAAATAATGGTGGAAAAGCGAAAAAAAAATTCATTTAAATTTTAACGTTTGTAAATTAAATGGAAGAAAAAAAAACCCCAATCTTTTATAATTCGTTAAAATAGTAAACGGGGTACGAATACTACATAATTCCGAGAACCACGTTTTTAGCCAAAATATTACCGCAAAGAGCTCTTTATCGTAGATAATGTAATTACATTCCGCGTCCAACAACCTTATATAATGGTAAGTAATCATATTGAGGATACTATTTTCGTCCTTTTACAAAAGGAATTTTCTTAAATTTATCCCCGGGTAATTAGGTTTTATAACCGTTAGGTGATTGAGGTTCCAATATATTAAAATCGAGGCTGTAACAAATTTTTCTAGCGGTCAAAAATCATTTTTTTTAGCGATCTGTTTAAATCTACTGAGTTCCATATTTCATTAATCGAATGAAATAATTAGCTAATTCGGAAAAATCACTAATAAAAGTTTTATAAAAGTTTGTAACCAATGAAAAACTCCTAACCTTTTGAATAATACCGGGAAACTCTTATTCGCGAACAACCCGGAATTTTTCGAGTTTAACTCGAATACCTACGTCTACCGTCATAATAAAGAGAATGTATTTTACCTTTTCCACTACAAAATTATATTTTGTTTAGTCTAAATTTTACCCAAAGTCGTGAAAACGCCACAATACATAGTGAAACTTCATTGTTTAATTTGATTTCATACCGGGGAAAATATTAAAAAGAGATCTAAATAAGTAGTAAGGAAGTTATGAAAAATATCCGTTATTACATAATTGATATAACGTTAAAACGTCGTAAACACTTCCCCTAGCTTAAACGTAGTAACTAACTACCTGAATAGGTTGAAACGAGTACAAAAAGCAGTTAATTTATCCTATTTAAATACGATCCGGATACGAAAAAAAAAAACAGTTATCCGAACGTCTAAATTTATAGCTTATATAGATTAAAATGATATACGTAGGGTTTTCTTTAATGAAAGGTATGAAGAAACGATTGTATTCTGTAATATTACTGAAAAAACGGTAGTCGATATAGAACCGCTACACTCCATCCAGTTCCAAAATTAATATTACTAACGCTGTAACCAATAAAAAACTTATTCTTACCTAACCCTTATTTATTGATTCGATAACCTAACGCCGAAACTCGAAAAGTTAATTTCGTAATATCGAATATAATAACCCTTATGAGTTATCCAATAAAAATAAATATAGTTGTTAAATTTCCTCTAACATAGGGATAAATCTTTTTCTTTTTCTTTATCAAATAGATCGCGAAACTTCGCTAATTCTGGTGGAGAATAAGGCCAATCCATCTTTCCTTTTATAACCGTTAACATTTTCAATTATAAAATCTGCGTTTTTTCGTCAAAGCTTGTAATAAAAGCTCAATACGAATCGTTTTGAATATGATTTATCGTCCACTCATCCGAATCTTTAATTCAATAAACACAACTCCTATTATATCCAAATTATTCTTCAAACTATGGCGTAATCTTATTGTATCGATTACCAGCCTCCCCTACCTTTTAACTACTGAAAGATTTCCGCCAGCATTTGAATTTATTTCTTAATATCGTATATATGCAATATTTAAAATGATATCCTGCTTTATTACGGGAATAATATATGTTAACATTTTGTTCAACTATTCATGAATATGTACGCGAAACTGTATCATATAATTCACATATATTTTCCTCGTAAACTTAATATTATACCTTCATTTCGAAGATGTAATAGTTCAAGTTACTTGACTCTGAAAAATGATACCAAAACCTCCCTAATAATATATTGACAATTACAACGAAAATCGATTTGGGTGTTTCAAAAGTCAACATTATTTTAAATCACGTTGATAAAACCGGATTCACGTTCATATATATTTTAATCAATTTAAACTACTTTTTATTCGATTTTATTACTATGTTAATCAAGGTATACAACTCCCAAATGAAATTGCGTCTAGAAGTTCAACTTTCTCCGTTTCTGATAATAGGAAACCTATATTTACCTTTTTGACTTAAACCACATAAATCTACGTCGGAAGAAAAGCCGAATAAATTTTAAAACCACGTTAAAAGTGATTCTAAATGTTATAACGTAAAGAATGCCCTATAACCTGTTTAAATTAACGCTCCTCAATCGTTATCCATGTTGCTCAGCGTCTTTAGTGCTGGATTTAAACTAAACGGGTTTATTAAAATAACCGACTGCGATTAGCTCGGAGTATCGATAAAAATATTCAAATAACGTAAACTCATGTTATAACTATATCTTTTTCCAGTTGCAATACTTATAGAAGGCTCGATAACTATCGTTTGAAACTTCGTTTTAAATCTAAAACCTTCACTTCGTCAACGAAGTCGCCATATTCAACTTCAATAAAGATATGATTTATATGTTTGACGCTTACTATAATAAATTTATGACGAATACGTAGTAAGAAGTAAAATTTGAAGTAATTATACTTGTCGATGAAAAACGAATTCAAATCGCCTATTAAGGCTAATAACATCTCGAATTTAATAATAAATAGTACCCATAAATTATTATCACTTATAAGTAATCCTTTCCACTCAATCCAAATCTTATCCGCGAGGTAAAAGTTTTTAAAAATATATTCAATATAGTCGAAAAACGTATATATATCGTTTATTCTTTCGTATCCGACGATCTTGTAATAAACTATTATAATATACTTAACAATGGGCGCATATTATTCTTATAAGTTAAAAACATATACCGGCCTTCTTTAATTCAAATTTTATTGGCCTTTAATACAAACTTAATATATTAACGCATTTTTACCTAAGTCAAAGTATATTAATCAAACTATAATAATTCGTTTCGTTTCCAGCCAGTTTCAGGCGCGAGAAAACTCACTCGAGTGATGGCTAAGTCGGTTTTGAATTACTAAATTATAATAACGACCTAGATAAAGTCAGACGTTAAAAAATACGAAGCGGTCGGGTCGAAGGCGAAAGTCAATCAAGGTGATTAAACAAGGGATTGTTATATTAACTTTAACGTAAATACTATATAGCTTATAACGTGCTAAAGGCAATATGTATCGACTTTGATAAGCCTTGCAAAGGGAAAAGGTATATCCTCAAAAGTAGAAGATTAGATATTCGTTAACGGCCCATCTTCTCTAATAATGTAAACATATAGCACCAAACTATTAACATAAACTATAGATTCGTTCATGATAAAGAATATTATTTTTGAAAGACAGAAAACATTAATTTTATATTATAATCTTGCCGACGAAAGTATATAAAATAAGGGTCAAATGGTATTTAAAATTAAAGTATCAAGTAAAAATGGAAAAAAATAATGGTCCCTTATATAGGACTTATGTGTACCGTCCATCACGTTCCCTTTTACGTAACGTCTACAGACCGCGTTTGGACCGCGTCCGGATCGGGTGCTACACATATGCATCCCGTTATATGAACAGCCACATAACCTATAGACTCAATGACTAGTAGCCTAAGTCTATGACAAATAAGTCCTTCCTTATCATATTAAACCCGTTCATGGATACCTTGCTACGAGTCTACTATATTTACGATAAGTTACTTTACTTCTTTTACTCGTAATCAGAGGTTTAGGCTTCTTTTTTTGCTAAATATTACTAAGCGGCCTATAAAGATAGCGAACATCATTATCGCGCAGTACACAGGCTTATACCTTTATTTCGTAAATGTTTGATGATGTCTTCGCCCGTTTCTGTAAAAAAAAGGAGACCTGGCTCCCTGCTCTTTACCTAAAGATATGTAGTCTAAGGGGTGGGAGGCGCCGAGCTTTCCTCAAAGCAACGATGTCGGCGTAACGATAATAACGAAAACGATGAAAACAATAACAACGACAACAATAATATTCCCTCCCTCTTCCCCTCTCCCCTTGATGGCATTTAGTTGCAATTTTTTTATGTGTCTACCAGTATAGTCTGGTGTATATGTAAATAGTTTTAAAATTGAGTTTTTATTTAACAAAAATCTGAAACACAAGTGATAAGTAGTTAATTCAAAAATTGAAATGGGCAACATAAACGAACAATTATTAATTTAAAATGCAAAATTCATATATTAAGTGGTAAATTGTAAACTAAAAACGTAAATAAAGCGATGGAAGTTTTTATAATCGAGTTCAAAAGTGGAATATAAGGTAAAATTCTTCAAAAGCTCAAAGTAAATGTTTTTATAGGGAGTTAGATCGTACGACCTTCCTAGCAACGTTAACGAAGAGAGTATTGGTAGATACAATCGTTTTTATCGTGTTATTTGGAGTACTCTTGGTTATTACATCCTTTGGGTTTAACTTTCCATCGATTTGTCTCGTTTTATAAATTTCACGGCTTTCGTACGATTCGCCTAAGGCTATAATATCGATTATAAGACGTCTTTTATTTATCGTATCGAATTTAACGAGGTATTTATAAAGGGATAAAAAGTTAATATAAACTACTAAAAGTATAGCCTTTATATTAAAATTCGAGATCATTATGCGGACCATTATCGTTATAGTAATGTTGAAGTCGAAACCACTAACCATTTCATTGATCTTGAAGGCGAGGAAGTTCTATATGATACGTTTGTACTTAGTTAAGTTGTAGTTATCTATATTGCCTTGTAGAGTAAACTCATTCCGATTCAGAGTATCATTACTTATAATGAACATGAAATTTATTTACTAGTTGTAATCGTTTTCAATTACTAATAAGCTATTAGTTAAAATAAATATCTTTGTCGTCTGTATGTCGAGTGGTAAGAAGCTTAAATCACGCTTTTGATTTAGAATCTTCCACTTAAAACGCTTATTTAGCGTTCGATATTCGTTATTCAACGTCTTTATTTGATATTACGTAGAGATAAATAGGTTAAACTCTGTTTCCGGTTATTCGACCGATGTAATCTATACTTTACTCACCTAATGGTAATGGTATTCGTTGGCGCACTTTATATTGCATATACTAATAAGGGTGAATTTGTCTAAATACTCTTTTTGCGTAAGATTTAAACCCTTATTTTGAAACGAAATAATCATACCATTAAAGTTAATATAGTGATTTTTCGTTAGGCATATCTTCGGCTTAGCCCTTAAATTAGTTTATGGAAGCTTTCAATCCCTCAAACTTTAAAATGGATTATTATATAGGATTAACATATCATCGAGTTATATTTCGCCGGTTTCAAATCCCTTCGATCATTTTTTTTTTGAAAACTATTAGGCTAGGGTCGAATGTGGATCTGGCTAATTTGAGGTAACTTTCATGATATCTTTGGTATGTATTCAATTAGTATATTCCATCCTCCACAAAGCAATAAAGCAATTTAAATATTTATAGAAACATTTTGGATGGGTAGTGTCTTCGGATTTTTATATGTAGGTATACATAAATCCAATGTTTAGGGCGTTTCTTTGACTGCGTATAAGTTTTTATAATATTTCGGAGCTTTGAACGTAGGTCATTAGACTTATAGAGGGAGGTAGTAAACGCCAAAATTAAGTGATGGTTCGTTTGTTATAAAGTAAGAGATTGGGTTATAATGTTCGTTTTACCGATGTTATTGTACCCTTCCACTATAAGTCGGCTTTTTATAAGATTTTCCAGTTTTGTTATTTATCTCGTAAGTGAATTTCGTGGGAAATATTTTGGAACCGCCGTGAATTGTTAGGTCGAATATTTTAAACTAAAAGACGCCTTATTCGATTAAAATAAATACCTTTCTCCGGATCGACTTTTTAAAGGGTTTCTCTAGGGCGGTAATAAAGTTTTTATAGCGTATTTTCATATTAAGCTCGCGGTCCGCCGTATCCTTTTCAGTGATGAAGGAATACGAAATAAAGGCTTTGATACGTCGTTTATTCCTTGATCTAAGTGGGTGGATATGTTGGTATCATTTCGTTAGCTTAGCGCATTTATCTGGTTGTAGTGTTAAAGTTTATATATGGGTAATCGGGGGGTAAATGAGGTTTTTCGAAGGGGATTTTGTATAATTATAAACTTAGAGTGGTTGCCGTTACCCAGAAAATGGTATTTTAGGGGCTTCTTCGTCCATCTTTTCACTTTTATACTTCCTTATTATCCGCTAAACATAAATATTCGTACTGTTAGAAAGTTTTACGAATGTATTGTATCACTTAATAGCGTTGATCTTCCAAAGGCTAGTCCATTCTTCCTTTGTCTTTCAAATAAGGACCTTATATTGTAATTTCAGATTTAAAACGCTTTTCTTCCATAGACGGTTTCTTATAAATAATGCCTTTGAAACATTACCTTTAGCCTTTTAAAAACGAAAAGTTGCTATAATCTTCGCCACAACGTTTGATCTCTGGATAGTGATTTGAAACGGCATTAAATCCGCAAAGACTCTGAATTAAGTACTAAATACAAGGAATGTGGGAATAAATTAACTCGGATTGAACGTATTTTTTTTACCGCGTTTACAGCTATTTATATAATAGATTTTTTTAAATAATTCAACTGTAACTCCTTCAAAATTGATATATAAACCCTTTTAAATAGATTAAAATATCATTTACATTTTTGATATCTTGAATCGATTTTAACAGTATATGGTTATACTCGTTACCGTTATTCATGTTCAAAAACCCTAGTATAAGTGGACATATAATGCTGTTCAATTCATGAAGATGCTGAAAATATAAATTATTTTCCTCTTTTCTTAACTAGGATAGGAACAAACTCTCTTAAAAGAAACTCTGAGTTATACTTTTCGCTACACAATTTCAAATGATGTTTTATATTATAAAAAACTTTCAACTCATTACTATTAAAACTGAGCTTATATTTGAAAAGATTTTTTCTATTTTATTTCAACAAAATATACATTTTAAATTCTTACTAGAATGAAACAACTGATAATATGTCAAACAATCAGTTATTAATTACTAAAAAATCCAGAATATTATTCGAGACATTTTATGGTCTACTTAGCAATACGCAAAATGTATTCCCAAAAACTTTTAAAAGTATTAAAAATTGATTGAATAATCTATTATTACGAGTACACACTTCAAAAGGGATATTTAAATAACAAATCACCGGGTTTAGTCTATTCTTCGGCTTATATTTTTGAATGCTAATAAATTTACTATTTATATGTAACCAAATTTAACATAATTATTTAATCATAGAGTTCTATTTGTCCCATTTTTCATTGTAAGGGAGCATTGTTTCTTATCCTTACATGTATAAGTAAAGAAAGGGAAAAAAAATTTAAAAAAAAGAATCGATGCTGGAATACCTTTTATGCCTTTTATATCAAATATAATAGACAAGAGAATGATGAACCCATGACGGAACAGTACAACCAAATTGATTTAAAAATATATTAAATGAAATGAATACTTTTATTTCAATTTAAATTACTGATACGAAGTGATGAAAACTGAAATTCAATCTTCTCTGTTATTATATTGAATAAGTGGCACGACCCGACCACGGGTTACCGGTGTCATTCAACATGAAAATTTACTCTCTGAATGAAAACTTACCCGCACAGGATGATAATATACCAATATCGATAAAACTATCAACCTCCCAAAGGTTTATAGAATTATAAGCTGGTATCGTATTTCATTCCCTTCACAATCTCCTTTTGAAATTATCGACATACCTGCAGTTCAAAACACTATTCCATAAACCCTGATATTACATGAAGTTATATTAAACCCGTTCTTTGTCTAAAAAATAATTGATTTTTTTTGTTTACGAACTGAAAAGAAACAAGATAATTCTTTCAAAAAGACCTTCTATTTATTACAGAGGAATATGAATGTAATGTTATGAAAATTGAACATCTATACGCTAAATATAGCAATATAACAATCCGTCTCCTTAAAAACCTTTAAACTTTCATAACGAAACTCCTTCAAATCATTCATATGAAGTATTTTATACTGGAAATTATCTTATAAACGTAAATGTAATTGGACATATCCTTAATTCCTGAATATCCCAACTATAATGTATTGAATACCTTATAATAACAGATTATCTATATAATGCCTGTATATTCTAGAAAGTTGAAATAAATAATTAGTTCCATGATTTTGTTGTTGGAACAAGGTGGGGTAGCACCAAACAAGGTGGGGTGGCACCAAATCCCACTTGTCTTGCTTGTGCTTATCGTTGTACATACCTTACAGCAATCTCTTCAGTCAGTTTTAGACTTAGTTTCTTCCTTTCTTTATCCTTTAATAAAAAAAAAATGATATTACCACTATCACAATATAAAAAATGGTAGCTATAAACTACCTATCAAATTGATACCAGACGCTTACGTTGTCACCAGACTTTGTTGTTTTCAATAATACTGTCGCCAACTGCAGAGGGTCACTTTATAACAACTAAAATACCAGTTTTACTCTTTTTTTAGCAATTAAATCGCCAGCTCTTCTTCTTCCTCTACCTATTTTTAGCTGTCAATTGGCTTTCTTCTTTTTATAACCAGAAGGTAATTATAAGCCTTGCCGGCCGATCAGTTGTTAGTTACTACACTGTTTCTCAAAACAAAATATCAATAATCTTCTACCTCTTCTCCTACCATGTTACCTGTTACTCCTGCTATTATGTAATCTGCCATTAAGCTATTAAGAATACCTTTAATTTTACCTTTACTAGTTTTAAATCGTTTTGATATTTATTTCTGTACTTGGCGTCAAAAAATGTCATTAGTCGATACCCCTATTAGGGGTGTTATTAAACGCTCTATAGAGATAACTTAAGCCGCTTCTGCCATTAAAGGAAATGAGTTGGTACTTTTTCAGAAAGAAATGGATAAACGCTTTAGCAACCTCCAAAATCTCATCGAAAGCTTCGTTGAACTCGTTTAGCCACCTTTCTATCGCGAAGATAATGGTCCTTGTCGGTAAAAATCGCCTTATTGTCATCGTCGACAATAGTTGCCTTATCATCTTAGGCGGTAAGAGTCGCCTTATTATCCTCAACGACAATATTCGTTTTATTGTCCTCGACAGTAGGAATCGTCTTATCGTCCTCGTCGGTAGGAATCGCCTTACCGTCCTTCTCTTGAGGATTCCCACAGTGTTCGCGAGGATGAATAGCGAGCTCGCAAAGCGGACAGTAATGCTCGCGAGTATAACCAACGAGCTCTATAAAACGAACGCGACTTTCCCTGAAAATACCCTCGCCTTACCAGAAAACCTTTCTAGTTTGTATTTTAATACTCGGAAAGAACTCGTCGTTTAAAGCGAGAAACGATAGGAATCTTTAATCTTAAATACTCTGATTTTGACGACTAAAACATCGTTATAATAGGTAAGAATATTATATTTACCGATATTTAAAGCTTTTGATAAAGGCTCAACATTCAAACAAACTCAGATTCTGTGGCTAAAAGCTAATTGATCGAAATGTTCTAAACCTTTCAACAAGGCTTAGTGGTATATTAATAAAACTTTAAGCTAATTTTCTACAACCGACGAAAGATTTATTTTCGAGGTGTCAAAAAATCGTCAATACTTTTATTACCAGGTTTGCTATAAATTCTAAACAAGTAACTAATAAATATAGTAATTATACCTTCCATTTACAGAATCTTCTATATAATAAGTATAATTTAATTTTTTTAGTTTAATCTTAATAAAGTACGATTTGTTATCAGGACATTAAACCGGTATAATAACAATGAGCGAGGCCTTATAATAGATATCCGGGCTATGTTAGACATTGATATCCAATAATATTTGTCCCCTCCTTATTGTAATTGAATAATACGGGAGTATAGAAGTAAAATTGAGGAAAGTAAAACGACTTTACTAGCAGCCGCGAATCGTCGATTCTAGTTTTACCGTTTTATATCTTTCCGGAATAAAACCAAATACCGTTACGATTTTTGCTAGGACCGTAAAAGTTCTCGTAAAAGATGTAACGATATTCGCTACCCTTATAACACTCCTCGTTACTCCACAGATAAAGGGTATAGATATAATTAAACTAATAATTGCTAACAAGATCGAAAAGGAAACAAATATCGTGAAAATCGGCAACGCCGCGAAAATCATCCTCGCAAACAAAAACGAGACCGTAAAAACCATTAGCGAGACCATAATACTCCTTTACGGAATCTTAATCGCTAACGTAACCGCAGTCGCCGATATAACCGCAGTAGCTATCGTAATAGCAGTCGCCGATTCAATCGTAAATACAGCTTTAATTCTAAACCTAATAATAAATAAACCTTATATTGTTCCTAATATCTTTACAAAGTTTCCTTACGTATTTAGCGAAAACTTCGTCATCGAGGGCTGAAGGTCTCGTAGGCAACTCAATTACGTTGCCTAATTTTAAGCTTAATAAAAAAAGATTCGATCATTATCTGATTTTATTCGATTTACGAAATTCGTTGGTTTTTTACCTTCAGAATTATAAGGCTCATTACTTAGTATCCTCGCGAGAAATGTATAGTCGCTTACGAAATACCGATATACTTATCTAAAATAATATAGTTAACAATATTTAAAAATTAGATGTCGTAGTAACTTGTAATATTAACGATACAGTTTCTCTGACTATAAAACATTATTAATACATATAAATCATTATTTATAATCGCGAGAAAACGGCCGATAAGAGCAAAAATATTATAATATACCTCGACAATAGCGTAAAAAAAATTGTTGGATATTCACTTCCTTAAAAAACGCTTTTTAAACTTCATTAAGTATAAGGTACCTTTTAAAGATCAGAAAATTGTTACCAGCGTTATAAAACCGCTAATTAAGTTGATTTCTAAGGTTAAATAGATATTTTAGGCTTTTATTCATAAATAGAACGGTATTTCAAGGCTATTACAGGAAATAGTAAAGGCTTATGTTATGAATCGCCTAAAAGTCAGTACGTTATTTACGAAGAATTAGCTAAATTTACGTAAGGCCAACGTTTTTACATCGCAAAACATAATCTCCTCTTTGAATAACATATTCGAAGTGCCATTTACAATTTATAAAACTAAGCCTAAGTGTATAATTCATAAAATAAAAATTTAAGTTACGATAACTATACTTTTAAGCCAAATAATTTAAGTACTAATAAAAAATGTCGATCTTTTTTAAGGAAAATCATTTATATTTACTTTTCAATATACTATCGCCTTAAATTCTATTATGGATTCTACTATACTACATATTATTAACTTGCTTAACTCTGATAAACAAATCATTAAAATCTTCAAGCGTATTAGATTTGATCTGATAACCAAATACGAGGATTCGGCTTATTTTCATGCTGATTGAAACGGCGTTTGCCAAATATTTACTTAGGTTAATGGATTAACGAAATTTTTTCCGTTGGTAACACGGACTTTTAAGTTTACTTTAAGTTATTAGATAGTAAACTTTATGTTTTCTGAAGTTTTTAACCTTGAGGCGCTAATCCCCGCGTTACAAATTGAATTTGGTTTAAATTGTTACGTTTTTCATACAATTCTTACTCGACTCACAAACTTTTGCCAAATTCCCATCAATCCGAAAACGCCTAATTCATTTACGGACGTTATCATTTAACTGTTATCGGCTAAATATAATTTTWACGAAATTCAGCTAAAAAACGATATTTATCGTATATTACCTGATTTATTCGGTATCAAAACTTCTAATATTATTCCTATAATTTAGACTTCTTAGGGTACTTATATTAACCATATAGATGTAAAAAAATCTCTATAACTTGAACGGGTTTTTAAATAATTTCTCAAAGTGTAAAAGGACACAGGTTCAATAAAAGCTTCGGAATACTAAATAATGAAAATACCTTTGGTGAAACATTGGTAATGTACTAAGTTAAATCGTTACCCTTATCCTATTTCCTAACACGATAAAAACTCCTCGACTAATAGTTTAATAAACTCCAGAAACAAAATCTTATAAAATACTTTAATAATACTTCGCTCTTTTCCCTACTAATCTTCATTATTTGGCGTTCTGTACATAACAGCCAAAAAGGATATGTCGTAGTGGATCTTAAACCACTTAACAAATAAAGAGTTTTGGACAATTACCCTTTACCGCCTGAAAGCTAAATTATCCAATCTTTACGTAAAAATGGATTTTTGTGGTAAATGCTATTAAGTATTGCTTTTGGATATTAATTTACACAAATTTCCTAAATCGCTTTACGGTAGTAAGATATCAAGGTTCAAAAGGCTTAAAAACAACTTCTATAAGATTTCAGGATTTACTATCTTATATATAAAAATACAGATATCGCACGCTTAAGCCCTTTCGCAAATTCTACAAAGCCTTTATCGATGACATAATTATTTTCTTAAATACGTTCAATAAATACTTCGCAGATTTAAAATAAGTACTCGTCTTATCTTCACAAAAAGGCTTATCTTTATCACCTGATAAATACTACATTGAGTTCCGATTTATAAAATTACTCGGATTATACGTTAATAGTCTCGGTCTTTCCAATACTTAAAAACGCACTTAAGGCTTCCGTAAATTATTGTTCCTTATAAAATTAAAAACATTGGAAACCTATCTAGGAGCTGCTATATTTTCTAGAATAATAATACTCTAATTCTATTAATTATAGAATGCCTTACAAACATTCAAAATAGATCTATTCGTAAAAGTCCGCTACGAGGGACATTTTAAGGTCGGAAATCGTAATGTACGCGAGCATTTTACGCAATCTACGAAAATCGTTCCAACTCCTAAAAAATAATGTTCTTTCAACGAACTTTAGAATTTTTTATATAACCACCTGAGACTGCATGAACCTAATCCCAATCGCCTTCTTTTTTTTCAACTTAATAGCAGTTTTAGGCATAGTTTTAAAGTCATGCTTTTTCAACTGAAGAAGTTTATATTTAAACACCTAGTCCCTATATCCCAGCTCAAGAAATAAAGCCTATTTCATTCCTAAGCCTACGTTTCACTAAGACTAAATTATATTACGGTTTTTTGAAAATTGAGGTGGTATGTCTCGTATAGGCTTATCGTTGCCTTCGCATAACTCTCATTAATAATACACATTTAATTATGGTTTTTACGTATTATAAATTTACTGAGGGAATAGTATATCAAAATTTACTAAATACAACTTTTACGGACAAAGTAGAAAAAACATTAATTAATGCTTTTATTTACCTTAACGCCTATAATTTGGAATTCATGTATTTTTATAAGTACATAAATATTATTCCCGATACCTTGTCAAGGCTGCTAAAGTTGGGAGATGAAGAAATTAGTACGTAAGAGGATTTTTCTATCCTCGACTAAATATTTGACGATTATCCAGTAGTTTCGGATAAATTACATTTTTATATGAATTTAGCTAAAGCCAAAATATCGGATATATTTCGGTTAGGCTTGTAATTTGGATAATATGTTGAGTCCGTATCAAAGAGAATTTTATATAAATTGAAAAGGGATAACGAAAACGAAAATACTATCTTGATATCATAATTCAGCCGCCCTTTAGGACTTTTGAATCGCTTACTTTATAACCGATATTCATAGGGTCATAAACGCCTAGTTTTACCTTTATCTTTCATTTAGAAATTCCTCGCGAACGTTTATGATAAACGTTATTATTTTGGTCCTTAAAGTATAATGTTAATATTATATAGCTTTTATTTTCGTTTTAAATGTAAACTTGTAAAATATCATTATCGAGACTTCCTATAATATAGTTAGTTACACAAAACAATCGAAAATCTATCGGAAAACTTCAGTTAAATTAAGCCTCTAAAAACCCGTATTTACTATTTATATATATTTTATAGTTATGTTACCATTTTTATTTATCTAGGACGATATAGAAGTTACCTATACAGGAATATTCAAATAAAATTATACCCGTCACTTATAAGACTTGTAAAAAATACTTTTTTAAGAAGATATACCACATATACTATTGAAAAATAGGCTACCATTTTCGTAAAACAATTTTCATTATCTGATTAACCTTGTCCGCTACATATTATTTCAGATGGAAACCCCAAATTATTATTTTTATTCTGGTAAGGTTTCTCAAAAGTCTTTGGCATAAAGTTCATAATAACAACAGTTTACCTTCCTTAGGTACATGACTAGTTAGAAAGAAAAAATCAGTTTGTGGAGCTCGCATTACGATACTATATGGCTGAATATCCTAATCAATTGTAAATTAAGTGTATTCTTACCTTATAATAGCATCTTAACAATACCTATTTTCGAATAATTAACAATAATCCTTATAAGTTTTTATTCGGATTTAAACTTTGTTTACTAATAGACTATCTCATTTCTTCTATATCTCGCTAATAAGCCGACATTCTCTTTATTATAGAATATTTGAGGCGAGATACTTAATTAACCATGGATATTATAGCCGTAAAAGACAAAAAACGATGCCATTAAAAACACCGTTAACATGATTTTACGGTCGGTAATCGAATTTGGTTAAAACATAGCCGAGTATATAAACCTTTTTATCGCTAAGGAAAACTTATTTCTCCTCACTTAAGCCCATTTAATATTATAAATAAAGTCAGAGAACTCGCTTTTACTTTGAATTCCCCTTCAAACTCAAAAATTCATCCCACTATTAGTATTTTATACTTAACGCTTGCTCAGAATAACAAAATCCTTAAATGAGTAGTTGCTCTGCCTCAAACGCCTGTCAAATATAACGGTGATGAAAAGAATGGAAAGTTAATAGAATATTGGATAAAAGGTTTAATCGGCGCCATTGATCAGGTAAATAGGTATAATACCTAGTCAAATAAAAAAAAATTACAGCAAAAGACAATAAAATATAAGCCTAAAGAATCTAAAACATTACAAGGACTTGATTAAGAACTTTGAAAAAAGTTTGAAATAAATACTTATAAGTATCCCGATTTATAAAAAGCTTTTCTCATAAGTATCTCTACTCACGATAATTTATTCTCACGACTGTCGTTGCTTTGTAATAAATCATACTTTATAATAGGGATATCATAATTTTTTTTGTCCCCCGGCAAATTATTGGACCAAAGTTGAGTAGTACTAAACCCCACCTGCCTTACTTGTGTTACAAGCTAGTGCCTAGCTAGTATTACCAGGGATCCAATCCTGTTAGTTCTACACGCTTCTGCGATGCTCTAGAGCAGAGAGGAAGCCGCTTGGGGATACGCTTGCACACGTCACATGACTGGGGAGAGGGTTGCATCATCTTAGCTCCATAGCCGCTCCCTAGCAGGGACTTCTCTTTCCTTCTTCTTCATCGAGGTTTATAGACAGAATCCGACCACCTTGAGCGACAGCTCCAGCCTTAGTCCCTTTATAACTTGTGCTTATTGTTGTACATACCTTACTGCAATCTCTACAGTCAGTCTTAAACTTAGTCTATTCCTTCTTCATCCTTTAATAAAGGGAAACACCATCACCACCATCACGATCCAACATTTGTAGTTTTTGCATTACTTTGGGTAAAATTAACAATCAGTATAGAGGTGAACCCTTCATAATTTCGTTATCAACCTGATTTTTTTCCTTGTTTACAATATTCTAATTTCTATATAGGATGAAAATATTGTCTTTATCCTTACTCAGAATGTTGAAAAAGATTTTGAATCCTGCTTTTAAAAACGCCTTATCCGTAAAATATAAGGTATACAATTTTACCATTATTTTCTTACCTTCATTCAAGGTTTTTTTTTACGTTCCGAGTGATACGAGTTTGGTATTACTTTGCTATCATAAACTTTATTAGCTTTATTTAAGATATTTTTCAAGACTGTTTACGTTTATAATTTTGTACATTATTTATATATTTAACCTTTCTATAAATTCTTTAGAGCTTATTTCTATTTTCACAAGTAACGGTTTTTTTGGTACGAGTCTCCAAATTATTAAAGATTGACGTTGTTAGTATAAATGTTAATAGGCCTTAATTGTTGCAACGTAGTCGATTCGAATTGTGGTCGAAGTAACTGGCTTTTTTTTTTTTTTTTTTTTTTTTTTTTTTTTTTTTTTTTTTTTTTTTTTTTTTTTTTTTTTTTTTTTTTTTTTTTCGGTTTTTTTTTTTTTTTTTTTTTTTTTTTTTTTTTTTGTATTTTACCATTACCAGGTAGTACCAACCATATAGACAATAGAGTGTGACCCTCGCTAATGTTAAGTTACATATGGTAGTAAGAAGGCTCTTAACTTAATGTCCTTACCTTACACAACTACTACCCTATTTAATTCCCCATTTCCAAATTATACCCTTTAACCTGTGGAAAAAAACACCCTATTCCTTATAATACAACTATATAAACTGAAAACGTATCCACTATACCTATGGCCAATTTCTAAACCTTACGTTATATGTAGATGTTAAATGCTTGTCGAATGAGCCTTATAATAACTATATTCGTCCCCGCTTTCAAAATAAAATTTTGTCTTATGACGTATGTAGATTGTATTTGAATTGGTGTTATTTATGTGGTTGGGAAGAGACGATCCACCACTAGGTGCATTGAATCTTAATTTGTAACCTATTATACTTATAATATTGAAGATTATAACTTTTACCTATAAAATGGATTGTTAAATAAAACGTTTAACTGGAAACTAAACCTACAATCAACCTTCTAATCAAAGTCCTAAAGTAAACTATAGTTTGAAAACCCATAAGGATGTAATAACTATAACCTTAACCGAGCTGTGCTATACGGCCATTTCAGTTCCCATTCGACGCCTATTCGTATCGAAAATCTGACAGCGGTCCTGAAAAAGTAAAGGTCCTGTAAAACACTTATATTGTAGTTGAAAGCCCATAGCAATAAAGGAGATATACTTTACAACTCGATAGAGGGATATACTTTACAAATTGAGTTACCTTTTTATTACGGGCTGCAAACCGAAAAAAGTATAAAAGAATGTAAAATAGGATACAATACTAAGCGGTTGGTATGCCGAAAGAAATCTTCTATAGATAGTTAGGTATCGAAAGAATAATCGGAGGTGTAAGCCCCAATAAGCGGGCAGGGCCCCAGTGTAAGTGACGATAGCTCACAAGTATATATATATATATATATATATATATATATAAATGAAGCTGTTAAATACGAGCGCTTATAATAAAGGTCTTTTCTTAAGACCTTAAAGCGTAAAAAAATCAGACTTTGGCTGCATCGTAATACGACTCTAAAAGGTCACGTTAACACAAGTAACGAGGGATGGAATTGTTGTTTATGAGAGCAGTTCTCTAGATACACCGCTGCGTGGACGGTACGCCGGACCGACGACGATCTTTATAGCCAAAAAAGGGGTCGCCAGAAAAAAATCAAGTGGTATCAAAGCCGATTAGTAATGTTGTGGTGGAACATGAAGCATGTGAAGTGATGGTGTTGAGAACGACTAAACTTGTTTTTTTTCTCTCAGAAGTGGACACTGTTACGGTTTACAGTATAGGCCTACTAACTTCCTTAACAAGGTGGTCCGTGTACCCATGCCAAGAAAGTTGATGTAAGGTTGAAGATGAAATAACTGGTATTGCATTGAAAGTGGTGATGTGTTACTTCTAAGTTTGGTAGACCGCTAGCCGGTCTGCACACTAATTTGTATAGCCAACTGCTTGGCTCGTGCCCTAGTTTGAATTGGGCACCTACTGTACTTGTAGTCAATAATGACAACCCACAAACAATGCAGTCAACTTGCAGTTGGTACAATCAACTTACAGGCAGTATAGTTGACTTGACTATACTGCAATTGACTGCTGTCCCAACACTGGCGGCTTTTTATTTTTGTGCGTGCGTGCTAATATAGCCAATTACCAATTTGAGGTAATCCATGAAGTCCCTCCCAACTCTATCGGCAAAACCCCTGCTAATTTTAATCTTTTTCATACCCAAATTAACTGCGATTACAACCTTGAACCCCGTATTTCTAGGTATTAACTTCTTCGACTACCGTTTACAAGTCTTTCGTCACAAACTTAGGCGTTACCAATTACATACCTTTTGCCAATAGGTTTAGTCTCGCTTTTCTTATACAATATTAACCTAGTAGTTTTTCAGTTTGCTAGGGTATCTCTATTTCTTCACGTTATGTGTTGGCCAGTCTCTGTAACCCTCAATCTGTACGGTTAGCTTATTATTGTTTATAAACCCTTTAAAGGCGTTATTGGACGTAGCTTTGGTTATAACGTCCACAAATTTGTCTTTATTGTTAATTTATCTGGATTCATTAATGTCCCGGGGTTTGAATACCTTTTTTAAAGCTATTACGTTTATTATGAAACGTTTTTATTGGTTATACCAAGTTTGGAAAGGTATTTGTAAATGTTTCGGGAGCAAGTATAAACGATTATATATATCGATGGTAATCTCAGCTGTTTAGTAATAATTCTTAACGTATCGTCGATTATTATATCGATGTTAAAGCTTATGATTATATTATATATCTTCGATACAAACATGATTTATGTTATACATTAACACTTAACAGAAGTTTAGTATGTAGGGTTGCTAGTAATTATAAATTATCTATTTAAACTACTTTTGTAAACGAATATTATAAAAATCTGATTTGAAATATACGATCGGTATTATTTATAAAAAGCCGTCTGTAAAAACTATTAACTTTGCTGTCATGGATTTTATCGGTATAATATTGATATCTTTTTCCGATTTTTTCATTTGTTGTTGGATACACTTATTTATGTTGGTAAAATCCTTATTTTGCGAATTTTGGATTCACGCCATAATTTAAAGGTTGCAAAATGCCTCCGGCTAATGTCAAGTGGCAATATAAGCCGCTCAGGCCCTTGATTTAAGGTACCGTTGTGGTTTTACCTCGTTGGTTTTATCATTTTTTCCAGACGCATGATTTGTTCTTTTCAGTATAGATTAAGGTACGTGTTACGGATATAGCTAATACTATGGATAAGGATTAACGATACGTTGAAATATAGTTGTATATCTTTAGCCAATGTTTAAATAAACGTGTACTTAAAAAGACTAAAATTCCCGATGATACGTTATTTAATATTTATGAACCCAATATTTTCTTCTAAATGAAATATATACGACGTTTGTATACGTACGATATGAAACTTTTTACTTGAAATAATTGATAGTAATGGATCAAAAGTTGAAGCTTTTATATTTAACTAATTTTGAAAGGACTTTTGGTACATTGAAAACTAATAAACATCTGTTTCGGCTAATTTGTAAACGGGTTTCACGTATCATATTACCCTTTTAGTAATTAACTTATTATTTTCTTATTTCGGTAGCTTTAGTAGTATAACCCATTGAAAATTTGTAGTGGATTGCAAATACTTTTTTGTAATTTCACAGCTATTCAGAGTGAATTTACAGTGTTTGCTAGTAGTTAAACTAAACACAATTATAAATATAGAACGGTTATAAATCTTTTAAATTCTAGGCAAATAAGTTAAAATCCAATTTTTGCTTCTATTACCGTATCCTTAATCGATTAGCATTAAATTTTCGTATGGTCGATCCATGGTTTTGCTTTCAACCTTATGTACCATTTTTTTGATTTGAAACTTGTTAAGTTTTTATTTTAGATTTACGTTAGTAGTATAAGTTTTACCACTTCATGTATAAAGAGGCTATTGATTTAAAGTTGGTGTTATGGACTCAGGCTGTTAGCTATTGAGCCTATGTAGGTTACGTGACTGTGCACGTAACGGGATAGACAGCGCCCAGCCTGGGCTCAGCCCGGGTGCGGATAGAGCATAGTCTGGGTACAGGCCAGATAAGGTCCGGATACGGCACGTGTAAGGGCACATGAAGGGCTGGGAATTAGCTCTGACTAAAAGCCTTGTACGTTGGGTCACGGTAGCCTTTTCTAATTTCCTTCCGCACTTTAATAGTAAATCCTATTTCGTACCTATTTGGATTATTATCGTAGGTCGAATTATAATATATTATTAAGGTTTTTTTTTTTTTTTTTTCGAAGGAATATTACTTACGATAAACGAATCGATAACAAAAATTAATAATTTGGTATTATACTCTAACGTTATTGGAGAGGATCGGCCGTCGGCAAATACCTAGTTTTTTACCCTTATAAATATACCTCTGGCCTTGTTAAAGTCGACTTAAACCAATATCTTTCGTTTATAAAATATCGTAAGTTATATCGCGTTGGTTATTGAATAGTTATAATAACCAGGTTAATCGATTTTAACCATCGAATTTACGTCCGACTTCGCTTAGGTTGTCGCGAAAATTTAGTAATTTAAAGTCGAATTAGCCGTAATTCGCGTTAGGTTTTAACCGGTTTAAGGCGGACAAAAACGACATAATTAACCGTAATTTAACGGATTCGCTTTTATATAGGCAACAACGTGTTAAACGATTAAATTTATACTAAGACGAGACAAAATATAAATTAAAAAGGGTTAATACACATTTTTTCACGTATAGGGATATTATAAGGTAACGGTAAAGTAAACCGTCACGACGTATTACGAAACCGAAGGATACAAAGGTATATATAATGTGAAAAAGTTTTTCGATTATATTAAAACGGCTTTTGATAACCTTGACCACGCGGATAAAGTATTAATTAAATTTAAAGGTTCGGTCCAAAATAATGAAAACTTATAAATATTATTCGTTATTAGGTTCGGAATACTTTCAATTTAAATAGGCTGTTTAAATTCTCTTTCGAACGTAAAGTGTAATTATTTACGCCTTTTTTTATCGTTATGTATTCGCGACAAGTTTATTACGACAAGTATTAGTCGAGTAAACTATATCGTATCTTTAGAGAAGTAATGCGAACTCGTCAACGAATTAGAGTTTTTAAACTTAGAATGGTGTTTTGGTCGTTAATTAACAAAACCCGTTTAAGTTTAGCGGCCGGATGATAATATAATTATAATGGGAGTTTACGCCTTTTAAACGCCTTTGTTAAAGGGTCGTGGTAATCGCGACTAGTTATTTCGATATTATGGTTAGTTATCTTAGTAAATCTATTTAATACGTATTTAAAACCAAGGACGTAAGACTACGTGGGCGATAATAAAGAAATGTTAAGTTAGGATTGTTTCAGGGCATTACGTACGTTATAATTTATCGGACCATTATTAACATAGTTACGACCTCCACCCGGTATTACCTCCCACGTAAATATATATAACCTAAGTCGAAAAGGTAAAAAAGGGTTTTTTATTAATGGTGATGGAGAAAACCTAACTTTTGGATATAATTTAGTTTAAGGGTTATATAACCTTAACGATGTAATTACAAAATCAAGTAAAAAGGAATTTAATTTAATTAAAATACGTATAAACGAAAAACTATTTTATATTTTTATATTTTTTAATAATAACGACTTTTTAGGTACTTAAGTCGAATTTAATTATCATTATTATTGTATTATAAGTAAGTTTTTGATATAACGGTTAAAAAAAAGTAAATTCGTTTATTATATCCGCGAAATCTTAATAAGATATTAGGGTTACAGCAAAACAGGCGTATTACCTAATTAACCAAATTTCGTAGAAATATAAGTGAATAGTTGAACCCAATATTAATATATATTATTTCCGAAATAACGCGTGATATGATTTTTGAAATATCTTAGATATAATATTGATAAGTAACCTTAAATGTAGATGGTAACTGTTACGTAATTTAAAATTAGGGAAATTTATTTATCGATATAGTGTTAATATATCTGAAGAAGGGAGATATATTAAGCGTAATAGGTTCGATTTTCCTCGGATTAGCGTAACGTTCGTACCGAAAGGTATAACGTATAGGAAACCCGTTTCGGATAACTTATATTATAAACCTTTGCGAAATAACGCGGATTTTATAAGTAACGACGATGATTACGATCAAGAAATTAAGGATTAGTTACATTTTTATCGAAATTAACTATAATTCACTACCTATTCGATAAAGATAAAGTTATAACTTTGCCTTTATATAGGGGGAAATTAGACTATCACATTTATTTGAATCGAATAAAACTAAATATTTATTAAAACGACTTTAGGGGTTGTTATATTTAATATTACAAGAGTAAATTTTTAAGTTTTAACGATAGGTTACGAAGTTAATAAATAAGAGTTAGATTCGGGTAAATTTCTTATCGGCGGCGACGCCGGTATCATTTATTCGTAAACCGTGAAGGGGGGGGATCATAGTGTTTTATTGATTATCGAGTATTAAATTAAATCATAAAGTAAAACCCTTTTCCTTTACCTTTAATTAAGGAGACCCTGTATATTTTATCGAAGTTGATATAGCTTACGAAATTGGATATTCGAGGCGTTTTTTACTGTATTTAAATGGTACCTAAATAAAATAAATTAACGGAGTTTCGTACGCTGTTCGGGTCATTTAAATAGCTGATTACCACTTTCAGGTTATTGGAAACGTCGGTGAAGTTTTAGCGATATATTAATTGTATAATAGCGGATATTTTAAATAAATTTGTTATAATATACTTGGACAACCTTTCGGTTTTTTTTAGGTATTAAATAAGATTATATAACAAAGTTTATATAGTTTTGAGACATTTTTATAATACGAGATTAAATTTGGATGTAAAAAAGTGCGACTTTATAATTTAGGAGATAAAATACCTAAGCTTTATTATAATGGTGGGGGTAGGTATTCGGGCTAACCTCGAAAAAGTTCGGGTAATCCGCGAATAGGAGTTATTATACACTGTCCGAAAGGTTCGAAGCTTTTTAGGTTTTACCAACTTTTATCGTAATTTTATTAGTAATTTCTTAAAGCTAACGGATTATTTTATTTGCCTAACGAAATAAGGAATTTGTTAGGTTTGGATGAAACAGGGGGGGGAAATATTTTAAGGCTTAAATGATCTCTTTATTATAGCCCCGATTTTAGTATATTGGGATTTAAATCGGTTAATAAAAGTAAAAACTTATTATTATGAAATAACGTTAAACGGATATTTATTGTAATAAGACGACAATAGTATTTTGAAATGAATAGCTTACCACTTCGTATAATTAATAAATATAAAACGTAACTATACTATTCACGATAAGGAACTCCTTGCGGTAATATCTTATTTAAAAGCTTGGTTTTACGAATTACGTAATATCCGTATACCGTTTACGATTTTAACGGATTGCGACGGATTATATAAAGAAATTTGGCGAAACGGAGGTTTAATTGTTAAATCATAACAATATATATCTTGAAAAGGAGTCGGGGGCTTTCAAAAAGCCGTCGAAAGCGATACCGCCCCGGGTCCAGCCCACGCTCTAGTCGTTATCGGAGATAACGTTAAGGGATTTTAATACGACGGTACTGGAGATACCGCTACGAATTCGGCTCGAGTTAGACCTGTCGGTATTGTTAACGTCGAGTAATTCACTTATTTTCGGCTCGGGTACGTTGACGGAATTGTAAAATTAAGGAATAATAAATGACCCGTTATATAAAGTTCGCTTATTAACGGTTTTCGAACGCGTTAAACGCTTTTTACCTAAATTAAAATAATTAATATAAATTACAAATTACAGGATTAACCTATAGGGGGTATTTTGTTACCATAGTCGTTTATAATTACCAAATTGGGAATTATTAATAACGAAGATATTATAATCAACCTACAACTCGCCTATTATATGTTATCCAGATAAAAACATTTTATTTCACGTTTTTGAAAGAAATGACTATGAAAAAGGGATAATCGTAGATATTCGATGTTTATATAGAATATACACGTAATATAACGAAACGAAACCTTTTTGTACCCTATAGTAAAGCTTTTTTTAACTTTTTTTTTATTTCCAACCGATATTAAACGTATATTTCGGTCAACTTTATAATCGACCTATTAGTTACTAATAACGGAATTCAATATTTCCTAATTATTACAGATCATTTTTTCAAATTTGTCTAGTTGAATATTATATAATTTATAATAGCCGATATATACGCGAAATGCTTTTGGGATATATAATGGAAATTTTATGGATTTTTATCTTTCATTTTTAACAACCGCGGTTCGATTTAAATAGGCGTATTTTAAACGACACTTTATTCCTTAATAAAAGTCGAATAAATTTTATTTACGACGTATTACTTACAAATAAATAACTGTCTTAAACGGGTCAACGAAAAGGTTTAGAAGTATTTGTATATCGTTATCGCTTTTTCGTAATACAATTAGACTTTATATTTACCCGTTTATTAATTTACTTTAAATAACCAGAAATCGACGATTACCAGGTTTAATACAAACCGTTTAATAAATTGGAACAAAATGTCACTTATTCCAAGGGTAAATAAGAACATAAAGTCGTTAATTAATTCGGTGAGGCGAATTATTACGTTTTTAATTTATTTACACGAAAAAAACGAAATTAATTTAAGCGACAACAACTTATATCTAATAATAAATAAAAACATCGGCGAATAGTAAGCGGCGTCCGGCAAAACGTTATAAGGTAGAGGATTAGGTTTAGTTAAGCCTTCGCAATATTAAAATTAATTGCCTGAATAAAAATTTCGATTAACTTTATAACTAATACCGGGTGGTCGGTTTTTCAAACCCGTTTAATATCGTATTGGATATCCTTAATAAATATCCAGTATTTTATATAAACTTCATTAAACCGGCGATTCCAGACCCCTCTTTTTCGTAAATTTTATCCGATATTTACCCAAAACGAATTTCAGTGGCTAACGATATAGGGGATAGTAAATGCAAGGAATTTAAAGTATAAAATATCTTCGCTGTAAAAACGGAGAAAGGCGGGGTTCGTTATATATTAGTTAAGTAAAAAGGTTATTTTAAGCTGAAGTGGAAGTTACTCAAGAATTGTTAGTATATTACAGCCTTAGATAAATTTAAAGCGAAATAAGAAGATATTTAGGTTTATAATTGCTCGGTATTTCGACGACGGCGGTAAACTTATATTAAACGATAAATATAGGGCGAATCGCTTATAATTCCGAAATGATACTTTACTTATAAATGAAAAGAAGAATTTATTATTTAATAAAGCTATAATACCATAAGTAAATCCAGGTTAATATTACCTAACTTTTACGAATACGTATCCAACCATAAGGCGACTTTCATTATATTTTAACGAAAATCCATTTACTTATTATTATTATTATTATTTAGGTTTAACGAATACCGACTTTATTAACGTTAAAGGGTTTACTATAATTAGCTTTAAACTTTAAAGGATATTAGGGGAAGGGGACGGTAAAAGGAATAGCGAAAACTGGTAGGTGCCGAAAAGGGGAGTTAATAGGAGGCGGGATAGATATAAGGCGACGTTAAAGAGGGCGGATAACGCGAAAAGGGGCGGGTATTAGAAAAGATAGATAACAGATAATACGAGGAGGGCCGGCAGTTAGGGGAGGTTAACGATAAATAATAACGTTAACAGGAACTAGCATTAAAGGAAACCATCGATAGCGGATAACGAAGAATAGGGTAAGGGGCGGGGTAAGGGGAGAGACCCTTTAAGTGGGTTACTAAGGATTGTAACACGTTAATTTAGACCCAGGTAACGCGATTAGCCCGGGTACGATCTTACGCCCGCTTGTAGTCGACCTGATTAATTCGTTCCTATTTAAGGTTAACAAATAGGATACGGGTAAAATCGAGGATCATATAATTAAACTTTAAACGTTATTCGTAATATTTTGTAAGCTATAATTTTCATTAGTTATAAAAATATAACTTAAATAGTTATATTATTTTGGCCTTTTGAGTTAAAATCACGAAAGGGTATACAACGATGATTAAAGGGTGCCGGGGCAAAAACGTTACACGTTAAAGTCCGGTTAGCTAAAGGTATTTTATCTTCATAAATAGGCGATATAGTAAAAAGCGACGAAAGGGTCTGGGGTAAAAACAGATTCTAAAAAAAAGGTGGTGTAAACGTATAATTAAAGGAGTAACGTCTTATAAAACCGGTATAATAAAAACTCCCTACGCCAGGACGATATTACGAAGCCGGGTAAATTAATTAACTCACTTAAAAAAGGCTGAGGTAAAAACGAGTCGATTACCCAGGATATTTCCCCGATCTTTACGCGTAAGGTGTAAGATATAGCCTTTATCTTTTATCGTAATAATCAATTAACGTAAAAGGATATGTAAATCGAGTAAAGTCATAAGTAAACTTATTTTTTAAATGCATTACGAAAAGGAGTTAATCAGCGGTTAGGCTTTTTATGAGGTCATTTTTAAATTTACCTTATTATAAACCTTTCAACATACATAACATTTTTTTACCCGATAAAATCGAATATAAGATAAAAAAACGTTAAGGCTTAAAAGAAGGTTAATACATAATATATAAACGTTTTTAACTTATAACAGAAAACGTGTGTTCTTATCCTTACTATTTTTAAAAACTAAAAAATATCCTATAACGTGAGGGGATTATAATAGGTAATTAGTAACAGGGTATTGGTATATAATAAGGTAATATAATTTACTAGGAGGTTTGTTATCCCCTTTAAAAGTGTCGACGGGAACGTAATCGAGATTAAAACTATTATATATATCGGTTATAATAGTAAGTTAAGAAAAGAAGCTAAAATATATTAACGCGAATAGCTGATTAATATATATAAAGGAAAGTTAAAAAGGTTATAACGGGGGTGGTTAACAAAAGGGGGGGAGGTAGTGTAAAAGGGAAAAGAAGGAAGTTTTAAAAATTATATAAAAGCGTTTGTCTTTATAAGGATTGGAGGATTAGATTCGGTAAAGGCTACGTATTATACGGGGTTCATTATGCGGTATCGAAGGAAAAAGCCTAATTTTACATAACGCGTTATACGATATGGACAGAAAAAAGATTACATTATATGACGCGTTAACGGATACATTATATGGTGCCAATGATAAAAAGGTTATATTATACGGCGTGTTAACGGATACTTTATACGGCATCAGCGGTAAAAAGGTTAAATTATACGGCACGTTAACAGTTATGTTATACGACATTAATGGCAGGAAGAATATCTTACATGGCGCGTTAACGGGTACGTTATACGGCGCTGGCGATATAAAGTAGGTCGGCCGAAGCGTTATACGATATATTAAGCGTAGTATTACTGGTTTACGTTCGAGCCACGTATTAAGCAAATATAGCCCGCGTCCAGTATTTATCTAGAAGGGTACCATAGCCCCTATAGGATTCGGGGAGGAGGAGGTATGTTATAAACTTAGGCCGTTGGCTATTAAGCCTATATATGTTACCTGACTATATACATAACGTGATGGGTAACGTTCGGCCTGGGCTTGGCCCGGGTACGGACAGGGTACGATACGGGTACAGACTAAACACGGTCCGTATACAGCACGTGTAAAGGCATGTGATGGGCTAGGCATTGGCCTTGCCCAAGGGCCCTGCACATTAGGCTACGGTAGCCTCTTCTAGTCTCCCTCCGTACCTCAATAGTAAATCCCATTTGGCAACTACTTGGCTTACCATCGTAGGTCGGATCATAATAGTTGGTCGCTCTCTTTGAAATTTTTACACGCTATATTGATAATATCTTGAGCGCGTAATTTAATAGTTAAGTTGTTATTAGATATTTCTCTTTACAATTCTCAGGTATATATATATATATATATATTGGGTTAAAATATTTATTACTTTCGTTACTTTCAATTTGTATCTTTTATTTTGGGAGCGTTTCACGACTTCATTTTTGTATCAGTTTATTAACGATTGGTTCTCTAGGATGATATCAATTCATTTTTTCGGTTTAAAGATCTTTATAAGTGTTGAAGGTTTGTTTGTACAGTTTAACTTACGCAATGCGGAAATTCATAGGATCGTTAAGGGTTTTACCTATGAAGTTTGGGTAAACTATACTTAGTATCTTATAGGGTATATCCTATTCGGTAAGCTTATTCCACGTAATCTCTTTATTTTTAAAAGGAAAAGATAGCCTAGTTTTTGTCGATAGTCCGTTTTTTGTTGTATAGGTATCTTTCATCTGATATTGTTCTAACTCCACCCTTAATTCTTTAGAGCTTTGCTGTATGCCACAGTTTTCTTCTAGGTGATTGACTATAGTAGCTATTTAATCGTTATATGTGATTACGTTTTGAAGATTAACAAAGTTGGTATAAAACTGTTGGGATTGATAATATTTTTGAGGTCTTTTACTACAATTTGTAATGTTTCCTCTAGGTTTATAAAACTGTTAATTTTTAAGGTAAGGATATCGTAGGTTTTATGTTAAAGTGGGTGTACTCTTTTGATGGTACTGATACACTTATGGGCTTTAGTAAGAATTTGTTTACATTGAATACCTATCGATTGAATATAACTTTCAACTTTTATCGCGGTAAAGTTAATATAATTATCTTGAAGTAATGCATTTAAAAGTCCTAGGTGTGTATTGATTTATAAAGTTCATAACTATTCCTGTATTTTCATTTCTGCTGGAGTAGTAGTATTTGTAGTGTAGTAGGTCAAGTTTACTTACAGTAAACTTGACTATACTGAACTGCAAGTTGAGTGTATTTTTTTTTTTTGCGGGCCTACTATATTAGCTGAAAAGTAAATACAGTATGAGACCACTTCACAATAGGGCACGGGCCAAGCAATTAGCCATAAAAATTACTACGCAGACCGGCTAACGGTCTGCCAAACCTAGAACAATACATCTACCACTTGACCACGCAATAATACTGTTGCTTAGACCAATTGAATCGACAACATTGTAATGTCTAAAGCGCTACCAACACTGATCAGTGCTTATTAGGTTAAGTAAAGATAACCCAAGTAAAAAAAAAGGCTACTTTCTGGTTATAATTTACGTTAACAGCGGCGGTTAGGGTAGAGGAATGATTTTTGTAAAAGGCTTTTACGAATTGCGTCGGTTTTTACAGAAGTAATTAAAAAAGACTTCTAGGCTGCGTTGGTTTTCAGGGCAACTTAAAAGTAGCGACGGTATCGCTATCAAAAATACTAAGAAATCTTTATATATTTTTTTTAATACTTCAATATAAAATATTGAAAGTTTCAAAGTTCAGTAAGCTGGTAAACGACTAAATTCATATTATTAAGGGTGATATTATTGTAAAAACGTCCAAGTTCCACGGCCAAAATAACAAATAACCTTCGACCTCTACCTATAATAACGAATTTCGACCTTATTCTTTACACCAAACATTTACCCTTAGTTTACTTTTTTCACTTCCCTTAAGTTGATTTCATCGTTAAGCTCGCTGTTCTGAGCGAAAATACCAAGGATCACCAAGTCGCGTTAAAAAAGGTACGCCGCGCGACCTAACGCTAAGTTCACAAGTTTCCACGCGACTTTACGCTAAAACACCAAGTCTCTACGCTTCAAAAATCACCAAGTCCCTCGCTCTATACTCCTTATATAAACCAGAACGTAAAAATGGCTAACATTAGTGCCTACTTCAAAGCTATTACCGACCTTGCTAGTAAATAAGTAATTAAGGCCATTGGATACCTTTTAGTTAAGCATTACAATCACGATTTCTGAGTACGCGACGTTAATAAAGACTTAACTGAAGATAATTTACCTAATTTTGTCGGTTTTTACATTCTTAAATATAACGGTGGCAAAACCTCTGATCGAGATTCTCGTAAGTATTATAAGTTTTTAGATAATTAAATCATTAATATATAAAAAGTAACTTAAAAGAACATTAAGTTTAAATTAAAGACTAAACTTAAACGCCAAGGGATATACGTACTATAGAAAAGTTATACTAGGCTGGCAAAGACTCTTTTTGAGTTAGTTTAGCTTAAAGAATATCCTCAAGATTCACGCTTTAAAGGAAAAGTTATTAAAGAACATTAACACCCTTATACGCGATCTAGGAGAACTTCTATTTATCTTGAATTAAGTTAAACTTTTTCACGCGTTAACTATAAAGAACCTATTAACTTGTTCGGCAGCCTAACACCTTTATGTGGAAGCGCAGAGTACGCTTTTAGTGGCGGCAAGGTACGTGAAGCAATAGCTGCTAACGCGACCAGAGAAATTAACGTTGGATCTTTACACCAGTCGATTAAGAAAGATCGTTAAGCCCCTTGAAGCCTTTAGATCCCTTTTACCCCCTAACACTTCAATTAAAATCGCCAAGTTCCTTAAAAGCATTTTCATAGGAGATTTTCCTACACGCACGAGCTCACTACATATTATATCACAGGACTTTACCCCTTAGTTTGAGTAATTGGTAATTACCCTTAATACTGTGTTTCGAAGGCTTTAAAGCCTAAACTGCCAGGAAATACCAATAAAGACTGTAATAACTATTGCAACTTATCCCAAAAACCTATTAAGATAATTAACATTAATTGTAAATTTCTTATGAACTTCGCCAAAATCTGGAACGACGTGGAACGATATAAAGGAAAGCTTTATGGCCTCTTCAATACGAAGATAATGCCTTTTTAAAAAATATTTGTAAGTAAATAAAAATTGTTCCTTTTGATTTTTACTTACCTTTTCCTAAAATCCTTATAAGGTATGCCAGAGATTACTAACTAACCTTACTAACCAGAGTAACTACCTTTAGCGAAGTTTACTATATTATGAAAAGTTATTTCGAATAAGAAGTCCACCTCTTCCAATACTATATAAATTAGGTCATTACCAGGTAAATTACGATAATGGGGGAAAAAAAGAAGGAAACCCCGATAGATGAGTTTAATCAAATGCTTAACAAGTGATATTATTCTAATAGATAATGCGGAAAGCCTACAATAGCGAAGCTATACTTCGTAAGCAAATACAGGTAGTAGTTACGGGCGTTAGCGAGTTCGAAAACGCCATATAACGCCTAGATACCACCTGCAAAGGCTTTTTGTAGCTAGTTGCGTTTCTAGCTCATAATTTTAATAGAATATACACCAAACTTCCTTAGTATATACCACTAAGTTGGCAACTTCCCTAACGTGAAAAAAGAAGACCGTACGATAGTTAATTACGTCGACCATAAGTATGGTTAAAGACGCCTTTGATGCCTAACGACTACAGACAAAAGATAATAGCTACGCTGGTGCTAATAGGGTTAAAATTCAGGCGATTCTAATAACCTCAAAAACTAGTGTTGTAATAGTAGTAAAATATATTGGATTTGTGGCAAGCCTGGCTATTAGTTAACTCGTTACCCTCTGCCGAGCGTAATAACAAAAAGGTAGTATATTACATGCAGTACCCTATTACTTTTAAATAAGATCACTAAAATTAAATCGCAAACTTTAAAGGCAATGAGCTAATTAACGACGATAATGCCCTTAAGTAAATCAAGTGGTATAAAGATACAGCTTTTAACGCAGCCCAGTAATTAGCTGACCACGCCTTCCTATATCGCTTAGGTAGTAAGGACCCTTATTTCTATCCTAATTAAGCCTCTAACCCTTTATGTATCTTTAAACTTTGCGATAGTTAAGCGAACCACACGTTTTGAAGTATTATATTAGACATAGAGGAAATAAAGTACTAAATAAGAGGCTATTTGAAATATGTGGCATTGTGAAGGGAAATCACTACGGCTACTGGAATTAATCGTTACAATGTTAATAAAGCTAAAGTTAGCTTCAGACCAGGCGAGAAATCATCGTTATTGGAAATAACGGTAATTTAGACTCTTATTAGGTAGATTATATTTTACATTCTTCAGTGACTTACTACTTTCCTTTTTTATTTAAAGGATACAAATACTTTTAGAGTCAACGTTAACGTTCAAGCCAACGAGTTAGTTAAAAACAGCTAAAGGTTTCCTTTTACCTTTAAGTGTAGGTACCTATTATTTCATCTTTAAGGTCTAGAAATAATAGCATTAAAATTAAAAAATCCGGAAATACGCTAATTACACCATCTCTCCAACCACTTAGCTGTTAATACGTTATATAACGTCCTAAAACTATCAGAGTATTAATATGTAAAACACTTGACCCTAAAAGCTATTAAAAGGCTTTTCTACTATTGGTAAACGTATACCCAACCCCTCCGAATATTTAGGTTAACATTAAAAACGATAAAAACTTTAATCATAAGGATTTTATTAATATATTGTATTTAGATTACGAACTTATTTTTTACGTTATTAACTTTGCAACCTCTTTTTGCGGAGCCAAGTTTCTAAAATTCCTTTCGGCAAAGAATACGTAGGAAATGCTTAATATGCTATGTATTAACATATACCTGAGCCTGTTTAACGTTGCTGTCTACAATACCGGAACCAACTTGGCGGCGGCGGAGTTTTTAAAAAATACTAAAATAATGGGTATCCAGTGTAAACAGGTGCCTTTAAAAGTCTATTGTAGTATTAAAAGGATTAAAAGAGTATACGTACTAATCCTCCGATCGTATAACATCTTTACGCCAAAGATTAAAAGCTTTATGAATTCGGAGGTACGTTTTCAAATAGCGGTAAAAGGCCTGAACGATACGGGCCTTAACGACTTAATGCTAATGTTACTGGTTTTTAAATCGTACCTACACCTAACGAGTAAATCTCCATTATTAATAAGTACCTAAAGGCGAGCTATAGCTTACGGTAAATCATTAAAGGAATTGTGGAAGGAATCGGCACGTCGTTAGGCTAACGATGCCTTTAATACCAGGAACGTCCCTATAATAATCGATATACTTACTTTACTGTTACAAAGTAACGTCTTCGTATAGTGGGAGCCGGCAAAATAGGAGGCCTTATACAAAATATTAAATATCGCTAACTTTAAAATAGGTATTAAAACTGTTAACAGCTCTGTAACGTTTCACATCATCTAGGTTAAGATTTATATTAGAGTTACCGACGATAAAGACTCTTAAGCCAAACGAATGAACTAATGAGAGCCTCCTCAACCTGTTATCAAAAAACTGATAAAACGCTGCCGGCACGAACGACCTCAGAAAAATAATATTAAAAAGGAATATATACCGGATTGCATCTACAATACTACTTAAGTATGCAGGAAAGAAAAGGATAACGAAAATTTAGCACTAAAACTCCGAATATAATACATTATTAACACCTTCGGCAAACATGGTAGGAAAAGTAATAGGGTTGAAATTAACGGCCTACTAACTCTAAGAGTTGTACAACTTATACCGAAAGCTGATTTTAATCTTGAAGACTCAAATATTTCAATATTGAAGTTAAGGATTATTTACGAGGTTATAGGCAAGACTACGGGATGGCTGTACGAAAATTCACGTTTAATCGCTTAAAGATACAGTAATAAAAACAAAGACTAGATCCTTACGTAATTGTTGACGATTCAAAAGATTATCTAACGTTTAATAGTCGCTCTGTAAGTAAGTTTGTTAGCCAAAACTAATGGTAAGTTTATGTTTAATGGTCGAAATATAATGGAAGCCTATATATAGTTAACAACGTATCTATAACTGATTATATTACTAGAGTCGTTATGAGAACTATGTGTTATTTACCTTTTAGGGATGGTAATGTAATATATTAAGGTATTATACGGACTAACTAAAATATGCCTTTATTTATTCCTAACCTATTAATTGTATTTAAAATCACGGCTAAGCATAAAGTCTTTAATTCACGACCCGTATTTGCTAATAACGTAATATTAGGACTTTGGCCTAGTAAGTATATAAATTGATGATACCCTTTTTGTTGGAATAGCTGGAGATTAAAAAATTCAAGTTTTGAAGATATAAACCAGTCATAACATTGGTAGAAAATGGGTAACTTGAATTTAGTAGATGATTAATCCATATAATTAGTATTAATACTGGCCTTAGCTTTTGCTAAGAGGGCTAAGACACTAATTGGGTTATAATTAACAAGACTAATATGGCTAAAGCTTAACGATACCTGGAATAACGTACCCGTGACAATTATATTACCACCCTGTGCTAACTGGAAGCCTCTTACAACC
The DNA here is from genome assembly GCA_038502455.1 of Anisogramma anomala. NCBI lineage: Eukaryota > Fungi > Ascomycota > Sordariomycetes > Diaporthales > Gnomoniaceae > Anisogramma > Anisogramma anomala. The sequence continues at coordinate 4,991,263 of JASMMZ010000004.1, read as the reverse complement.
TCTCCATCGCAGAATAAACATAAAACCCAATAGGTAACTGCTTTAACCGGCCAAATAAGAGGATCGAATAGTAAATGTGGAATTTTGGCTGAAGAATTAATATGGTTTTAATCAACCTGTCGACGGCTAAGTTAATAATCTTTATGAATAGATCATTCGCAAATAATGCCGACCTATCTTTACAAATCAGCTTCCTAATAACCCTAGTTAATAAGGATAGGCTAAAAAATCAGTTTAACATTATCGATATCCTAATTTATTAGACCTTTATTAAATGTAAGAGAATTGATCGAAACGTGCTGGCTTTAAAGGTCTATGGTATAATGACGGGATTCGATATAGGTATAGTATTATAAGAAACCCTTAACGTTATTATCAGGCAGCTAAATATTCCTGTAATTCCAGTGGTAATCTGTACCTATTTGAAGAGCTTATTCGAATGCCTTTCGAAACTTGGAACCACTGGCGAAAAAATCTTGATAATCAATATAATGGTATTTCGCGAAGCTTAAAAAGGAAGAGAAATAGAGGAGTTCCGGTAAATTGACGGGGGAAAAAATCCTGCTAAATCCATAATGAAAGTATCGTCAAATAGGGCTCTTAAGAGGTTTGTAGATGGAAATAGGCTGACTATACATATCAAGGATTACGTTAATAGGCTGGCCGGCAAAGCCAAATCACATAACGACGGTTAGGGATATATTGGCGAAATGAAAGACTGATAGGGGATTAACGATGGCGATATATTTGACTAGCACGGCTAAAGTGGAGGCTTGTATAGGTCTTTAACAGAATTTTTTTTGTAAAAATAGATAAAATTGAACCTCGGAGTTGTAAGGTAACTGATGGAAATTGTGGTCAATATAAGTACAAATGGGTTCAATTTATTACGAAAGTCAATTGGAAGTGACAGAGGTCTGGCTAATTGAAGAGGTCGCGGTTTAGCGTTTACCGAAAAATATCAGTTAACCACATTAATATACACGTACAAACTAAGAAGCTGCTAATGTTAGAATAATACTATTTGTAATGTAGTAGGTCAATTTTACTTATGGTAAACTTAACTATACTAAACTGTAAATTAAGTATATTATTTTGTACGGGCCTACTATATTAGTTGCAAAATAAGTACAGTATACGCCCACATCATACTAGGGTATGGGCCAAGCAATTGACCATACAAATTACTATATAGACCATCTAGAGGTCTGCCAAACATAGAACAATACATCTACCACTTGACTACACAATACTACTGTTACTTGGACCAATCGAATCGACAACATTGCAATATCTAAATCCCTACTAAGAATCTACATAATGATTTTGAGAAACTTAATATCGTCAAACATTGTTATATATTTAATGATATAAAGTATATGCTGTTTATTTAAATAAAACACGTCGACTAAAACTTTAAAGTTAAAGTTTTACTTTTCAACATAAACTTAAATTTTAGGGGGTAAGAGAAATATGTTTGGCAATTATAATAAATCCGTTTAATCGTCTTTAGTACTATCAAATCCACATTTTTGTTCAAGGTACCTAAAAAATTAAATAGTTTGTAAGTTGCCCAGTAGTTCAATCGTTGATATAATTAACAAAGTTCTGACTTTTCTAAATTCAAAACTGTTGCTTATAACCTTTAAAAATAAAACCATCAATATCTATATATCAACTTGAGTGGAAACCTTTGGTCATTATCTTTAACCAATTCTTTAGTTTGAATATCAATGTTAACGCCGAGGTTTTTCATGTTTTTAAGGTAAAGAAAGAAAATTGTAAGGGATTTAAGAATATAGAAAACAATAAGTTTAACTATTGTGATTATAATAGTCGATTTAAGTGAAAATAGTTCTTTTTTAGAGCCAAATCCAACTTTCATCCTACCGGTATCCATATAGTCAAGTTCCGTGATGGTATTAATATCCCTTCGTAATACAATGTACTGATAATAGCCTCAAATCAAGCACCGTATTGACCTATTATTCTGCATAATACCTTAAAAGACTTTCTTTGTATAGAAATCGAAAATGGTTAATAATCATATAAAGTTAAGATTATTATAGTTATAATGATGATAAAGGTTTTTATTCGTCACGCGGTATAATAAGGAGTGGTAGGCCAGTTATTATATCACGTTAGAGCTAGAGATAATATCGTTATAATAACTGATAACCTTAGGTTTATCTCCTTATCTTATACCGTTAAGCTTTTCAAGTTCATACGTTTAATATATTCCCAGATAAAAAAGATGGAGTATGATTTATAGTATGTTATCTGCTTCCATTTGTTTTCATTATTAGTGTAACGTATTAGCCAATAACCTTGTTTATCATGGTTTTAACACTCGATGACGTTATTTTAAAGAAGAATATATAGTTAAATTAAATATTCCAAAGTGAGGTATCTTTATCCTTACGTGCATTTCTATTTACGCTTTCAAGTGAAGGTGTTCTATTAATTTATTTATCTTAAATTATATTAATCACGATTGATATAATAGGTTTAGGAGAAATATTTATCGTCATCGCTGAAATTGTAAACTTAAGGGTATATATTAGTCGAGCCAGGCACTCGTGTGATTATAAATATAAACGAGAATCATAATTGGCTCAAGAAGCCTGTACAGAATTGTTGAGGCACTTCAAAACATATTTAAACTCCTTATAGCTTATAATATCTTAGAGAACTTGCTAGCATAGTGCGTCTTGACTGGCTTTTATATTTCCCATGGCTTATTTACAAATCATCAGCCTGTTAAGAATTTAATCAAGGAAGTCTATCCTACTTGCTGACTCTATCTTATACTCTAATATATACGAACACTGGATGATTTTCTTATTTGTGTGATACCGGGCGATATTAATATTATGCTCAAAATAATTTTTAAAACTGTTATCGATATTTCGAAACAATGAATAATTCGTTATATACAGAACATAATAATCCTTTATTTAGACGTTAAGTATATTGAGAAATGAATATTAGAAATCTAGGAGTTTAATTTTTATTGAACAACAGATGTTGAAAACCGGTTGTAACTTAACGTTGAAAAGATTGTATGGTATACTATTATATTTCTGTTTATTACCCCACATCTTGGCGAAAAAAGCGATCGCCGCGTACTTCGTATCCAAAATATGAATATCTCGCAAGTTAACATTAACTTATAAATCATAAAAACGGTTTATGTCTTCCGATTGTGAATATTAAAGGTATTCAATATAATATTAGTAAGTAGGATAATTACCTTTAACGGAGTTTGGAGGTGAAAAGATTGATGTTGTACCTATAGTAGATTCGATTATAAAGCCGCTTTTACCTTCTAGTTGATGTTTTTAGCGAATTTGTTAAAATTTCATATACTTTGAATTTGAGGATTTCCGTAAACTTGGTGATAATTCTGTTGGTCTTAAGAGTTCTTCAATAGGGTTATTACTTAATAAACTAGTGGAATTGTTAATTTATCTCTTCTACATCAATTTAAGTTTTATTTTTGACAGCGAAGTAAACGCGTTAAGGGTTTCAGGAAATTAATTAGACTTTGGTAAGACCTTTCAATCGCGTGTAAAGGCGTTAATATACATTGTCGCCAATGATACCTTCTCCTTTTGTGCTTAGGTTTTCTAATGCTTTATATATTGTAACGTATTAGTGAAGGATATCAGACCCTTTGAACTCATTCCTCTTCCTATTGAAAACGAATATATTACGATTAAGGGGTTTATTACTTAGGATAATCTTAGCTACCCTTATCGTCTTTTTCTATATATTTAAAAATCAGTCTTTAAAATATTCAATAAAATCTTAATTAGCGTTAATACTGGTATTGATTTACTACGGCTTGGATTCGAGAATCAATTAGCTAATATAGTTAGTTATATATTACTTAGTAAAGTCTTTAATATGCTCCTTATAAAACAGCTTTTCATTGTCATACATGGTAAAAATGAGTGCAAGTTTTTGCAGAGTTTCATCGATGTTGTTTTCTGCCTTTTCAATTATCTTACGTGGTAAAAGAAAGAATGAAAATGATTTGAAGTGAAATATGAATATAAAAAAAATAGTTATAAGTTGTTTATCTCCAAAGTTGTTTATTGAAGTTAAAAAGGCATTATTACTTAGCCGTTAAAAATCGATTTATAGTAATAATAATCTTGAAGATTTACCAAATTTCATAATTAAAAAAAAACTTGAGATACTTGAGCGGTCCATCTTAACGCTTCTAAAACTAGTTCAATAAATATTTCTTAGTATTTTTAGATAATAGCGATATCATTACTACTTATTAATATTTGTATACAATAAAAGCACCTAAAAGTCTTCTTTATATTATCTGTAAACAACTGACATCACAACGGATCCCTTCGCAAAAATCTTTCCTCTACCCTAATGTCAACGTAAATTGTAACCAGAAAGTAGCTTTTTCTTTTACCTAGCTTATCTAGGTTCAACCTAATAAGTACTGATCTGTGTTATTAAACATTGATAGTTACAATGTAGTCGATTCAACTGGTGGTTGAATTAATAAGTATAACATTGAAAGTAGTAATGTGTTAATTATAATTTTGGCAGACCGCTAGCCGGTCTACCAACTCATTAGTTTAGTCAATTGATTGGCCCGTTTCCTAGTCTGAATTGGGCACTTACTATACTTACAATAAATGAAGTCAACTCACAAACAATGCAGTCGACTTGTAGTTAGTACAATCAACTTGTAGTCAGTATAATTGACTCGATTGTATTCAAATAGTGAAAATTTGGTATTGATTTATATTGATGAAAAAAATAAATATTATATGGATATTGTTAACAATGTTTTTTAATAGAATATTTGAATTTTTCGTGTTGTATGTAATTTTGCACTGGTTTATGAGATGTAACAGAAATATTTCTTTCATGTTATTTAAAATTTTAGGTAGTATGTTTCGTTTTGTTAAAATGTTTTCCTACGAATTAAACATGGAAAAATCAATGGTAGGGCTAGTAAAACGGATATAAAAGCCTTAATAGAAAAAAATATTGAAACTTGGCAAATGATATTTTGAAAACGACGTTCGATAGGTATAAATATGTTAGTTGGTAATATTGGAGGCAAGGTGTTCAGTCGATGATCCAATCTGAACTTTTTAATGATTTAGGTTATAATGTAAGGTAGTGTGTATTAAAGGCTTGATTAATGAAAATATAGTACGTTTTAGGCATTATGAAAAAGACGACTTCAACTGTAATAATTTTCGTAGAATAATTTAATACGTGTATATAGTAATGAGTTTGATCGAGGCTTGAAACTTATGCTTTCAATCAACTTTCTTTCAATTTGACAATCTATAATTTCATTTACTAAATATTTATATTGGTATTATTACAATTTATTTTGTTCATTTTATGTTGAAAACTACTTTGAGTTGTTAATGCACGAGAAATGAAGATTTTGAACGTATTTTAAAATAAAATCTACATACACATTAGCTTGAACAGAAGTCGAGTTTTATAGTTGGGTATTGCATATATAATCACGCATATTTTTCATTGTATCAAATGATACAATATATTGCCCGCGTGTTATTTAGTCTATTTCCTTCAATATCAATATATATATCTTAGTATATATAAAAGAAAGTTTTTTTCCTATTATTGAAGTTGTTTATAGTAATGAAACAGTTTGTAATATAGAGTTTCAAGTGGAATATTAATATTGATAAAGTTTAACAATAATAAAACACATAAGAAAAAATAGTTTATATGACACAAAAAACCCTTTTTTTTTGTTTTTAAACGGGTTAGTTATTTCCGTTCAAAACAGCATCATAAAATTTTCATTAGTAAAAATTATGGGTCATAATAGCTAACAAAAGAGGTAGGAAACGATTTAGTACAAAAATGAAAAGAAGTGATTCTATCGAAGGAAAGATATTGAAACGAAGGTTCAGAAAGTAGCTAATAAATAAATAAAAAGTATGCGAAGATTAAAGGTTACAACATTTTATGGTAAGTATAAAAGATATTGAACATAATTTTGGTTATATTAAGTTTTCGTTCAGTAAATTTATAGATTTGTTATAGACTATTATTCACTTATTTTATAGCCTAGTGCAGTGTGTTTCGGCTTTACCTATATTAATATAGTTCGCACAATCTACAACTTTTTGAATTTTTAGTATGTTCAAGTATTGCTTGGTGTAATAGTTAGAAAGGCTTACTAATATTAACTGAAGAAAGTTATGTTTACCTGACTTACACCCTTGTTTGTGTCCTTTACACAAGCTTTTATCTAACGCAGCTTCAATTGTTTTTATTATGTTACAAGTATAGAAGAGGTAAATTGCGAACGTATTACCAACGCTTGGCTCAAATTAATTCAACACGCTTAAAGTATCAAGAGCCTAAGCATTATAATGGTAAATTAACTAGTAATTTTACAGGAGTCCTAAAGTAAATGGGTAATACATTTAGTAACATATGTTGTAATGTGTAATATACAGTGTAACCTCAAAGTAAATATTTTATAATACATTATACGAGAAACAGAGCACAGTTTAGATGACCGGGAACTCTATCAAATGGTTGACATTTATTCTTCGTAACAAAGTTAACATACTTTAACATTACATTGTTTTTTCAGATATGAAACACTTCTGAAAGATTCAATGAGTTTTATTCGTGTTTTTAATTTATAGTTAAACTACTTTTTAACTTTGTCAATTACTTCAGTATACGTTTGGTTTCAATGTTTCATAGTGGTAAGATAAAATTTGGTTGAAGGCCTTGTGCTGCTGGGTATGCGCTCTCCACCATATACTGTGTAGAGTCTGTGTATGAGCTAGTTACCTCTCTTTCTCTATGCACTATAGCTTTTTCGTCGACCTAGGCTGATTTTGTTATATTCTTACTGCAGCTACAAGGGCGACAATTTTGTCAAACTGTATTTGATGTATATGGTATGCTCGCACAATATTCAGCAGCATATTATGGTATTATATGCGTGATCGGTCTTGTGTTTATGCGGTGATGGTACCGGCATACATCGGGATACCTTTCAAGTGATATAGGATTTTGATCTTGTTACAATTGATTCCTCTTGGTATTCCCAGCGAAGAAATCAGACCCGATGAATGTGCCTTCGCCAAGCGCCATCTTGAACCCCATCCAGGGCACCATCCCGTGGCTTCTAGAGCCAATGTGTTGGTGGAAGATACGTCAAGAAGTAACACAGTCGCAAACATTGTCTGCGGCTCTGCGTGGGGGCCTACAAAACATTGTAGCAGACCTGGAGGATATTCAAAAGGCGTCGTGCTACCGAAGGAAAAGCCTGTAAAAACCCTAGTTTGTAATTATTCCAGCCATTTTTTCCTCCTTTTCTCTGATTGGACTGACTCTTTGAAATGAGAACTGACTTTGCACTATCAACCGCCTTGGATGAAATTATTGCTTGACCTTGTGATCCATACCCAGGGGGACCACAACCCTTGTGGAACACACCCAGCCACATTCACAACTTTCACTCAGCACACGAGCCTGCGTCGTATCAACTCTCTTGTAAGCGAAGTCCTCGACAAGCAACTTCCGCACTACCGCCGTCTTCCATTCGCTGCCATCCTGTGGCGGTCGCTGGTTCCTGCCGTGGCAGAGCATGCGTAGCAAAGCACTTGCCCATATCACTCCTCTCTCCCCAGCGACTTCGTGACATCTTGCATCTTGCTTCGGAAACAACGACAGAAGGGAACACAGGTGCTAGAAAATCCATTCCATTCTCCCATCAAGACCCAAGACACACACAAGCAACACGCCTACGAAACCGCAAAGCAGGCACCGTGCACCCCAAACACAACTCCCAGATCAGAGAACACCATGCTGTCCAGTCTCCTGCGAAGGCCCCTTCTCAGGGAACTTCATCCTCCTCTGCGCGACGAGTTCTGGCGCAAAGTGCCGGCTTACTCGGATGTTCCAGCCAGCGACTTCCTCTCATACCGTTGGGGTGTAAGTAAATCCCATGTTTTCCGCAAGACCCGTACCATGTCCAACGTTCGACGTGACTTCTGCCACTGAAATCAAGCCCTCTCTTTCTGTTGGCTCATTGTCCATGACCAGATCAAAAACACCGTCCAGGTCAAGCACAAGCTGTTGCAGTTCCTCAGTGCAGTCGTTCCCGACGAGGTTCCCTACGACAAGGATAGCAAGCGAACCCAGAGTCGGAAAGACCTGATTGAAGACATTTTCCGTGGTGTCGAGGTTGCGACCATGGCGATCCGCGTCACGTCCGTCTTAGATACCCAGCCCCCCTTCGATGTGCGCAAGGTGATTAACTTGGTGATGTAGACCATACGTTCTCAGCCGCATCAACTGGAATGATCCTCGAAACGACCCCATCTTCCGACAGTTTCTCCCCTTGAGATCTGTCATCCTTCCAGATCACCCAAAGCTCACCCTCGACTCTCTCCACGAGTCTGCGGACTCGCCAGTCCCGGGTTTGGTCCACAGGTATCCAGACAAGGCACTCTTCCTCGGTGGGTCTTATTCCGCTAAAGGGAACCTCATGACTAACAGATACACATATGTATATGGATATATGGATATATATATGGATATATCTATAGTATACATATATATATCTATATATGTACATAGATATGTGTACACACACATACACACACATATATATATATATACGGTGCTGGAGTGCAAGACTGACCCAAGACCTAGCAACTTCCGTCTGTCCGACATACTGCAATTTTTGCACACGCTCTTACGCAGTCGGTGCCAACACTGATTCCGTGACCAAGACCATGTTCAAACCCCTCCGGATGCGTTGGGACACGGTTTTGAAGTACATCGAACAGACTCCTCAGCTGCAAGACATTGTCATCTCAGGCGGCGACTCCTACTACTTGGACCCAGACCACATCCAGTACATCGGCCAGCGGCTCATCGACATCCCGCACATCCAACGGTTCCGCTTTGCATCCAAGGGCCTTGCGGTGGCGCCTGCTCGCCTTCTTGACCGGAGTGACGGGTGGGCATCTGCTTTGATCGACGTTGCCGCGCGGGCAAGGGCTTCGGGCAAAGCGGTGGCGTGGCACACCCACTTCAACCACCCGAATGAATTCTCGTGGGTCACAAAAGAGGCGGCACTGAAGATGTACCAAGCAGGCCTCACCGTGCGCAACCAGACCGTGCTTCTGAAGGGTGTGAACGATGATGTGGCCACCATGTCACGGTTGATCAGGTGCTTGGCAGATAACAACATCACCCCGGTGCGTCTCGTCTCTCTTTTCTCACGCCTCACAGAATACTGACAGATCCGGCAGTACTACGTCTACATCTGTGACATGGTCAAGAAGACGGAGCACATGAGGACGACCCTCCAGACCATGCTCGACCTCGAAGCCCAGATCTGCGGCTCCATCGCTGGTTTCAACATGCCCAAGTTCGTGGTCGACCTGCCTGGCGGAGGCGGCAAGAGGCTCGCAAGCACTTACGAGTCGTACAATCGAAACACTGGCGTATCGAGGTTCATCGCTCCTGCCATCACGACTGGCGGTGGAAACGGAAACAGCAAGCCCCGGGTGTTTGAGTACCATGATCCCATCGGAACCAATTCTGATCACAGTGGTGCTGAGGCCGGCGACCCCAGTGAGAGACGGTAGTGCTACAGTTGGTCAAGCCTGACAAGTCAAAGGGGGCCCGGTAGGACTTGTGGCGCGGCAGCAAGACGAGGATTTGCGAGTATAGCACTACACGAACGTTTGGAGTCAACAAATTTGAACCACACGAGATAAATTGAACTTTAGCTCTCATCCGCAATGATTTCGTACGAAGGGTAAATAAATATCATGATAAAAAAGTATTTTATTTTTGGAATATGATCTATTTATGTGTGTTACGAAAATATTCAAATGTAAATGTATTATTTACCATGTGTGCTTTATGGTATTGAATAATTCATATCAGAATTTCAAACGTATCATTCGTTTTTAACATATGACATTGATTTTTTATTTGGAAATAAAAAGGTAAAAAATATAGAAACCAACTTATACAATACTATCAAACGTAACTAGTAACTAAAATCCTATAATCGCGCTTCGAATTTATATATTATTTGTCAAAATTGTGTGCAAAATAATCATTCACAGTTGAATTATCAACCATTGACAGCATTTACAAATTAATTATGTTTTTCAAAATGGTGTTGTTTTCCACAATAATCATCAACTTGTAAATTCATGTGGTATTTTTACAGTAAGTCTTCATAGTCAGTGGTATATATATATACAAACTAAAACCATCGGATGTTTTACTCTTTTCAACCAATACACGTGCAAGTTATTGATGCATCCCACATACGCTTCATAGTTAATCAATACATTTTATATTATCACTGTCGGTTAGGTCTGTACGTCAACGTATGAAGAAGACAATATAGTATTCAAAGATGATAGTAATGATAGATGCAAAAGGAAGAAGAAGCACCTGGAGAGTGCACGCCTTAGATAAGAGCTTAGATACTCTCACCTGAACCGTGACCCCTACCATACACTTCGCTAGCGGGCTCCCTTACGCTTGCTAATTATAGTAGTATCTATATCCCTTGAATAGTAGTATTCACACTGGTAATTTTTACTTTGCGCGTAAACCCCCCCCCCTCCCTGTACCCATAGTTTAGTAGTGACAGTGTTTATTCGTAGTGTAGTCCTGAAAACCATCACCTATATACTTAGTAAAGAAAGTGATAATATTTCGTTCAAGGCTCCAATTGATTATTTAGTAGTAATGGTACAGTATTGGTCTTGTTTTTTTTAGAAGGTCGACGAATCCTATAAATGCGTAATGATCGATATCACGTAATGTAAAGTTAGTATAAAGTAGTACATCGCTATTAGTTTAAGCAAAACTTTTTCTTTCCTCCTTTAACAACGTGTTACCATTTCAAGGTAAGTCCATAATTAACCACACTACGCTTTCGTATTCTATTACCGAGTTCTAATCACTTTACATATTTTTTTTTTTTTTTTGCAAATCCAGAAACGAATGGCGCCGTATAGAGTAAGAGTACGCGCATATTGTTAAGGCCGCCACCGTTAATGCCACCTTTCTACTAGCACAAACTATTAATAGTATCGCCTCTAACCTAAATAACTCTTTTACTAGTTCCCCTTCCTTCGCCGCCCCTATCCCCACATTCCATTTCCTTTTCTCTCCAGAACTCGAGTTGCGATAAAAGTAACAGTAGCAGCAGAATATGGAGTAGTAACAGAAGTATGATAAGGAGCAGTAGAAGTAGAAGGAGTAGGAGTAGGAGCAAGAGATTTATCAACCTTATTTACTCGTTTAAAATTAAAATTCCGTCCTTGCCAGTTACGTTTGCCAAACACTATAAGCGTACTATTAACGAGTTTTAGCGCAATACGTATTATTTGTTATTCGAATCGTAATATTCGTCAACTATTGTGTAAAGGAGGTTGAAATAACGGTGTTCATCCGTTGTTTGGAGGCGCGCCTTTTTAGGATGCGTTGGGAGGGCGTTTTAACATGTAAGGTTTTGAAGCATAAGACTAAAGCCAATGCTACAGATCTCCCCATGTCTACGCCTTGTATTCCCTACGTCGTTTCCGCTGCTAAAGGTATTTTTTTCGGGGAGTGTCGTTGAAGTGTAAGTATATCTATGCGTTGTTATCTATACAAGCGGGGTGGTAACGGCTATACGTCCGTATTCGTCGTATTGATCCCGTTCGTTAAGGTATTTTCATTCGTTCTCCATATTTCAAGTAAATTATCTTATGTAATCTATATGTAATTTATTGTTTGTATTTATTTCCTGTAACCCACTAATAAACGGCTTATGAAAACCACTAGTATTATTACCGTGTAACGCATAGATTTACGGCTTTATTACGCAGGTAAATTTAATAACGGTTTTGTCTGCTCCATTAAAAAGTCGATTTAGTCATTCGCTCCCTGCCTAAGAGCATATGACCCAAGGTATGAGAGATGCTAAACTCTCCTTAAGACGACGACAACGACGACAACGACGACAACAACATTTTCTTTCCATCTTCCCTTCTCTTTTGATAGCAATTAGATGTTCTTTGTTTGTTCATTGTGTATGTGAAGAGGTAACATCCGTTTCCTATCAGTATTAAACGGCTTATATATTGATAGTTGTATAATAAAAATCTTATTAAAGTGATTATAACGCAAGTGATAAATAGTAAATTCAAAGAGTGAAATATACAACGTAAGCGGTAAAGAATGAATTTAAAAAAGTAAAATATATAACTTAAATATTGAATGATTAATTTAAAGGGTGAAACTTTTGATGTAAGTATTGAATAAAGAATTTGAATAGTGTAATATAAGGTAAAATTCGCAGAAAAGTAAAAGAAATAGTAACATATTATTAGGTGCTAAATTGTACGAACTTTGTAAAAACGTTAACTAAGAGAGTACTAGTAAATACGAGTGCCCTTAATACGTTATTCGAACTACTTTGAGTTATTGCGTCCGTTATATTCGATTTTTCATCGATTTATTTCATGTTTTGAATTTCGTAATGTTTATACGATTGACATAAAGTTATAATATCGAATATAAAACACTTTTAATTTATAATATCGAGTTTGACGAGTTATTTGAAAAGCAGAAAAAAAATATAAATTACTAAAAGGATAGTTTTTATATCAAACTTCGAAATAATTATATGAACCATCATTATTGTAGTAATGCTAGAGTCGAAGCTTTTAAATATTTTATTAATTTTTGCGGCGAGGATGTTCCGTATGATATTGTTGGAATAGCTATCAATTGTAGTATAGTCAAGTAAACTATACTTACAGTTAGTTAATTGTATTGACTATAAATTGATTGTAGTTTGTGGGATTTGACTGCAAGACAATTGAAGTAGGTGCCCACTTCAATACGGGGAAAGTGCCAAAGTAGTTAGCCATACAAATTAGTATAAAAACCGGCTAGCGGTCTACCAAATTTAGAAGTAACAACTCATCAACTAATTTCAATACAATACCAGTTACTTCGACCACAGGGATTCAAATCGACTACATTGCAACGATAAAGGAGTATTAACACTGATTAATACTTATTAGGTTAAGCACAGATAAGCTAGGTAAAAGAAAAAGCTGCTTTCTGGTTACGCTTTATAATTTCGTAAAGTAGAGGGAAGATTCTTGAAAAGGGCCCCTTTTATTACGCCTGATATTCATAGAGAACAAAAAGCAAAATTTTTCAAGTACGCTTGTTGTTTACAGGGGCTTAGAAAGTGACGAAGGTATCACCATTACTGAAAACACCAAGAAATCCCTACGAAACTAATATTGGAAGAAAAAGTGTTTAGATTGACCACTTAAAATTTTAAAGTTCGTCAAGTTGGCAAACACCTAAGTTATTACTATTACGGTGACGATTATTACAGTTACTACTATTGCAAATTCCAAATCGTAAAAGCTACCAAGTCCTACAACCTTTCATTACAAACCCCAACTTTAATGGCAAACCTAAGACTCAACTTTACCCTATATCACACTTTTCCCCCTTATAGCCTTCAATCTTCATTACGATAGCTTTAAAATACAGTGGAATTAATACCATTACCGGCCCCTAAAAAATAAAACAATTTAGGCTCTCGGAACTACATTTGTAAAATACTACGATAAAGACCTCTAATTTACATATGCCGACAAAAACTCTACCCTCAAGCATTAAATCAACTATATTAGACATTTTATCTTCAAAGTTGACTATAATAATTAAGACTCTGGTATCGATACCTTTTACAATTATACTAAATTCTTTAGGAATTAGAATATAAATAAGTAAAAAAAAAAAGAGGTTAGTTAAAGTCAGGCTGAGGGTTAGCCTATATAAACGCAAGATTACACTGCTAATAATAGTTGGAGATAATATTAACCCAAAAAGTAGACTTTACGAATATACTACAAATCCTTAATGGATACATAAGGATAAGGGTAAAGGTATTACTGGTGACAACATCCCTCAACGCCCTCAAACGCATTCCCAAGGTTTCCCCAAAACCCGGAGAAATTCCTCAAATCCTTTCTCTCGAGACCTTCAACAGGCTACTACTATTGGACGTAAAAAATCAATTGATCTACGCGCGGTAAGCCCTCAAATCTACCAATCAATTGAACAAAACCCTCGATGTACCCCTAATACTAAGAGAAGTATCACCAAATCCCCCGCAAAAACCCTCAAATTCTCTTCCCCTAGGCCCCTCAATACGTTCAGTTTTAGCAAACAAGTCAGGGAAGAAGCGTTTCTATACGCGAGCCTACTATGGGTGCGATTAATAGCTTTTTGTATTGAAACTCAACCAAAGGTAACAATTTTATCTACTAGCACCTTCCCTAACATCGGTCAAGGGTCCAAAGGGTTCTTACGACCAGTACATCACCCTCTACCCTTTAAATGTCCCTATAATAGATAAGAATTACGCGGTAATCACCACGTTCGTTAAAATTTAAGGAGGAATAGAAAAGTATAACTGTAAGTCGTACAACCTCTTCGACATTAAGTTACGCCCATTATTTAATATCTGCTATGAGAAAGGGGTTAAACTACTATAATTTTACTCGTTATTTCCTATCTTTACCAGTTGGATAGAGAACTACTACCTTCGGTACTAAACTAATTACTTCTCTTTCCGAAATATCGATAACGGTTTCAAAGATTACTTCGAATACGATATCAATTTTACCCAATACTCATTTAAACTGAAATATTATTAAGTGGTCTTACATATTGGATTATAAGAAAGAAACGGAAAACAAAATGAATTTTCTTAATTAAATTCTTGATAGACTGATATCTAGCCAACAATTAACAGTTAATATAAAAGTTAGCGAAGGTATACTACATTAGTAAGTTTGGTAAGCTGTTATGAGCTACAAAGAGTTCGAATACACCTTATAATGTTCTAGCGCCATGTATGAAGAGTTTTTTTTTGGCTAGTAACGGACTTTGTTTACGATCGTAATAGTACTGGGGCCGAACTCGATTTGATATATACTCCTAAACTTCAAAGTTTAATGACGACAAACAAAACCCCCCTTACGTGTACTATATCAACAATAAATACGGTACAATTAATTAGTACGGTTAATAAAACGCACGGATCTAGGGAAATAGCTAATATTCTATACACAAAAAATGATTCTTAAAAAATAAAAAAGTTTTCTCAAATTGCTAAAAAAAAAAAAACGATTTCTAGTAAATAAGGTAGGTTATTGGTTAACACGCTACAAAGATTTTAAACACGAAGAAAAACGGATAAAGTATTACGTACAATTTCCCTCCACTTCCATTTATGAATACGTTAAACGCTTTAATAATCGTAGGGTTAATTAGGTTAAAGACGAAGAAAAAAAACCTAAAAACATCGGTTACCATAAAAATATTAACATCGATTCGGAAATAACGCGATAATTCGCCAACAATTTTTTATATCGACTAACGAATGAAAACCTTTATTACCAACATAATAATAAAAACCCTAACCCCAAACACCTGTTTACCATTTGCAATTGTTACGCGAAATAGGTCTTTTAAAGTATTATATCAGATATTAAGGTATTATGTGACTTACCAGGAGGTTTCACGTAACACGTTACATTATAAATAAATACTAATACTTTTACGGAATTTAATTACACGGATATCGATAAGGCTAAAGTTGATTTTGGCTTTAAAAAAGCTTTTTTTCACTGGAATCGACGATTATCACTATCGTCATTAGTCCTATTATATTTCACATCTTGGAATCCCCTACCGTTTTCTTCCTATACCTTAAAAATATCAAAAACCTTGACGTTAACATCAACAATTAAATTAATATATTGTTTAAAGTTCAAAGCGTTTAAAGATTTGCACCTAATCTTAAATAGAAACACTTTTAATTTAACCTCCAAAAGCGAAAGCCAATAGTATTAAAACTAACAAAGTTAAAACTTCGTTAACTATATCGCCAATTTAACCACCAGGAAACTAACGGGATATATAAGGCTTGAAAGGAAACTTATTATAAAAAATTGGACTTACCGATGCTAAAAGAAATTAAACGACTTTGATATCATTACCAAACACACTCACAGACCCCTTTAAGGTCTAAGTTCAGATTAAAAGAAAATGAAAACTTGAACTTTAAGGTTTTTTAAACATATTTTACCTAGACGCTAAACAGGTACTTCACGTTATTAACTTTGTTACGGTATTTTATGATGCTAAATTTCTCAAAAAAAATCACAGCGACAACACTATGGAAGACATTACATAGTTTGTATACTAATACATACCTAGAACCACTAAATATACTAATTTATAATACCAATATTAAGTTTTTCAAGATAAAGTTTCACACGAATATCAAATTAATAAATATTTAATATAAATAGGTTTCTGTTGAAACTCATGAAAGTATTGATGAAGTCGAAAAATCCTATACGTTTTTAAAAAGGCTTACGATATTATTGATCTGGAAAGTGAAACTTTTAAAAATTGAAAACCAGAACTTTAAATAATTATAAAAGACTTTAATGATATAATTAGTCTCAATGGTTTTATACCAACTTAAGTAATATTCAGAATCTACCCACGTATAATAACTAAATCGCTATCATTGCTAAACACTTAACAACGTGCTATAACATGTAGCAAAGCCCTGAAGGAACTAAAGAAAAAAATCAGCACGCCGCCAGATTAATGATACCATGAAAACTAGGAAAAGATAATCGATAACAAATATACTATTCCTACTTTTTTAAAATCAAATCTTTACGTAATAAAAACCAAGTAAATAGTATGGACCTTATAAGATATTAAGTATCGCCAACCCAAACATAATAGTTAAAACCACCACTATCAGATTTATAACTTTCTGTATTATACAGGTTAAATAGTATAGAAACCCCTTACGTTTGATAAAAATCACTACATCGAAAACCTTTGAACCGAACGAATTAATTGCTATGGACTTAGGCTATTAGCTATTGAGTCTATAGGTTACGTAACTTTATACGTAATAGAATGGGTAGAACCCGACCTAGGCCCGGCCTGGATGCGAACCGAGTACAGTCTGGGTACTAGCTGGGTACGGTCCGTATACGATATGTATAAGGGCACGTAATTGTCTGCGTATTAGTCCTGCCTAAGAATCCTATACATTAAGTTATGATAGCTTTTTCTAGTCTTTTGCCATACCGTAATAATAAATCCCACTAGGTATTTACTTAGCTTACTATCATAAGTCGGGTTACAATATATTATAAAGGTTATTCTTTTCGAAAACATATTATTCACCATAAACAAATCGATAATAAACTTTAATAATTGGACATTACACCTTAACATTATCGGGGAGGATAAGCCGTCGACAAATGCCTAATCTACTACTTTTATAACTATACCTTTTACCCTTTGAAAGCAAATTTAAATCGATATTTTTCGTTCATAAAATACCGTAGGTTATATCGCGTCGGTTATAAAATAATTTCAATAAACGAGTTAATCGACTTGAAATATAGACCTTATATCTGACTTCGTTTAAATTATCGGTAAATTTTGATAATTCGAAACCATATTGGCCGCGATTTCTATTAGGTTTTTATTAGTTTAAAGTGGGATAAAACGATATAATTATTCGTGATTCGCCGGATTTACTTTTACGTAGGCGACGACGCGTTGAACAATTAAATTTATAAAAAAAATGTATGAATTATAAATTAAAAAAGGTCGGTATATGTTATTTTACGTATAGGGATATTATACGGTGGCGGAAAACGAGCGGTTACAACGTATTACGAAACCGGAGTATACGAAAGTATATATAATATAGGGAATTTTTTCGATTATATCGAAGTGATTTTTAATAACCTTTACCGTATGAATAAGGTATTAATTAAATTTAAAGGTTGAATTATAAGTATTAAAAATTTGTAAATACTATTTATTCTTAAATTCTATATACTTTTAGCTTAAAAGAACGGCTTAAATTATCTTTTAGTCGTAAAGTACAATTATTTATACTTTCGCGTATCGTTACGTATTCACGATAAATTTATTACCATAGATATTTATCGGGTAAATTATATTGTAGCCTTAAAAAATACCGCGAATTTGTCGACAAGTTAAAGTCCTTAAACTTAAAGTGACGTTTTAATGGTTAATTAATAAAAACAGTTTAAACCTAAAGACGAGATAATAATACAGTTATAACAAGAGCTTACACCTTTTCAATACCTTCATTAAAAAGCCGTAGTAATCGCAACCAATTATTTCTATACCGCGATTGGTTATTTTAATAAACCCGTTTCATATGCGTTGGACATTAAAGATGTAAATTAACGTAAGCAATAATAAAGGAATATTAAGTTAAGTTTACTTCAAAACGTTACGTCCGTTATAGTTTATCGAATTATTAGTAACATAGCTACGATTTCCACCCGGCATTACCTTTTATATAGATATATAGGGTCTAAATAGAAAATTTAAAGGAAGGTTTTTATTAATGGCGACGGAGAAAGCCTAGTTCCTAAACATAATTTCGTTTAGGGGTTATACAACATTAACGGTGTAATTATAAAATAGAGTCAAAAGGAATTCAATTTAATTAAAATACGTATAAACGAAAATTTATTTCTTATCCTGATATTTTTTAATAATACCCATTTTTTGAAATATTTAAATTGATTTAAATTATAATTATTATTATATTATAAGTAAGGCTTTGATATAACGGTTAAAAATAAAACAAATTCGGTCATTATATCCGTGAAATTTCGATACGATATTATGGTTAAGATAAAATAAGCGTAATACCTAAACAACCAAGTTTTGTATAGATATTGATAAATAATCGAATCCGATATTAATATATATTATTCCCGAAATAACGTGTGTTATAATTTTTGAAATACTTTAAATACGATATTAAAGAATGACTTGAAACGGGAGCGGTAACCGCTTAATGATTTAAAAGTAAAAAGGCTTAGTTATTAAATTAATAATAATACGCTTTGAGACAAAAAATATATAAAACGTAATAGGTTCAGTTTTTCTCATATTAATTTAACATTCGTACCAAAAGACATAATGTATGGGGAACTCGTTTTGGATAACTTATATTACAAGCTTTTACGAAATAACGCGAATTTGGTAAACGCCGTCGATAATCATTATGAAAAAAGAAAAAAATCAATTACGTCTTTTATCAAAATTAGCTAAATTTCACGACCTATTCGATAAAGATAAGGCAATAGCTTTACCCCTATATAAAGGGAAACTCGATTATTATAGTTATATTAAACCGAACGAAAATGAATTTTTATCGAAATAACCTTAAAGTCCGTTATATTCGATATTACGGAATTGATTTTTTAAGTTTTAATAACAAGTTACCAAATTAATAAATAAGGGCTAAATTCGGGTTTTTTTTAATTGACGGTAAGCCGGTATTACTTATTCGTAAACCGGGGAGGTAGATAATGGTTTTATATCGATTATCGAATACTAAATAAATTTACAAAATAAAACTGTTTTCCATTATCTTTAATTAAAGAGACCCTACGTATTTTTTCAGAATCGATATAAATTACGAAGTTAGATATTCAAATGGCTCTTTAACGTATTCAAATAATATTCAGGTAAAAGGAATTAATGGCGTTTCGTATATAATTCGTGTTTTTTAAATAGTTAATTATCCCTTTTAAGTTAAAAGCGATGGCGACGTTTTCACGATATATTAATTATATAATAGCGGATATTCTAGATAATTTCATTATGATATATTTAAATAATCCTTTAGATTCTTTTTTTAAGTATTAAGTAAGATTATATAACAAAAGTTCGCGTAGTTTTAGGACGTTTTCGTAATATGGAATTCAATTCAAATTTTAAAAAACACGATTTTGTAATTAAGGAGATAAAATACCTTGGTTTTATTATAATAGTTAGGGTAGATATTCGGGTCGACCTCGAAAAAGTCCGGGTAATTCGCGAGTAAAAACCACTATATACAGTCCGAAAGATTCGAAATTTTTTAGGTTTTATCAACTTTTATCGTAATTTTATTAGTAATTTTTCAAAACTGTCGGATCATCTCGTCCGCCTAATCAAGTAAGGTATTCGTTGAACTTAGACGAAACAGGAAGTATATATATATTAAACTTCAAAGGATACTTTTATTACAGGCTCAATTTTGGTATATTATGATTTAAATAGGTTAATAGTAATAAAATTCTATTATTCGGAAACGTTGTTAAAAGGGTATTTATTGTAACAGAATAAGGATGGTATTTTAAAGTTTATAATTCATTACTTCATACGACTAATAAATACGAAACGTAATTATACTATTTACGATAAGGAGCTTTTCGTGGTGGTAATTCATTTAAAGGCGTAGTTTTCCAAATTATATAATATCCGTATATCGTTTACAATTTTAACGAATTATAAGGGATTTAATTTTTTTTACCACGGTTAATTTCAAAACGTTAAGTTACATAGACCAAAGTCTTTTTAATTCTTGGATATTATTTACGGTATAGGTTTGTAACTTGAAGCATTTGCCCGGATACATTAACTTGTAGGTTACAAAATAGGCCCAAAGTTAAAGAACGCTAAGTACTTATTCTTTAGCCTATTTTTATTATTATATTAAACGTAGTATTGATAAATTTATATATTGAAGGGACGTAAATTGCGGCGGGTTATGTAAGGGAGTTTGGAGAAATGGAAGCTTGGTTTTAAATTACGACAATATGTATCTTAAAAGGGGATCGGAGTTTTTCGAAGGGCCATCGAAAGCGGTACCTTTCCGAACCCGACCCGCACCAGGATCGTTATCGGGAATAACGTTAAGGGATTTTAATACGATGGTATTGGTAATATCGCCATGGGCCCAGCTTGTGTTAGACCCACCGGTATCGCTAATTCCGAATAGTTACCTTATTTTCGGCATGGGTACGTTGACAGAATTATGAAATTAAAAATAAGTAAACGACCAGTTATATAAGGTTCGACTTTAAGCAGTTTTTAAGGGCATTAAACGATTTTTTTCCAAAGTAAAACAATTAATATATATTGAAAATTACGGAATTAATTCGTAAGATATATTAAATTACCGTAATCATTTATAATTATCTAATTATAAACTATTAACAAGTATTTTAAATGAACTTATAACTCGTTTATTATAAGTTATCCAAGTAAAAATATTTCATTTCGCGGTTTTCAACGAGACTCATATTAAAGGGGGATAGTCGTAAATATTCGTCATTTATATCCAATATATACGTAATATAAAGAAACGAAACCTCATCGAACCTTATGATAAAACCTTTTTTAACCTTTTTTTATTCCCAACCGATATTAAACGTATATTTCGATTGACTTTATAATCGACCTACCAATTTTTAATGACGATTTTTAATATCTATTAGTTATTACCAATCGCCTTTTTAAGTTCATTAAGCTAAAGGTTATATAGTTTATGACTACCGATACGTACGCGAAACGTTTTCAAAATATATAATGAAGATTTTATGGATTTTCAACTTTTATTATTTGTAATTACGATTCGGATTAGGAATACGTATTTTAAACGACTTCATGTTTTTTAATAAAATTCGAATAACTTTTATTTACGACGTACTATTTACAAATGAAGAACGGTATTCAATAGATAAATTAAAAAGTTTGAAAGTATTTACGTATCATTATCACCTCTTCGTAATACGATCAAACTTGATATTTTATTATTTATCAATTTAATTTAAATAACCGGAAATCGATGGTTACCAGGTTTAACGCGAACCGTTTAGTAAATAAATACAAAATAATACTCATTTTAAAAACAAACGTGGATAAAACGTCGTTAACCAGTCTAACGGGGCAAATTACTACGTTTTTGGTTTATTGATGCGAGGGGATGAAGTTCGCCTAAATAGTGATAGCTTATATTTAATAACAAATAAAAACGACGACAAATCTTAAAAAACATCCGGCGAAACGATGTAAAACGAAAAATTTGATTTAATCAAGCCTTTGTAATATTAAAACTAACCTCCCGAGTAAAAAGCTTAATTATTTTTATAAGTAGTATCGGATAGTTGATATTTCTAATCCGTTCAATATCGTATTAAATATTTCTAACAAATATCTTATATTTAGTATGAATTTGGTTAAATGGGTAGTTTTGGACTCATTTTTTTTTACAAGTTTTATCTGATATTCGCCTGGGATCAGTCTTAGTAATTAACGATATAAGGAAAGGTATATGAGAGGAATTTAAAGTATAAAAAGTTTTCGCGGTAAAAACGGAAAAGGGTAAGGTTTACTATATATTAGTTAAGTAAAAAGGCTATAATAAGTCGGAATGGGAATTATTGAAAAATTACCAATATATTATAACTTTAAATAAATTTACAGCGAAATAGGGAAATATTCAGGTTTATGATAACCCGGTAATTTTACGTAGGTGTTAAGTTTATACTAAGCGATAAATGCAGGACGAGCCGTTTATACCTTGGGAATAACACCTTATTTAAGAATGAAGAGGAAATTTTATTACTAAATAAAGTTATAATATAATAGATAGGGTTAGGTAAATACTACCCGACTTTTTCAGATACGTATCCGACCGTATAATAGCTTTTACCACGACCTAGCGAAAATTAATCTATTTATTATAATTATTTTTATTAAAGTTTAGAGAATACTGGTGTTATTAACTTTAAGTGACTTATTATAACTGGCTCTGAATATTAGGTAACGTTGGGGGAAGAGGACGATGAAAAACGTGGCAAAAACTCGTAGGCGCCAAAAAGGGGGCTAATAGGAAGCGGGATGAATACGAAACGACGTCGCAAATAGCGAATAACGCGAAAAAAGGCGGGCGTTAAGAAAGGCCAATAACAGATAATACGAGGAGGGACATACATTAAAGGAGGCTGACGATAAAAGATAACGATAAAATAAACAAACTTTAAAGGAAACCGACGGTAACAGTTAATGAAAAATGAGGCAAAGGGTGGATCAGGGAAAATAACCATCTAAATAAGTTACCAAAAATTATAATATATTAGTCTAGGCCCAAGTAATGTAGTCGATCCGGATACGATTTTACGTTCGCTAGTCATCGACCTAATTAACTCATTTTTATTTAGGATTAACGAATAGAATACGGGCAAGATAGGAGATTGTATAATTAAGTCTTTAACGTCGTTTATTATATCTTATAAGCTGTGACCTATATTAACTATAAGAGATATAGCCTAAATAGCTATATTACTTTAGCCCTTTAAGCCAAAATTACGAAAAAGTATACGACGGTAACTAAAAAGGGCTGGAACGAAAACTTTACGCGTTAAAACCCGATCGGTAGAGGACGTCCTGTCTTTATAAATAGGTGATATAATAAAGTATAACGGAGAAATTTAGGGTAAAAACGGATTAGAAAGGAGGGGGTAACATAAGCATATAACTAAAAAGGTAGCAGCTTACATAACCGGTATAATGGAAACTTCTTATACCCGAACGATATTGTAAAACCGGGTAAATTAATTAACCAACTTAAAAAAAGGTAAGAGTAAAAACGAGTCGATAACCCAGGATATTTCCATAACGTTTACGCGTAAAAAATAGGATATAACTCCTATCTTTTACCGTAATCACTAACTGGAATAAAGAGGTACGTAAACTGGGTAAGACCGTAAATGAAATTATCTTTTAAATATATTAAGAAAAGAAATCAATTCATGGTTACGTTTTTTATAAGGTTTATTTATAAGTTTACTTCACTATAAACCTTTCGGTATATACGACATCCTTATGTTCGATGAACTCGTACGTAAAGATAATAAATACTAAAGTTTAAAATGTGATTAATATATAATATATAAACGTCTTTAACTTATAACGAAAAAAGCTTATTTTTGTCTTTATTATTTCCGAGGATGAGGAAATTTCCTACAATGCGAAGGGGTTATAATAAGTAGTTAGTAATGAATTATTAATATATAACAAGGTGATATACCTTATAGGGTAATTCATTATCCCCTTCAAAGGCATTGGCGATAACGTAACCTAAATTAGGCCCGTTATATATGTCGGCTATAATAATAAATCAGGAAAAAAAGGTTACGATATATTAGCAGGAATAATTGTTAAAATATATAAAAAGAAAATAAAATGATTATAAAAAGGGTAACTAACGAAGGAAAGTAGTAGTGTAAAAGGAAAAAGAAGAAAGTTCTGAAAATTACGAGGGGTATTCGTATTTATAGGAATTAGAGGATTGGATTCGGTAGGGGCTACGTGTTATATAGAGCGTGTTACACGGTACTAAAGATAAAATCGCTACTTTATACGATGCGTTATACGATATCGATAATAAAAAGGATATATTATACGACGCGTTTAAAGGTACGTTATACGGCGTCAACGGCAAAAAGGATATATTACACGATGCGTTAACGGGTATTTTATACGGAATCAGTGGTAAAAAAGATATATTATATACGTAACCTATAGTCTTATTATAGTATATTGGTGATAAGGTTAAAAGGCGCGTTATACGACGCCAAAAACCTAAATTTAGGCCGGCCGAAGCGTTATATGATATATTAAACGTTATGTTATCGGCTTACGTCCGACTCGCGTATTAAGTGAATACGGCCCGCGTCCGGTACTTATTTAAAAGGACGCCGTAACCTTTACAACATATAGGGGGAAAGGAGGCATATTAAAGACTTAGACTATTAGCCATTAAGCTTATAATTTACGTAATTATACACATAATTAGATAGGTAATAACTGGCCTAAGCTCGGCCCGGGTACGAACTAGACACGGTCCGGGTATAAGCTGGATACGGTCTGTATACGGCACGTATAAAGGCACGTAATGGGCTAGACATTGGTCTTGCCTAAGGGTCCGGCACGCTAGGCCACGGTAGTGTCTTCTAGTCTTCTTCCGTACCTCAATAGTAAATTCCATTTGGCACCTACTTGGCTTACCATCGTAGGTCGAACCATAACATTAATCAATACAATCCTCTCGAGCTAATCGTTAACAAACTGATAAAACGTTAACGATGTGGAAAATCATCAAAAAAGAGGATACATACTAAAAAGAAAACCGGTAATGGGGACTAAAAACCTAAAAAAGCATACATAACAACGTAATAATCTCAGGAAAATAAGTCTAACAGAGAACTTACCCTTAAATTAGGTGTTAAAAACATCATCAACACACTAAGGAAACCTTTTGTAAAAAGCGACCAAATGGAGATAAACTGCCTTTTTATACGAAAGGTTATTCAACTTATACCGTTAACGTAACTTAAGCACCAAAAAAGAAAAAAATTAAAATCGAAAATAATTTACGACGTTGAAAGTAAAACCACGGACCAGCTGTACGAAAAGTTATAACTAATCGCCCAAAGATATAGTAATGAAAGTAAAGATTAAATCCTTACAAAATCGCCCACAATCTAGAAAATGATTTAATATTTAATCGTCGAAATTACTATCAGTTTAACTACTAAAGCAAACGGTAAGTTTCTACTTAATGGCTATGATATAGAGAAAATATACACGTAATTTACCACTAATTTTCAACCAATTATACTATTAAAATTGCAAAACAAATCTAAAGAATAAGTTTCCGGACGACACCATAATACGTTATATCAAACCTCTATACAGATTAACCGAAACAGGTATCCATTAATTCTTAACGTACTAAAATTACTTCAAAAATAAACTAAACATAAAAACTTCAAAGTTCGACCCATATTTATTAATTATATAAGAAAATAACTTTGATATTGTAGGCATGTAAACTAAAAATACCCTCTTTATCCAAAACACTTGGTTTATAACTACGGAATAACAGGTTATCAAAAATCCAAGCCTCTAAAAATAGAAACCTATTAAAATACCAGCTAAAAATACGAATCTTAACTTTAATGATTCGTCAATCCACATCCATGATATTAAAACTAACGACTATATATATATCAAATATATCAAGCTACGCCAAAAAAAAAAAAGGCAAGCTATGAGCCTAACGACGATTAACAAGGCCAATAAAGCAAAATCACAACGATACCTGAAGCAAAAAGCCTGTATGGTTTACATTATCATGCTATGCTAAACGAAGACATTGTACAACCTATCGATTACTACATAAATATAGTATCAATAAAACAAGAACTTTAATAAGTTAAACAAAAGGATTTAATAACAACGAAACAACTTGAAAAAAGATATCAACATAGTTCCAGTAAACTTAACGATGACGAAACTAATATTTTTACGAACGGCCCCTTAACAAATAATAATAACCTCACATCGTAAATTAGATTCCTTATGATACTCATCAATGAGACAATATCTTATAGGTAGTTTACAATTACCAAAAACCTCGTATATGGGACATCTATAAAGTATAAACGCGTTATATGAAATATACTGACATTAGAGGTCTACGACATGTTAACGATTATCATCAAATAGCTGAAACTACCTCCAATACTAAGGTTTATATGTACAGAATTCCGAAGCCTTTATGAGTTTTTATTTAAGTTAGGTACAACCAATAAAAATATCCAATAATAAACGTAATACCTTTGAGGAAGGCATACGAAACCCGAGAAATCGATTCATTCTAGTGAATCAACAGAAAAGATAACCTCGCTAAGGCTATAACTAAGGCCACGCCTAATAACACCCTGGAAAGGTTTGTGAACAGTAATAGGTTATCTGTACGAATCTAGGGTTATGTAAACCGCCCAGCATGTAATATTAAAGAATAGGGATGACTTGGCAAACTCGAAGGCGGCTAAGTTAACAATAGCAATGGTAATAATGGTGGCAACAGGAATAGGTAGAATTACTGACAAAAGGTGCACAATTAGTGGAATACGTAATGCGCGGAAGCCTGTGGTGGAAGATTTGTGTACGGGAGTTAAGGAACGAAGGACTGAAAGATGTGGGGTAAAAAGCTGTAATTAATATTATTTTTAGTAAAAATTGACTGAAATTGACAAAGATCTAGATTATAGATTAAGGAGGGATTTCATGTGTTACTACCAATTGGTAGCCAGCTGCACTGGCATACAAACACAAAATGAAAAGCCGCTAGTATTGGAATAGCAGTTAATTGCAATAAAGTCAAGTTAACTATACTTACAATCAATTAATTATACTAACTAAAAATTGACTATAGTTTGTGGGATTTTAATGTAACATAATTGTAATAGGTTCACAATTCAAAGTGGGGCACATACTTAACAAGTTGGCCATTGTAATGATCACACTAAATACCCGTGAGTATATAGAAGGCGTCAGAGGGTTTATGTTAACAGTAAGGTAGCAGAGGTAACAAAAGGTGCAATATCAAGACTGTGTTCGTGCGAGTGATGATCAGAAGCCGTGAGGCTATTCAGGGTAGACTGAATACTTAGATTGACAACTGAAGAGCTATGAAGGAAATACTATCTATCTTGGTAATGAAAGTGTCCTTATATATCCGCGCCTTCATACGTCTTCAGTGTAGGCTCGACTGGCTCGATACCGAGTCCATCAAGTCTCACACCATGCTGACCCTAACCCTTGTGTACGGTGTGTCTGTTGTGGATCCCTGGTGCCTGCCGAGAGGCTGTGTCCAACCGATTTCCTTTGTTATCTGCTGCGGGGCCGCCGCTGGTGCGCCCTGCAGATGTTGGGTCATAACAGCCATACAAATTAGTATGCAGATCGGCTAGCGGTTTGCTAAACTTAAGAGTAACAACTTATCAACCAATTTCAATACAGTGCCAGTTACTTCGACCACAGAAATTCAAATCGACTACGTTGCAACGATAAAGACCTACTAATAGATATATTTATATTTTGCTGACCTTCAGTTAACGAGATTATCGTGTAAAATAAACCCGTCACAACTAGGTATTTCATTCTAGATAACGAATATAAATTTCATTTACGAATTATAATAGTTCTTATTTATCTAAAAGTTGCAATAAAATAAATAGATTTGTTCTTTGTATTTCTAGGTTTATGGATGTCGATTACGCTTTAGGTTTTAATTTTTTTACTTAAGGCGTTTATTCATCGCCTAGTATTTTTTTTTTTTTAATATTACGCAGTGATGAATAGGTTAAACGATGTTTTTGGTTGGGTGACTAATGTAACTTAGGCCCTACATATACATTGATATCGGTTTTCATCGGCGTACTTTGTATTGAATATGCTAATAAAAGCGACTTTGTTTAATTTCCCTTTTTATATAAACTTCAAAATACTATTTTGGAATATAATTATCGTACCGTTAAAGTTAATCTGGCGATTTTTATCAGGTATATCTTCAATTTTGCCTTTAAATTGGCTTTTTAAAGTTTTTAATGCTTTCAAACTAAAAACAACGTGTTATATAGGATTATTATATCATCGATTGATATTTGAAAGATTGCATAGCCTTTTAATTTCGGTATAAAAAATAATGAAATAACATCTAATATGGACTAGACCATTTCGAGAAGTTTTTTATAATACCTTTGGTATGTATTAAAACAGTATATACCAGTTTTCGTAAGTTCATAAAGCGGTTCAAGGATATGTAGTAATATCTGGTGCAAGAGGTATTTTCGTAATTTCACAAATAAGTATATGTAAATACGCAGTTTAACGCGTTCCTCCAACTACGTATGAACTTAGGTAATACTTCGGAAGTGAAAACATAATGTATGAAGGTTGTAAAAAGAGGTATTAAGAGTTAAAATTAAACGATGGTTTATTTATTCTGAAGTGAACGATTAAATTATAATTTTTTTACTTATCTTATTCTATGGTTTTAATTCAAGTTGACATTTTTATAAGTTTTTTCAGTGTTTTTCTCCATTTAGTAGACAAATTTTATAGAATAGATTCTACAACCGTTTTAAATCGTTAGGTTGACCTTTTTTAATCGAAAGATGTTTTGCTCAATTGCAGTAATTATTTCCTGTTGGTTTCTTTCAAATGTTAACCCGAGGAGGTAATACTATTTTTATGGCGGATTTTTACATTTAAATCGAGGTTCGTCACTTACTTTTTGGTAATAGAGGAGTATAAAACAAAAGACTTGATACGTTTCTTGTTTCTCGATTGAAATAGACAACTATGTCGGCATCGTTTTATCAATTTATGGTATTCGTTTGATTACGATGTCGAAAGGTAAATAAGTTATCAGAAGGCCGTTTCAATCATTATAAACGTATGGTAGCTGTCGTTAATTGATAAGTAATATTCTAGGTTTTTTTTGTTCAACCTTTCCCTTCTATATTTTCGTACTATAATTTAATGAAAGAAACTCGTATTGGTCGGAAAGTTTATGTATACTTCGTCTCTTTTGATAAAGTTGATATTTCAGCAGTCAATATATTTTTCTTTCATTCTCTTAACAAGAACCTCGAATTATAACGATAGTTTTAAAGCGCCTGTTTCCCGTAAACCATTTTTGTTAATGAGGATTAAAAAATATTACTTTTAACCTTTGAAAGACGTAAGTCTGCAATAACCTTTGTTATAAAGCTTGCTCTTTAGATCATGGTTTATAATAGTGTCGAATAAGTGTAAATTTTGGGCTAAGTATCAAATATAAGAAACGTATAAATAAGTTCATTCGGATTAAAGGTATTGTTTACCCTGTTTACAGTTATTTGTAAAAATAATTTTATCAAATGTATTTCTTTGAACATCTTTGAAAATATTGTGTAGGGTTTTTAATTAGTTTATGGTTCAATTTTCTTCTTTCGATATTTTTAAAATGGTTTTACCGGTATTTATCAGTATTTGTTACCGGCGATTATAACCTTAACTGATTATTTGGTCGAGTCTCAAACCGGTTTTACATTATAGATAATTTAATCCGCTGGTTGGAAATAGACATTGGTTTAATAGTATATCAAAATATGTAAATTTTGTATTATTCAAGCACTTGGAATAAATTTTATAATAAAACTATATATTATAATGTCGATGACATAAACTTCGGGGTATCCGTTTGAGTACATAATTAGAATAACGACTTGGTAATGAAACTGAATATTATTCAATGGAAGAAATTTAAATCGTTAAGGCGTTTACGAATGTATTTAATACTTATAAAAGAAATATTTTATACTTTTCCTGGTCTCCTTTCATATATTAATATAACCTATTACGCAGATCATCCGTAAAAAGCATTTTATAACCGGATATCCGAACCGTCGGTATAATATACGTAGTTTTAACTGTATTAAACAGGTAATTTCAATCGTCTATAATTTAAGGTAAAATCATAGGTACTTAAATTTTGATTTCATAATGATGGATATGTTATTAAAGGAGCAAACGAGTTGTTTTATTTTATGTTTTACCTAGATACCGAATTTATTCATGTTAATTAGCGAATTTAGAAAAAGTATCTTAAATTTTATAATACAAACCTTGACTAGCTAAAATTGCATGTTTACTATTACTGTTATGAGTAACAATGCCTTACCCTTATAGAATCAAATTTCTCGATATTTTTTTTCAGTTGAGTTGTAAATTTAGAAAATTTATTGCTAAAACGTTAAATTGTTGTTTTTCAGCTGTTGCGATTTCTGCCGCATCGGTATTGAGCTAAACGCTTTTAAATCTGTTTTTATATTTATCAAAAAGTATCAGGTTCGACATTATATCAGCGTTTAATACGCAGTTTTATGTATTAGAATATTCGTTCTATAGGATCAAAGCATTTTATATGTTTGTCAATATACGCTCATCTGTTTTCTTATTTCGTACCTTTGTGTATATATATATATATTTTAATTATCTTCTGCAGCACTATATTCATATTAAAAAACGCCAAATATTTTCTTTATACCTTTAAAATCGGGTATATAAGTTGTAAAACTTCCCTTTGGTTAGTATTTAGGTTGGTAATTAGTTTAGAATTATCGTTCTATATGGATTTTTTATATACAGAATGGTTTTTTTAATTAGTAATCCACTTCATCATATACTAGGCACCGTTTTTGGGAATCGTGTAATGATCACACTAAATACCCGTGAGTATATAGAAGGTGTCAGAGGGTTTATGTTATCAAGAAGGTAGTAGAGGTACTGAGTGCACAATATCGCAATCGTGCAAGTAATGATCAAAAGCCGTGAGGCTATTCAGAATATACTGAGACTGAATACTTAGATTGACAACTGAAGAGCTATGAAGGAAATACTATCTATGTGGTGCTGACCGTATCCTTATATCCTTAATCCTTCATACGCCTTCAGTGCTGGATCATGTTGGATCGAAACATGATCTCAATGATCCTTAGTGCGTAACCCTAACCCTAATGTTGCTGACATAAGAGATATCCCCACCTGATGTGTTGGACATCAAGTTCTTAGTAGCTTAGCCCCATACTGGCCTGTTTTCTGACCCTCCAATGTTCTTGGGTCATAACAAATCGGTAAGCTTTTTTTATGTATATTTACGAGGGTATAATGGACTAGATTTATGTAAAGAGCTTTATCTTTGATTATAAAGATGCTCACGTTGATATCCACTTTACCTATTACAGGCTGGTACCTGAGCTAGTGGTTACTAGAGATCTAGTCTTGGTGGTTTCTATGCTCCTATAATTCTCTAGAGTCCTCCTATCACGTAACCGGGCTATCCCCTTTATATAACCTGTAGTAGCTCCTTAGCAGAGGTTTTTTCCTCTTTATCCTTATCGAGGATAATAGATAGTATCCGACCACCTTAAGCGACAGTTTTGGCTAAATCCTTTCACATATTATCCTCAATATTTTTGATTTCCGACAGTGTTTTAGTTGTTTAAAAAACTCTATAGGTTAAGGTTATATCCTTCCATGTTTCAAATCTGGACCTACAAGCTTTAAAATAGTTTCTTTACAAGCGTACTAGAAACCAGGTCCAAAACTCTGCAATTAGTTAATACAATTATTTCATTACTTAATACGAACGATTTACCAATTTTTTACTTACGAAACTGGTTGAGTGGAATTGAACACTTTACGAATACTTTTTATACATAAAATGATAAAATACTAATATACTCATTACATTAAAAAATATAATTCGGTAGTTTAAAATCGTTCTGATACGTTGATGTTTCGAAATTAATCCTTTTCTAAAGGAGTCCCGTTTTTAAGTTATTTAAGAAAAACGTAATTACCGCATCGCCTGTTATCGGAAATCGCGCCGACACTTACAACTACCCGAATTTTTCCGATTCCGATTCCAATATTAGCGACTTATTTAACAACGCCGACCATTAAGGAATTAAACGCAAATTCCTCCACTAGTCGTTTATATTTTTTGATATCAATCCACGATTCTTAATATAGAAGGTTAAAATATTCCATAAATTTCGTAAAAGTCAGAGGTTTATTAGTATCACAAAAAATCACTTCGTTGTTATTTTTTAATAATTAGAATGATCTATGAAAATTATCATGAAAATTAATTATATTCAGGGTAATGAAGGCGGTAATAATAAACCCGGCACTTTTATACCAATACATTACATATACTATTCCTACCTAAACGCAGCAAAAACTGTTTTCTCTCAATTTATTAGTTAAAAATAAAGGGTTTGAAAACAGTTTTACGTTTTTTTTAAACATTTGAAAAGCATTATTCGCAAAAGTTGGCTGTATAGATGTTGAAGGTATTATAAAAGAAGATATTGTATAGGCTTGTAAATTCAAGTATTCTAGAATCTATATGGAGAACTTGATGTATGATCAATCATAATCTCATAAGGATCTAGATCAGAATCGAGATTCCTTTACTATTCAATACTAGTGTATTCTAGTAAATACTAGCCCAGGTAGTATCTCCGTGCTGATCCTCCGTACTAATAAATACTAGTACTCGCACTAGTAAATAATTAGTGTTGGTGGAGATATCTACAACTCCGGTGAATTCCTCATCTTTTAGTGTTAAGGTAGTAAGTATTTAAAGTCTGTATCAGGTACTAACAGGCCCTATTGGCCCTGTTGGACCTGCTGTTCAGTTGTATGCTGAGTAACTGTATCTATTGTATATTTCAACACACCCCCTGAAAATATTCCGTCTACTTAACAAGAAAAGAAAGGAAAGTAAAAACAAAACGTAAAGGGTAAAATAAAGGAAGTGTAGTGCGGAAAATTGAAAAAACTGTAGATGTAAAACGCAAACAGATCTATACAGTTCGATTTAAACTAATGACGTGTCCAGTATCTTCTTCATTATTATTCTAGGTTTATATCAAAACCACTCAACCATTTTAACCTGTAATAGCATAAGGTAACTTGGAGCACAGAGATTTATAAGTTATTAATTTAATCTGAGTCCAGGTTAATTAAGCTGAGCCATTACATTATTGCTTTGTGTTTTGCTCCAAGTAATAGCTTTGTCAACTCATTAGCCAGTTGTTTATCAGTAGAAACCTACTTAATTTGTATTGTGCTACGTTTCACTTTATTGTTTATAAAGTGTTTTTCAAAGGGTATATGTTAAATACGTTAGTAATACTCTAAGTTCTTAGACAACTTAATAGCTTCTTCATTATTATAGTATATTGTCAAGATAATAGAAATACGTAACGTTGTAAACAAGTTCCGTATCTAAAAGATGTTTTAAGTAACACTTGTTACTGTTACACTTTTAGTATTCATAAAAAAGAGGCACACTTTAAATACTCTCTTGGATACCTAGTTTAATGTGTTGTTAACGATTTAAACTATTTATTTATAATTAGAATTTATAGTAATCTTATTCCTTTCCAGTTGGAATCGCACCAACCGTTAATTTAAAGTTTTTGTGTATCTTTATAGTAATCTTAGCTAAAGTTTATAACGTTTTAATTCGGATTTGTTCAAGTTTTTTTGCTACCTACTTATAATCTATAGTCATTATACTAATTCAAGTATCTAAAGGTGTAATTAATAAATGTAATGTTTTCATATAAAGTATTATAGAAAAAACTTAAAAGTACTGATATAAGGAAGGCGATATCCAACTTAATTTTGCATATGATATAGCCAAAATCCTCCAAATATAACTTATACTTCTTAATTTGTAAAATATGAGCTTAGTCTTCATATCGCATGGTATAGTCGAGGTATCCGGTTGTAATAGGAATGAAAGCGGGACGTTTGCTTAGTTCCTTTGTCCTTAAATCCAGTACCTTTTACATATACGTATCTTGTGCCAAGATGATCGTATGTGTGTTCCTGTTTCTTAAGATACGTACCTCTGGGAAGTGCTCTGCCTATCTCAAGTTCTTATACTTGAAATTATTTCCAATATCCATCTTAAAGGTCTTAATGACGTTGAGGTTAAGGCTTATTATCTGAAAGTTATTAAAGTAAATACATATAATAAGTTGACGACGATAATTAATGTTCACCGCATTATTAAATCTTAGTATTGGTAGGGCTTTAGACATTGCAACATTATCGATTCGATTGATCGAAGTAACAGTAGTATTGCGTGGTCAGATAGTAGATGCATTGTTCTAAGTTTGGCAGACCGTTAGCCGGTTTGCGTAGTAATTTGTATATCTAATTGCTTAGCCCGTACCCTAGTATGAAGTGGGCGTATACTGTACTTAACTTACACCTAATGCAATGAGTCCACAAAAAAACAATACACTTAAATTGCAGTCAGTATAGTTAACTTTACTGTAAGTAAAGTTGACTATTTGCATTACAGATAGTATTGTTCCAACACTAGCGGCTTTGTAGTTTGTGTGCGTACGCTAGTGTGGTTGACCAATCTTTTTCGGTTACCGCCGAATTACTTCCTCGTTAACCGGCCAGACCCCTGTCAATTCCTGTTGACTTTTACATTAAATTGCACCAAATTACACTTTATTCAACCTTGATTTAACCTTGATTTAACCTTAATTACTTCGTGGCTCTGAGGCTAGAGTTTATAAACTCCTACAAAAATATTTTCTATTATAGACCTTTACTAACTTTTACTTTTGCTATGCTAGTTAAATTAGTCGTTATCGTTAGTTTTTTACTTTCCTAGCAGTTTTCAAGTTTATCAGAATATTCATAACCGTCGCCAAGTAATTTGAGCTTTCTGGGCGGCCTATTAACGTAACTCTCGATACGTATGATTAGCTTATTACTATTTACAAAACTCTCCAAGGCTTTGTTCAGCTATACCTTGTTCATAGCATTAGTAGAATTGTCTTTGCCGTTAATTGATCAGAACTCGTCAATCTTTCTTTTTTCGTAAGCTTTACGGAGTGCCATTACGTCGATATCAGGTTTTTTTCATTAGTGGTTCTGAGCTTCGAAAGGCATTCGAATAGGATTTTTGAATCGTTACAGATTACTACCGGGATAGGAGGAATCTTTAGTTGCCTGATAATAATGTTAGAGGTTTTCCACAATACCATACCTATATCAAAGTCTAACATTATACCGTAGACTTCCGAAGTTAGTACGCTTTGTGTAATTTTTTTTCACTTGACAAAGGTTGAGTAAATTAGGTTACCGATAGTATTAAACTAGTCTTTACGCCTATTTTCGTTAATGAGGGTTATTAGGAAGCCGATTTGTAAAGACAGATCGGTGTTATTTACGAAATATCTATTCGTAAAGATTATTATCTTAGCTGTCATTAGGTCGATTAGAATCATATTATTTCCTCGGTCCAGATTTCGTATTTGCCATTCGAGCCTCCTATTTAGCCGCTTATTTTCTTTATCCATTAGATCTTGTACCTTTACCTCGATAAATAGATTGTATAATGTTTCTAGTTGGTATAAAGTAATAATAAAGTTGCTACGGGTACGATCTTTAAGATACTGTTAGGCTTTAGTTATATTAGTCTTGTTATTTGTAGTTAAATTAATGCTTTAACCCTTTTAGATAAAGCCATGGCCGTCGTTAATACTAAGTATGCGGATTGAAAATCCATTAAAGTTAAGTTGGCTACTCTTTGCTAACGTTGTGACCGGCTTATAATTTTAGAACTTGGAGTTCTTAATTACCTGTTGTTTTGATACCATAAAGTTAGCTTTTTTAATGAAAAGATTATTGTTAATTTGTATACCCACTAGATCGAAGTCCGTTTTTTACGTTACTAGTAAGTACGGGTCGTATGTCAAAGACTTTATACCTAGTGAGGATTTAAAGTTCGATTGATAAGTTAGAAACCAATAAACATCTGCTTTAACTAGTCCATATAGTGGTTTATTATATCGAATTACCGTTTTTAAAAGTTAGATAATACGTAGTTCCTATGGAAAATCTAGCAATACGATCTGATATAAATTTGTTGTTTATTACATATTGGCTTATATTATATTATGGTTATTAAACATCAACTTAACTTTAATTTTGGCTATTAAAGTGGCTGTCAATGCGACTACTAAGCGTTAGCTAAATTTCTGAATTGTTGGCGATTATGTGAGGATCCATTTTTTGCTTTTATCACTATATATTTAAGCAATTAGACGTAACTTTTTGTACGGTTGCCCCGTGGTCTTGCCTTTGACTTTATAGATAATCCTTGACTAAAATATCGTTATATTTGAGTCTCAAAGGTCAAAATCGTCCTTCAATATAAATTATATAACCTCTCGAGTAAATAGGCTGTTAATTTGAACCTTATCGCTTTTTTCAAAAAGTTTGTCGAAGATTTTGATAATGACTTGTACTCGGAGCTTTAGTCCTAAGTCCTCGTTATCCTTCTCTTTTCTACTTACCTAACCAATATTATAGATGAGACCCGGTGTATATTTTTTCATTTTAATGTTCCTCTTACTCGGGTATCGTTCGCGCCGGCATCGATTTATCGACTTATCGATAAAGGGTAAAGAAGGTTCGTATTAATTCGGTTGTTTAACTTTAAGGTCTTTATCATGAGTAGCCCTAATAAAGGGCTTGACCTAGGTAATTTGGGAAAATATAAGACCGTTAGTAATTTTAACAACTGCTTTAAAGTTAGTGATACTTAAGGTTTTGTATAAGCTCTCATATATGCTCGACTCCTTCCATATAAGTATTTCACCTTGTAACAGCAAAGCAAGCACGTCGATTGTTATGGGTTCTTTTCTAGTATTAAGGGTATTATTGACATGGCGGCGTGCCAATTCCTTCCCTTGTTCCTTTAAAGCTTTGTTATATGTTATAGCTCTCTTTTAGGTACTTTTTAATAGCGGAAACTTATTCGTTAGGCGTGGGCACGCTTTAAAAACTAGTATTGTTTGCACTAGGCCATTAGGGCTTACAATATCGTTTAGACTCTTTACCACTATTTCAAGGTTTGCCTCTAGATCTATAAAGCTTTTAATTTTCAGTATAAGGATATTATACGTTCGGCGAAATAAAGCGTATACCCTTTTAACCTTTCTAATACTCCAGTAGGCTTTTATAGATATTTATTTGTATTGGATACCTATTATTTTAACATTTCCTCAAAACTCCACCGCCGTAAAGTTAGTACCAGTATCGTAGACGACGACGTTAGATGGGTCTAGGTACGTGTTAATCTACAGTATCCTTAGCGTTTTCTATATAGTTTTTGTCGAAAGGGATATTAAAAACATAGCTTCGTAAAAAGAGGTTATAGAGTTAATAACGTGAAGAATAGGCTTATTTTCCAAGTAAAACATATGAATAAAGACCTTGTAATTAAAGTCCTTATCGTCTTTTAGTGTAAATTTAAATCTTCGGGGGGGTTCAGTATATGTTTGGCAGTAGTGACAGATCTTTTTGATGGCTTTTAAAATAAAGTATTTCATATTTTCATGCCTTGCAGACTTTAGGACTTCGTACAGCCTGTTAACGGTTGAGTGTTCCAAGCGCCAATGTAATTAACGTATTTACGGCTCTGTTAGGTTTAACATTATTTCTTTAGGGTCTTAAAGATGAAATCATAGGTACCTCTACTTAAAGGCCAGAGGAAACATTTAGCCATTTTTAATTATCTCGTCGGTGTTAACGTCAACGTTAACGCCTAGAGTATTTATGTTCTTCAAGTAAAGAAGTAAAGGGGTAGGGGACTTAAGGATATGGAATGTAATCGATTCCACAACAGTTTAAATTACCGTTGTCTTTAGTAAAGATAGTTCTTTGCTTGGTAATTCAAGCCATAAAGTCTTCGAAATACGGTGTTGAGGGTAATTGACAGTCGCCTGGCCCAAGGGGTATAGTCTTATAGTAGAACCTGTACTAAGCTTTCGCGTATAGGCAAACCTGCCATAGAAAGGCTCCTGAGTGGTTTGGAGATTCTGATTAAAGTGCTGGGGGGTAAGGGGGACCTGAAGGTTTTGAAAGGCTTAACAATCTTGTTTAATTGACTGGTATAGAGAGTCGACGTCGATTCCTTTAGCCGCGTGGGCGGCCGTTACTTTACGTGCTCTACCATCGCTAAAATCGTACTCCGCTTTATTATGTAAAAGTTTTGGACTATCAAGAAGGTTAACATGTTCTTTATCACTAACACTTAATAAAGTTTAACTTAGCTAATGGTAAAGGGGATGTTTTGTGAAGCCCGTGTAAAGGTAATAAAGGTTTTTAACTCTTTTCCCTTTTTCTACAGAGTTTTGAGGATTAGTATTTTAAATGGGGTCTTCTCATTAAACCAGTTTAAGGAAAGTTTTAACTAGTCTTAGAAACTTTTTTTTAAAAAATATATATGTTACGGCGAGTAATTTTTTTTCCAGCTTAGTCTTAACTGTGCACTATATTATCTTTTACATATCAAGTGTCTAATGGTTAAGGAATTCACGGAAATCTTGAAAAATACGGATGCTACGGTAGTTTTCACCTAGGTCTGCGTCTAGGATATACTAGTTAACGTAATTATTTATGTGAGATTGAGTTAAGGTCTTGTCAATATCTGTAATCCATAATTATTTGTCGTAGTAATTAACGAAGATTGCTTTGAGGGTTTTGACTGCCTTTTTTTAAACGGGGTCGGTAATAGCATAAAAGTGAGCGCTTGCGGTGCATCTTGATGTTCTGGTTTGTGTGGGATGTGTAAAACGCGTGGGGCGAGGTACTTGGTAATCTTTAGGTGTGGAGATTTGGTGTTTTAGCGTAAAGTTGCGTGGGAACTTGGCGACTTGTTAACTTAGCGTAGGGTTGCACGACATGGCTTTTTTTGGCGCGACTTAGTGATTCTTAGTGTTTTCGCTTAGAGTAGCGATTTTTGCGATTGAATTGGCGTAGGGGAGATGAAAAGAGTAAAGTAGGGGCAAAGATTTGATGTAAAGGGTAAGGTTAAAGATCGTTTGTTATTATAGGTTGTTTAGTATGGAGACTTAGTCGTTCTTTTCTTTGTAGTAGTAGCACCCGTATTAGTACTAACCTAGTCGTTTGACAACTTTCCGATTTGAGATTTCTAATGGTTGATCTTAACGTTTTTAAAAAAGATCAATAAAGTTTTCTTAGTGTTTTCGATAGCGATACCGTCGTTACCTTTAATCTGCTGTAAAAACCGACGAAACCTAGAAGTCTTTTTTACTTATTTCCATGAAAACCGATGCAGGAGTAGAAGCTCTTCAAAAGAATCTTTCCTCTACCTTACGCAACCGGAAAGTTGCTTTTTTTTTTTCCTTAACTTATTTGTATTTAATATAATAAGCACTGATTAGTATTAGTAGGGCTTTAGATACTATAAAGTTGTCGATTCGATTAGTCTAAGTAACAGTAGTATTGAATGGTCATATGGTGGATGTATTGTTCTAGATTTGGCAGACTGCTAGCCGGTCTGCGTAGTAATTTTTATGGCTAATTGCTTGACCCGTGCCCTAGTATGAAGTGTGCACATATGTTATGACCCAAGCACGTTGGCGGGTCAGGAAATAGGCCAGCATGCAGCTGAGCTACCGGTGAGCCTCAGTGAGCACCGGTGAGCCTCAGTGAGCACCGGTGAGCCTCAGTGAGTACCGGTGAGCCTCAGTGAGTACCGGTGAGCCTCAATGAGTACCGGTGAGCCTCAGCACTGAAGATGGTATGAAGGCCATAGGATATAAGGACACGGCCATCACCACATAGATAGTATTTCCTTCATAKCTCTTCAGTTGTCAATCTAAGTATTCAGTCTCAGTATATTCTGAATAGCCTCACGGCTTTTGATMATTACTTGCACGGTTGCGATATTGTTCACTCAGCACCTCTGCTACCTTCTTGATAACATAAACCCTCTGACACCTTCTATATAATCACGGGTATTTAGTGTGATCATTACAACATACTGTACATAACTTACACCCAATGCAGTAAGTCCACACAAAACAATATACTCAACTTGCAATCAGTATAGTTAACTTCACTGTAAGATAAGTTGACCTACTGCACTACAGTTAGTATTATTCCAACACTTAGCCTTTTAAATTTAAGAGTATTAAATACTTCTTTTAACCTATTTAATCATTATTTTAAAGCCTGTTTTAACCCGTAAAGCTAAATCATTAGCTACAAGACTTGGTCGACTATAGTATTAAAACCTATAATATTTTCATCTAAATACTCCAAAAAGAAGTCTCTAATGGTATCCGGAATCTCCATTAACACCAATTATTCAAGCTACTCGTTTAAAAAAACCCAATCGATATCGATTTAGTTGATATTCTATCCGTAGGAAATAATAGGTATAATAATAATTTTCTATATATAATACTTTGTGGTAGCAGTAAAGGTTTCATTGTAGTTAACAATATACCTTTATTCAAATCCTTGAATTACAATTTTGACTTTATACCTATTGATCTGACCTTTGAAATCAGTTTTAACCTTAGTTACTTCTTTTACAGTCAGGTCGTGGCGTATAATCTCTCTTTTAATAGCCTTAAATACTTTGAGGGACAACAAACCCTGTATTTCACTATAAAGAGCCTTTTTCTAATGTTTTACATCTAGGTTTTCCAAAGCTTCCCATAGTTGGCTGTTTTTCTAATTTTCTTACTAAAAGTATAAACTAGACCATATTTTTATTAACAATAGCATTTACTAGTATATCTGCCGGCAATCTATTTGCTGTTTTATGTGTTGCTTAGTGAATACTCATTTTAGACTTGGAGTTTGAAACTGCTGTTATAGTGTTATAAAGGATACTAAATTTAATAGGTTTAATATCTTCTTCCCTTACAATTACTTTGCGAGGTCTTGTAATAATTATTTCAAAAACTATTAGGCTAAAAGTCCTACCAAATTTCTTCGTCGAGTTCCCTAGCTGGTTTCGTAAATAGGTCTTAAAGATATGCCAGGGCTTAGTAATATCAGAAAACTGCCACAAAAGAAGGATTTCTCTTTCTCTTATTAAATAATGTTTTCAACCCTTTACTTGTCTTCTAAAGGTTATATAAACGATAACAGTAAATCTGGGAGTAAAAGTAAACTCAACGTTGGGTTTATAACCTCCATATCCCTTTACTTTATCATAAAGACCCTTATAAGGCGTGGTGTACTGGATTATAATCCTATTGTCAACCGTTAAGTTAGCTATAACAATGACTACCTAGAATAGGTAAGGCTATAAGTAATATAATACTTTTCCGGTAACAATAAAGGTTCTTATCTTTTCTAAGATTACTTTATTAAAGCGATCGGAAATACCGTTTTCTTGAGGAGTATATAATGAAGAAAACTTAAAAGTGAAAAGGTAATTGATAGAAATTTTCCCAACTAAATATTTAATAAGCTTGTTGCCTATATCTAAGATAAAAAAATTATTATCTACCTTATATGTCGAATTAATTTAATTTAACATACGATAAATGGCTTTTAGTCTCTTATCAGGAAATATAATAGCTATATCACAGACTTTATATATATACTTGACCTTTATAGCTATTAGGTTACAGCGTTCGCCTCTTGGCCTAGCAGTTGTTTTCAAGAAGCTGTTAGGGGTCCAAATATTTTTTTTTTTTAGGATATTGTATTGGGAACTTGGTTGCTAACGGGTACTTTTGGAAATTTATGAAGAGCACAAGTAAATTCAAAACGCTCTACCTCCTGGTATTTTCTTCAGGCCATGTAACCACTAAAGTAATTACTTTATTAACTC
Source organism: Anisogramma anomala (assembly GCA_038502455.1). Lineage (NCBI taxonomy): Eukaryota > Fungi > Ascomycota > Sordariomycetes > Diaporthales > Gnomoniaceae > Anisogramma > Anisogramma anomala. The sequence continues at coordinate 4,949,181 of JASMMZ010000004.1, read as the reverse complement.
TCAGTTAATATAACCAAACATGGTATATTGGAGGGAAATATCGAAGGACGTGGTGAAATCTATGGCAATTTTATTGTAATAAAACTGTTACGTATCCTAAATAATGATGTAGTCGCTAGTTATGATTGCAACTATTTTTTCAGTTTTAACGTTAACCAACGATCAGTTTCTAACTTTAATACACAAGCTGTAAAGCCCTAGTCAGCTAATCAGGTTTATAATGAACTTCAGATAAAAAAAGTAATTATGGAAAATGATGTTATTAAACTGTAACCTTTTTTTAAATTAACCAATATCTGAAATTTTCTCTGCCAGTAAGCTAAATAACACCTCTCTATATTCATAATCCGGGGTAGTTTTCGCCTTATATCTCGAGATGTAAAAACCATTTCTCGTTGTTGAAAATATGGAAAGATAAGCCTAAATCAACTCTAATAAAATCTTGAAATTGGAGTTAATCAATTGCAAAACAATATTATAGTATAAAAAAAGAGGAAGAAACTCAAAACACAACATTAAAAGTGCGGCCTATATTACGGTAATACCCGCATCTGGTACGGCCTCTAATTAATCGTTTTGGCGGATTAACGTAAAAAGTCAATCCCTTAACGATAAAAGTAAATAACTTAAAACAGGTACACCCGTATAAGATACGGTCTCTAATTAGAAAAAAAACTTCAGTACAAGGTTTTGTATAGAGTATTGCATAGTTAATTACGCAATTAATTATTACAGCACTATAAAGTTATAATGCTACAAGTAGCGGAGGTCTTTTACTTTACCATTGTTAACAACAACAGCGTTCTATTTTTCTTCCTTGCTTATAGATTTACCAGCATTTAAAAACCGTATATTTGGATACAATGCCAAATAAGTTTATACCGAATAACACTTATAAAAGCCTATAAGGCAGTTTTTATTAAACTAAATAATACACTAAATCTTGGTTAATAGGTGACTTGTTTTTCTGTCTTCATTAAAGAATAGAATTTAACGTTTCTTTTCCTTCTTAAATCCGGTTTTAGTCTTAAAAATCTAATTAAAATTTACGTAATAATGAAGGAACAGTTTTCCTTAATTCACTTCGCATACGAATTTTTCAAACTGGAAACTAGGGCTTAATAAAGTTCAAAAACTATGGGATATAATCAATATCTTGAGCCTAATAACCTTAATAAATTAATCTTCTTTTGCTGTTTTTAAATGCTACCACAAAAGAAATCCAAGGCTAAATAGTGTAAAGGGCGAAGAAAAAGAAGTTTTTCTTTAAAAAAAATCTTAATAGTAAATAGGTTAAGTGCCTTAATATATGCCAATCAACTTTAATAAGGCTTTACACAAGTCCTTAATACCCACGATAATGGCTAAAAGGTTCAAAGTAATAAAAAAGTAATTATTTTGTAAGTTCGGATCCGGATACGTATAGTTTTTGAAGTTTTTGCAAAACTAGAATCGATAGGTGTGAATAAGTAAATAAATTTGTTTTCCGTAAAAACTGTATTCATCTTAATTCTAAAGATACATCCTAAGATTTCAAACCAATCATTACTAATAATACAGTCTTTAGTAACTATCAGCTGAACTTTGATGTTTGTAAAGATTATCTTTTCAAAGTATTTTAGTTGTTGTAACTTAGGCTTTATAAGTTGTTTCCTTTCTTTAACGTTAAAAAATGTGTTTTTAATATTTCACTCCTCCTCTTTTATTAATATAGTAATGCATATAGATTTGGGTTATTCCTGTTTTCTAAGGAGTTCTCTAAGCTTGAATAATAGCCTTTTATACAAGTCGATAACTAACTGAAGCCTTGCTAATTCTAGATACTAGCAGTTCTAGCCCTAGCTTCGACATCCTTATTAGCAAAATTATTAGTATTAATAGCTTGAATTTCTTGCTTAACTTTAGCCCTACGGATATTAAGAGCTTCTTTTCTTCTTTTTCCCAACAGAGCTTCAGGTGCCAAAGCCTCTAAACCAACGTAAGTAGCTCTAAAGCGTATAAAACGAAGGGATGGTGATTTAACTGGAGCAAAAAGACTGGAAGCAAGAACAATCTTCTGTAAAGAAAGACCATCCTCACGGGTACTGTCGTAAAACAGCCCTAATAGAGGAAACAAACCACGTTTTAGTGATACTAAAGGGGTATGCCTACAGGTATTAGATGGTTCATAAAAAATGGAAATTTTGATTTATGTAAAAGGAAAAAACTAATTCAATAAGAAGTAATACACAATCGTACTAATAATGTGTTAAAGATACTAAAAAATAGATATTATATAGGCTTGTAGATTTTAGTATTCTAAAATCTATATGGAGAACTTAATATATAATTAAGCATATTCTTATAAGGATCTCCATCAGGATCGAGACTCTTTTACTAGTTAATACTAGTATATACTAGTAAATACTAATTCTTCCGTGCTAGTAAATACTAGCCCAGGCAGTATCTCTATACTAATCCTCCGTACTAGTCAATACTAGTACTCGAACTAGTAAAACACTAGTGATAGTAGAGATATCTACAACTCCGGTGAATTCCTCATCTTTTGGTGTTAATGTATTTAGTACTTGAAGTCTATACCAAGTACTGACTAGCTCTATTGGCTTTGTTGGCCCTGTTGGCACTGCTATAGTTGTGTGATGTGTAACTGTACCTATTGTATATTTCAACGATAGCCTGTAAATTCTCCATTAAACTCGCTATCTGGGAAAAAACTATTGACGATATACTTATTAATGTTTTACCCTGTTTCGATATACTTTCAGATATTAACGAGTGTATCACGTATAACTAATTTATTAATAAACTACTTAATAACCTTTGTACTCGATATAGTAACGTCAATTCTGTCAACATTATTAGTACCGGCGGTGTTACTTACAGCGGGAATAGCAACAAAGATACGCCCGTTCTTAATATCTAGGGAAATGTTATTATAATCTACGTTAATGCTTTTCGAACCGATATCAAACAACGCGTTATCTAGGTTAATTATTCGAAACTCTTTTTTATCGTAAACACCTTGACTTATACTTGTGATACGACGAGAATAGTTATTGAATTCGTTCTTATCCTTTAGATATCTCGTAACGCCCAAATATCTCTAGTACCAGGGTTAATATCGGTATTTACCTTACTTCAGCTGATGACCTTACTATTCTTTGGGAGAAAAAAACATGACTTTTGCATATAATCGTATGTAAGAGTTAAAAAAAAGTTTAATTCAACCCTATAATTTGACGTTGGCTTAGAAATACCCCCCAGATTTTGAAGAGATATATTTTATAATTTCATTCCATTTATTTCATTTTGAGTAAATAATTAATTTGTCGATTAAAATTATCATGAATCTTTATTCCACTCCAAAAGCTCGATATAGTTTCCTGTTATACGCCTGGAACCGGTTCAGGACTTATTGAGTTTATAATTTATTTGAGTCTTAACTTTAATAAATACTGATATCGAATCTGAATTCTTATCATTTCTTACTTATGATATAATATCATTTTGGGTAATTGTTGTATTAGGTACTAGCAAGTGATTTACGACGTTTTAAAGTTTGTTTTTTTCTTGGAAAAAGAGAATAATAACCATGTATAGAAACGGCTTTTCATGCCAGTATAAAAGGAGATTTAAAATATTGGTACATCTATCCTTTTTATTATACCTTGCAAATCTCGAATGGATTAAACTGTTATTACGTAACTTGTCCCCGTTTCCTTCAAAAATATTGATAAGGCGTTAACTCCAAAGCCATCTCTTCTAGTTAATAACAAATGTCCCGATAATTTTGAATAGTTTATGCCTTTATGAGATACGGCGTTGGGAGACAAATTATGTGCTTACTTCTCTGGTGCCGATCACGAAATCATCATTTAAATTGATAATTAGATTCAACTTTTAAAAGTTGTTTAAGGGATGTTATATGGTATATTATGGGAGGAGTTTTAGGTATTGCAGAAAACTTGAATCGAATTGTTAAATTAAAGTTATATTCGTACGAATATATTTTTAATGAGTGCCCCCATACTTTTCGTCAAGAAACCTAGGAGCGACTTGCGCGTTTATATCAATTACCTCAAGCTTAATTCCATTAAAGAACCTAACTATTAACCCCTTCTAATAATTAAATAACATTCGTAAAAATTTCACAAATTGAATATTTTACAAAACCAGACTTAGAAATCGCCTTTTATAAACTACTTATCAGAGAAAATAACGAATAAAAATTTCGTTCCGTATGTATTTTAAACTTTCTAAATAGTTACTTACTTTTTTTGGATTTGCCGATATACCGATTACATTATAACAATATGTTGATCATTAGCCGCACCCATTTTTGGACATGTTTTACTTGATTCACCTTGATAATGTTTCAATACATTTCAATAACACTCTTAACAACCATAACGTTAAATACAAACGGGTATTAAACTCTTCAAATATTGTTAGCTTAAACTTCAACATATCCAAGTATAGGTTCGACGTTGAAAAAAATACATATTTAGAATTAGTTGTTAGAGCGTAAATTGAAATACTTATCGATCCAGAAAAATTGTATATTATCCGGTAATAGGCTATTTACTCGTTTATATTAAAAGTACGGATTTTTTGAGATTCATTAACTTTCATCAGAAATACATTTCAAATTATTTTATAATCACTGGTTCTTTAATTCATTTAATTAAAGAGGACGCCGCTTTTCGTTAGGAACCTTAGGAAAATGCTATTTTCAAACGACTTGATTTTTTCTTCATTTCTAAATTAATTTTCGCAAAATGAAACCCAAATTGGAAAACCTTTTCAAAGGTCGATTATTCCAATTAGATATTAAAAATATATTTACTTTAACTGGATAATTATGACTCTATACGACTCGTGACGTATCTTTTTCGTCCTTTGTTATTTGTGAAATATAATTACGAAATTTACAATAAAATTATTACGGATTATGAACTCTTTAAAAGTATAGAAACCAGAGCTTAAAAGCACAACCCATCCGTTGATTATCATTACGAATTATAGAAACTTAGAATACTTTATAACTATTCGATAGTTTTTCAAACGACAAGTTTACTGACCAGACTTTCTCAATTCCGTTTTAAGCTAATTTATAATAAAAAGGCCAATTATATACGGTTTGTTGGTAGGGCTTTAGACTTTGCAACGTTGTCGATTAGATTGGTCGAAGTAACAGTAGTATTGCAATGGTCAAGGAGTAGATGTATTGTTTTAGGTTTAGTAGACTGCTTGCCGGTCTGCGTAGTAATTTGTGTGTCCAATTGCTTGGCCCGTGCCCTAGTATAAAGTGGGCGCATACTGTACTTAATCAGCAGCTAATACAGTAGGCCCACACAAAACAATACACTCAACTTGCAGTCAGTATAGTCAACTTAAATACAAATAAGGTTGACCTATTGTACTGCAATTACTACTATTACAATACGGCCCTATATATTATTTCGACAAAACTAGAATATTCCTAAAAACCTTCTGACCCCTGCTTTTGATATTAGGAATTATAACTTTTACGCCTGGAGTAGTTTTTTTTTAACTACTGCCACACATATACATCCCGCAGCTTATTATCACAAACAAATTTATTTTGAAAAGCTATAAACTTTTCACTAACGTTTACTTTTAAATCAAATGAGACGCTATTATTACCAAGAACCCTATTTATCTTTGTTTGATTCACGTAGTGTGTATGAACAATTGGAACTTTTCTACTGATATATATATATATCAACGAAAACCAAACTCTTAAAGTTTTCATTTCGAAATATTGAATTAACATTGATAATATTTTACTGTTTTGTAATTATATTTGAATTCCTACGTATAAGCTACCTACTATTACGTGAATTGAAACTATATACGATTCACTTTTTATCATCTATCTGGGCTGCAGAATTCTTTTTGTTATCTTATTCAAAATATATTTCTTACTTGGGTAACACTCTATGATTTAGAGTTTTTTCAAGAATTACAATATTTATAAGCGAAAAACATATTATCGATATCGTTGAAAGTGATTTCTTAAATATTGATTCGTTTTCAAACGGCTTGAAGGAAATTTTTAATCGAATTTATAGTCGATTCCCCTTCACAACAATTTCTTAACCAACTTTACCTTATAATCATTACAAATAGTTTGGATAAAATTGTTTTGTCAAAAATAATGAATATTATAAATGTCAAAGTTTATATAAACTATTTTTTGAATTATTACAAATGATTTTATGGGTTTCCTCGCGTTATTATTAGTAATTAAGGTTTGAGAAAAACCGATATCTTTTAAAAACTATTTTATGACTAAACAAATATAAAATAACGTTTAAACACCACATATCACTCCAAGAAAAAAATAGTGTTACCAAACGCGTTAATTAAAAGATTTTAATATACTTACAATTTTTAATTGTTTATACATAACTCGATTTAAATAGTTTATCGTCTAATCAATAATTAGCGTTAAATGATAAAGATATTGCTCCTATTAGTATTGACTCGTTTTTCGTAATATACGACTATTAAGTCGATTTTATATAACTTGTTTAAATTTTATATATTTTAGCTATAAAACCGTACGTAAAGGCCGAAACCTTGGTCTAACGTATTCGTAATGTTACAAAATTAGTATAAACTATAATAACGATTACGCAACAACATATAAAGAAGACCGTTAATAAATAACACTTCTCCTTGGAACGATTTCGGGTTGGTGATGATGTTTGGCTTTTATCTAAAAGTTATAAATCGGATCAGTTTTTGAAAAAAATAAGTTAAATTTATTATAAATATCGTGTCACACGTATCTTTGATTTCCATGTTATCGAACTCAATAGTATGGGTGAGAAATACCGCTTGTTATGGTTTAACCTACGATGGTAAGCCAAGTAGGTGCCAACTAGGATTTACTATTAAGGTGCGAAGGAGAACTAGAAGAGGCTACCGTAGCCCAGCGTGCAGGGCCCTTGGGCAGGGCCCATGCCTAGCCCGTCACGTGCCTTTACACGTGCCGTGCACGTATCGTATCTGATCTATACACAGACCGTACCTTATCTGCGCCCGGGCTGGGCCTAGGCTGGGCGTTTCCTATTCCGTTATATATATCGTCACGTAACCTATAATCTTAATAGCTAACGGCCTAAGTCTATAATATACCCCTTTTTCTCCGGATGTTATAAGGGTTACAACGCCCCGTTGAATAAATACCAGACGCGGTCCGTACCCGTTTAATATGTGGGTCAAGCGTAGGCCGATAATATTACGTCTAATATATTGTATAACGTTTTGGCCGGCTTACCTTATATCGCCAGCGCCGTATAACATACCCGTTAACGCGCCGTATAAGGTATCTTTTTTACTGCCGGCGCCGTATGACGTACCCGTTAACATGTCGTGTAAGGCATTTGTTTTTTGCCGTCGACGCCGTATAACGTACCTTTTAACACATCGTATAATATAACCTTTTTGTTGCCGATATCTTATAACGCGTTATATAAAGTTAAGTTCCTACTTCTAATACCATATAACAGGTTCCATATGATACGTAACCCTTACCGAATCCGGTTTACTAGTCCCTATAAATACGGACGCCTTTATATAATCTTTAAAACTTCTTTTTTTTTCCTTTTACATTATCGCTCCCCTTTTGTCAACCATTTTCATTATACACTTTTTAACTTTTCTTTATATATATTAGCGAGCTATTCGCGTTAATATATCTTAGCCTTTTTTTCTTAACTTATTATTATAGTTGATGTATATAATGGTTTTTACTTAGGTTACGTTGCCTTCGGCGCTTTTAAAGGGGATAACAAACCTCCCCATAAAATATATTACCTCATTATATACTAATACCTCATTATTCACTGCCTATTATAATATTTTCGCGTTATGAAAGGTCACCTCGTCTTTTAAAATAGTAAAAATAAAAATAAGTTTTTTTCGCTATAAGTTAATAACCTCTATATATTATATATTATTCGCGTTTTAAACTTTGGAGTGTTTTTATTTTACGGCTGAGTTTATCGGGTATAAAAGTGTCATATATGTCAGAAGTTTTGTAATAAGGTAAACTTATAAATAAGGTTTACAAAAGAGCTAACCGTTAATTAACTTCTTTTCGTAGTATATTGAGAAGATAGGCTTATTTACGGCTTTACCCGGTTTACGTATCCTTTTATGTTAGTTAGTTATTACGGTAAATGATAAGTACTATATCCTATTCTTTACGTATAAAAGTTAAAGAAATGTCTCGGGTTATCGACCTGTTTCTACCCCCGCCTTTTCTAAATCAATTAATTAATTTATTTGGTTTCGTGATGTCGTTCGGGTGTAAGGAGTTCTTGCTATACCGGTCGTATAAGCTGTTACCCTTTTAATTATACGTTTACATGGCCTTTTTCTTTTGGGTCCGTTTTTATCCCGGACCCCTTTGTTGCCGTCTACTATATCGCCTGTTTATAAAGATAAAAAACTTTCGGTTGACCAGGTTTTAACGCGTAACATCTTCGCCCCGGCCCCTTTTAACTATCTCTGTATACTTGTCCATAGTTTTTACTTAAAAGATTAAAATAATATAGTCACTGAAATTATATCTTTTATGATTAATATAGGTTACGGCTTATAAAATATCACAAACGATGTTTAAGGTTTAATTATATAATCCCCGATTTTACCCATATTTTATTTACTAACCTTAAATAAGAATAAGCTGATCAAGCCGACCGCGAACGGGCGTAAAATTGTATCTGGACTGATCGCGTTAACTAGGTTTAAATTAACGTATTATAATTTATAATAACTCGCCCAAAAGATTATTCCCCCCATCCCGCTCTCCGCCCTACTTTTCGTTAACAGTTATCGTCGGCCTCCTTTAACGCACATCCCTTTTAACACTATTATTTATCGTCGACCTCCCTTTACGTCCGTTCTTTCTCGTATTATCCGCTATCGGCCTTTTTTAACGCTCGCCTCTCCTCGCATTATCCGCCCTCTTTAACGTCGCTTTATATCCTTCCCACCTCTTACCAACCCCCCTTTTTGGCGCCTACTAATTCCCGCTATACCTTTCACCGTCCCCCTCCCCTAATATTGCCTAAAGCTCAGAATTAGTCGTAATAGGGCCCTTAATGTTAATAACACCGGTATTTATTAAGCTTAAATAAAGATAATAATACTAAATAGGTGTATTTTCGTTAGGATGTAATAAAAGCCGCCTTACGGTTGGATATGTATCTGAAACAGTCGGGTAATATTTGCCCGGCTTGACTTACATTATTATAATTTCATTTAGTAATAAATTCTCCTTTCCATTTATAAGAAAAGTGTTATTTTGGGGGTATAAGCGATTTGCCCCGCATTCATCGCTTAAAATAAACTTAACACCGTTGTCAAAATACCAGGTTATTATAAACCAAAACATTTTTATCATTTTACTTTAAATTTATTTCAGGTAATAATATACCAATAATTTTCTAACAATTCCTATTCTAGTTTATTATAGCCCTTCTACTTAATTAATACATAATGAACTCCATCTCTCTCCGTCTTTACTGTAAAAATATCCTATACTTTAAATTCCTTTTATTTACTATTCCTCATATCGTTTACTATTAGAATTAATTTCGGACAAATGTTGGATAAAACTTATAAAGAAAAAGGGTTCGAAACCGCCTATTTAATTAAATCCTTATAAAATACCGGATACTTATTAGGAATATTTAATACGATATTAAACGTGTTTTCAATACCTATTATCAGGTATTAACTATAAAGTTAATCGATATTTTTACTTAGGCGGTTAATTTTAATATTACAAAGGTTTAGTTAAATCCAATTCCCTACCTTATATTATTCCACCAGACGTCGCTTACAGTTCACCGCCGTTTTAATTTATTGTTAAATATAAGTTATCGTCGTTCAAACTAGTTTCATCCTTTTGCGTAAATAAGTTAAAAGTTACATAACTCGTCCCATCGAATTAATTAACGACTTCATATCCTTGTTCATCTTTAAAATAGGTAGTATTTCGTATCTATTTATTAAACGGTTTTTATTGAACCCAGAAACCATCGATTTTCGGTTATTTAACGTAAACTAATTGGCGGTTTAATATAAAACCTAATAGTATTATCAAAAAGCAATAACGATACGTAAATACTGTCAAACCTTTTGATTTACCCGTTTAATATCATTATTTATTTATAAGTAATACGTTGTAAATGAAGGTTATTCGACTATTATTAGGGAATGAAGTATAGTTTAGAATATATTTACTTAATTCGAACCGCAGTTGTTAATAATAATAGTTAAAACCCTATAAAATCTTTACTGTATATTCCGGAAAAACTCCGTGTACGTATTGACAATTATACATTATATAGCCTTTAACTAAACAAATTTCAGAAGAAGATTTGTAAGAATTAACAAATATCAAAGGCCTTTATTAATGATTAATTAGTTGATTATAAAGTCGACCGAAATATACGTTTAATACCGGTGGAAAATAGGAAAAGGTTAAAGGAGGCTTTATTGTAAGATACGAAGAGGTTTTGTTCTGTTATATTATGTATATATTCGATATTAATGTCTAATATTTGTAATTATTCTTTTTTTAATAGTAATCTTATTGAAAATGCGAAATAAAATGTTTTTACCCAAATAACTTATAATAAACAAATCGTAAGTTTATTACAATATCCTCGTTATTAATAGTTTTTAACTCGGTAATTATAAACAATTACGGTAACGTAATACTCTTTTCGGGTTAATCCCTTAATTTATAATTTATACCAATTATTTTATTTCAGGTAAAAAACGCTTGACGTTTTCGAAAACCATTAAAAAGCGAACCTTATATAATAAGTCGTTTGTTACTTCTTAATTTTATAATTTCGTTAACGTACCCGGGTTAAAAATAAGGAAATTACTCGGTGTTAACGATGCTGGTGGGCTTAACACGGACCGGGCCCGCAGTAATACCGCCGGTATCGTTGTACTAAAATCCCTTAACGTTATCTCTAATAACAACCTAAGTACGGGCCAGGCTTGAGGCGATACCGTTTTTATCAGCCTTTTGAAAACCCCTAACCCCCCTTTAAGATATATGTCATTGTAATTGAATAACCAGGCCTTAATCTCGTTAAACTCCTTGACATAACCCACTGTAATTTATATTCTACCAATATATAAGGTTATCAATATCATATTTAATATAATAATAAAAATAGGTTAAAAAACCCTCGCGTAACGTTCCTTAACCTCGGGTTTATCTCATAATCTACGGGTTAACATATTCGGACAGGTACCTTAATTTACGGGTTTATACCGTAAATAGGATTAAAAAAGAGAAAGGACTTTGGCTTATTTAACCTGATGTTCCGAACTTAATCGTAGTGAAAAAATACTTTAATCCTTCGTAATTCGTTAAAATCGTAAACGGTATACGAATATTATATAATTGAAAAAAATACGCTTTTAAATAAGATATTATTGCGAAAAGTTCTTTGTTATAAATATTATAGTTGTGTTTCGTATCCGTTAATCGCATGAAATAGTAAACTATTAGTTTTAAAATATTATCGTTGTCCCATGACTATAAATACTCTTTTAACGTAGTTTTCGAATAATTAGTTTCTACTACTATTAACCGATTAAGATCCTAATATATTAAAATCAAAACCGTAATACAGGTATCCTTTAAAGTTTGAAATATATTTTCCTTCCACTTTATTCAAATTTAATAAATACCTTACTTCGTTAAGTAAACCAAAAAATCTGATAATTTTAAAAAATTTGTAATAAAATTACGGTGAAAGTTAATAAAATCCAAAAAGCTTCGAACTTTTCTAGTCGTACGTAGTAACTTTTATTCGCGGATTACCCGGACTTTTGCGGGGTCGGCCCAAATACCTACCCTAACCGCTATAATAAAACCCAGGTATTTTACTTCTTTAATTACAAATTCGTACTTTTTCAAGTTTAAATTTAGCTCTGTATTACGAAAATATTTTAAAACCATGCGAATTTTCGTTACATAATTCTATTTAATACCTAAAAAAAAAAATGAAAGGTTTTTTTAAAATACGTTATAATTAAATTATCCAAAATATTCGGTATTATATAATTGATATATCGTTAAAACGTTGTCGGGGTTTTCGTTAATTTAAAAGAGGTAACTAACTATTTAAATAACCCGAACCTCGTACAAAACGCCGTTAATTCCTTTTACCTGGTTGTTATTCGAATACGGTAAAAGGCTGTTCAAATATATAATTTTGTAATTTATATCGACTTTGAAAACGTATATAGAATCTCTTCAATTAAAGGTAAAAGAAAACGATTTTATCCTATAATTTTTTTCAATACCAGATAATAGATATAAAATCGTTATCATCCCCCCCTCCGGTTTACAAATAAGTAATACTAGCGCCGCTGCCGATAAAAAACTTATCCGAACTTAACTTTTATTAATTAATTTTGTAACCTATTGTCGAAACTTAAAAAGTTAATTTCATAATATCGAATATAACGGCCTTCAAAGTCGTTTTGATAAAGATTTTTTTTTTCAATTTAATATAAATGTGGTAGTCGAGTTTCTCTTTGTATAAAGGCAAAGTTATAATTTGTTTTTGTTAAATAGGTCGCGAAATATAGATAATTTCAGTGAAAAACGTAATTGATCTTTTTTTTTAACTGTAGTCATTGCTGTTACTTATGAAATCAGAGTTATTTCGTGAAGGCTTTTAATATAAGCTATCTGAAACGGGTTCCTTATACGTTATATCTTTCGATACGAACGTTACGTTAATCCGACAAAGACCAAACTTATTACGCCTTCTATATTTTCCGTTTTAAAGCGTATTAACACTATATCGACGACTAAATTTCCTTAACTCTAAACTATTAAACGGCTACCGCCCGCGTTTAAAGTCACTTGTTAATATCGTATCAAAGGCATTTTAAAATTATATGCCGCGTTATTCTGAAAATAATACATATTAATATCGGATTCGACTATTTATTAACATTTATAAGAAACTTTGCTATTTAAATAATATATTTATTTTACCGTAACCTTAATATCATACCGAGATTTAGCGGATATAAAAACCGAATTTATTTTATCCTTAACCGTTATACTAAACCCTCGTTTACAATAGAATAACAATTACAACTAAAATCGACTTAAATATATAAAAAGTCGATATTATTAAAAAGTATAAGTATAAGGAATAGTTTTTCGTTTATACGTATTTTAATTAAATTAAACTTTCTTTTATTCGATTCTACAACTATATCGTTAAGGTTATATAGTACTTAAACGAAATCGTATTTAAAAGTTAGGTTTTTTTCATCGCCGTTAATAAAAACCTTCCTTTATCTTTTCAACATAAGCTGTACATACCTATGTAAAAGGTAATGCCAAGAAAATATCGTAACCACGTTAATAATGATGCGATAAGTTATAATATATTTAACGATTCGAAATAAGCCTAATTTAACGTTTCCTTATTATCGCCCATATCGCCTTACGTCTTTCATTCTAAACGCGTATTAGCCGGGTTTATTAAAATAATCAACCGCGGTATCGAAATAAATAACCGCGATTACTACAACCCTTTAACGAAGGCGTTTAAAAGGCGTAAACTCCCGTTATAATCGTATTACTATTCGGCCGTTAGATTTAAATGGGTTTCGTTAATTAACGACTAAAACGCCATTTTAAGTTTAAAATTTTTAACTTGGTGAATTCGCGGTACGTTTCAAAAGTTATAATATCATTTACCCGATTAATACTTGTTGTAATATATTTATCGAGAATATATAGATATTCGCGAAAACGTAAGTAATTATACTTTATGGCTGAAAGCCAACCTAAACAGTTTATTTAAGTAAAAAATAATTCTAACTTAATAACAAATAATATTTATAAATCCTTATTATTGATATCTAAACCTTTGAATTCGATCAATACCTTATCCGCGCGGTAAAAGTTATCGAAAAACTTTCTTATATTATATATACCTTCGTATACTTCGACTTCGTAATACATCGTAATCGCCTATTTTACTATTGCCGTATAACATCCCTATACGTAAAAAAAAAATATCGACTCTTTTCAATTTATGTTTTATCTGTTTTTAGTATAAATTTAATTATTTAGCGCGTCGTCGCTTACTTCAAAGTATATTCGTTAAATTACGGTTAATTATGTCGGTTTTGTTTGCCTTAAATCGATAAAAACTTAACAAAGTCGCGGTTAATTTGATTTTAAATTATTAAATTTTCGCGACGACCTAAATAAAGTCGAACGTAAAGTCGATAATCAAAGTTGATTAACCCGGTTATTATAGTTATTTAATAGCTGACGCAATATAACCTACGGTATTTTGTAAACGAAAAATATCCGTTTAAATTGGTTAGAAAAGGCTGAAAATGTATTTATAAAGTTAGAAAACTAAGTATTCACCGAAGGCCTATTTTTTCTGATAACATTTAAGTACAAAGTTGAATCGTTAACATTTATTATTAATTATTTATTATAAATAATGTTCTTTTGAAAAGATAAAAGAAACCTTAACAATATATTATAATTTAATTCACGATAGTAAATTCAATCAATATCAAATAATATTTATTATTAAGTTACGAAGAACAACTAAAAGAGATTATCGTAGCCTAATGTGTAGGGCCCTTGGGAAGGGCCTATAGCCAAACCGTCACATACCCTTACACGTGCCATATATGGACCGTGTCCAGCCTGTACCCAAACCATACTTTGTCCGTGCCTGGGCTGAGCTCAAGCTGGGCGCTGCCCATCCCGTTATGTACACCACCACGTAAACTATAGGCTTAATGGCTAACGTCTTGAGTCCATGACACTACTGCTTTTACGTCGATCAATTTATTCGAACCGCTTTTAACCCACTATTGAGCTAATAAATCCATGACTATTAACTATCTTTTATTGAAGATATTATTGATAATAGCGAAACCGAACCTAAATTTCACGTTAAAAGCATTTATAAAACCTGTAATAATCTTGAGTTAAACCGTTTTCGTATTAACAATTCCTTAAAACAATAGGTTTTAATCAAATAAATAGTTATGTATACTAAACATAGAAATAACTTTTAAGATTTTAGAATACCGCGATTTTATACGCTTTTAAATCCCGTTAAAATTCGGCTAAGAATAACGACGGACCTTACTATGCAATTAGTTAACAAACTTAATTTAATTTTATTCCTTCCCAGTTATCAAACCGTTTTAAAACCGTTATTTTACGGTTTTCAAGTAATGAGATGGTTAAGCTACGTGAATTGGTAATAGTAGTAGGTCAATTAATTCATATGGGTTATTATTAGTAGTAGGTAAGTTACTCCACATAAGTTAAGTAGAAATATTAAAAGGGTTAACCCGAATTAGTCATGATAAACCGCGGCGGTACTACGTTTGTTAATCTATATGTGTTAAGTGGTAATAGTAGCAGGTTAACTTGCATTGATTAAGATGGCTAATAGCAGTAATAAGCACGTTAACTCACGCGGGTCAAGCGATAGCAATAGGTAACTTAACCCGCGTTAGTTAAAATAGCTAACAGGTTTACATAATAAAAATGGGGGGGACTTATTAGGATAGCAGTACACTGGATATAATGTTACAAGCTGATGCCCAAGATAATGGTCACCAGAGATCTAGCACTGGTAGTTTCCATGCTCCTATAATACTTTGGGGTTGCCTTATCACGTAACCGAGACACCCCCTTTCTGTAATCAATAGCAGCTCTTTAGTAGAGGTTGCTTCCTCTTTCTCTTCATCAAGGATAATAGATAGTATCCGACCGCCTTAAGCGACAGCTTTGGCTTAGTCTATCTACATTACCTACGGTTTTCTAAATTCCCCTTTTGAATTTCGTCGTTTTAATATCCGTATTTGCGACTCGAATTAAAATTCCTATTTTTTAATAAACTTTGAATCACTGATTTAAAAAATAGTAAATTGTTCCAATGCGGTTTACCTTGGTAATATTTGAACTCCTATCATTGGATTTTCCAATTACGAATATCAATTTAAAACTCGTTTGTCGATGTATTTGAGCTTTTAATTTTTTTTTTTTGAAGTTCGTATAAAAAGCTTTCAATCATGTTTCAAATTAAACAATACTAGATTAAAAGATGCATTTCACCGGCTAGGTTTTTAAATTATTTGAATAAATAACCTGTCGCCCTTATATTTTAGCTGGAGTGTTGTATAGAATTTCCCTAACTTAACTAGTAAGATAGTTAAAATTTCCCGGGGTATCTGTCCGCGTTATTATGATAGCTTTAAACGAATCAATATATGGTATTTGTTTAGTTCTTATTATATAGTTCGTAATTGTTTTTCTTATTAAAATATTCTTTTAAACTATTATAAGACTGTTAGAACGTCTTTCTTTTTGTAAAGTGGTATATATATTACTTTTTCAGTAGTTTAGTTTCAATACTATGTAATATAATATAGAAAGTCAAATATTCGTTATTGAAATATCTATATGTGCTTAGTATTATTAAAATATCATTATAAAGTATATAATATGGTTTTTCATTATAATTCCCGTTTTTGTAAGATAATTAATCAAATTTTATAAGTTTTATATGGTTGCTTTTATTATTTGGGAATAGATAAGGCGGAAAGTTACCATAGGAGTTATAATTCGCGGGTATTGGTCCGTTTAATTCGTATAGCCTTTTGTTCTTTTCTCTGTTTTCCCCAACAGCATTGTCCCTCTTTTTGGGGATGGTTTTAGCGCGTTTGGAAGAGCTTTTTTGGCTGGGGAGTGGATGCTTTCGTAGGTGTCGTATCTCTTTTTTATAGTGTGATTCGATTTTTCGTTATTTTTTACGATATTTGTAAATTGAATAAGTTATGAATGCGAGTTTAGGATGATCTTTGCGGATTTTTCTTTTTTGTCGTGTAACTTTTTTTTAAACTTAATTGATTTTTCGTGAAATATAGCTATTTTCGTCGAACGTTTTGCGTTTTATATACCTGTGGTGTTTTTGTGCTATAACTTATCCCACATATCTTCGATAAGCTGTTCTTTACGCTTTGATAACTAATATCCTTTTATAAAATCCACCTTCAATACCATTTCATATATTTAAATTGGAATTTGATTAAGGAAAGTCTTAGCGACTAACGTTTCAATGATTCGATTGTTTTTGTAACTAGACGTATTAATGAATTTACTTGATATTTGTACATGTAGCACTTTCGAGATTAATTTTTGCATTGTACGTTATATTTTCAACGTTGTATTCAGAAAAGTCCTTTCGGAAATGATGAAATACATCGAGTTTTTCACTTTTCTTTATTTTAATAACGAAAGATAACGTTTGTAACATACGTGTTAACAGTCTCCAAGTCCTTGTACTTTACCAGAATTTCGATTACATTATTTGACTAGTTTAAATTAACAAATATTAAAATAGTTCCTCAAAGAGTGGTAAGTTTTAATAAATATTTATACACTCGTTAGCGTTAATTAAGCTTGTTGTCGATAATTTTATAGTTAAAAAAGTAAGTTCGTTATCTGTATTATTTTATTGCAAATATGTTGTAGTAATAGAATTCGTATGCCTTTGAAATTATGTGATTGAAGTAGAATCAAATGAATAAAGGTATGTAAGGTGTAAATAAAAGACAAATGATATATGATTCAATGTTTTGAATAAGAAGTTTAACGTTTGTAGGCGTTTTATTAGCCGAGTTGTAAGTTAATTCAAATCTTATAATGATCGATTTAAATAAATGGTATGTAATAAAGCGAAAATTTATATAATAGATTTAAAGAATTATATAGTAGATTGAAAGAATTATATAATAGATTGAAAGAATTATATAATAGATTGAAAGGAGTTAGGTATTGCTGAAAGCATCGGTTGTTGTTTTTGGTGTTTTTAGTATTGTTGTAGGCGTTACAAGAGTTATTTTAATCATTTCAGAAATTTATATAAATGGCTTCAATAACTGTATAATTCAATAATTATTTGTATAGGGTTTGGTAAAGGGTTATGAAACTTAATGGCTTACGTAGCCAATACATAATAGGATGATTTTTTTCAAAAAAAAAATACCAGAATATCGTCAAAAACGTTAATCGAGTTGATAATAGCGTATTAAGGATTTCAATAATTGAAAGTATTCATAGAATTAATAATATGTTATTAAAGGGTTTTCAAAAGTTATTAACAGTTTTATGGTCTTTTTCGTTTTCTCGTGGTTTTTGTAAGTCGTAGTATTATAGTACGAAATATTTGCGATTGTTATAGTATCACATTATGGGTATTAAACTAAAGTTTGTCTTTTTTTCGAGGCTATTTGTAATTAAACGAGTTTCCTACTGATTATTATCGGTTGAGTTTGTACGTTAATTTATGAAAAAGATGATTTAGTATTTAAAGAACAGTAATGATAGATTGGAAAGGGAGAAGAAGTATCTGGACAGTGCACGCTTTAGATGAGAGCTTAGATAGTCTCATCTGAGCCATAACTCCTACCATAAACCCAGCTAGTATACTTTTTCACGCTTGCTAACTATAGTATTATCTATCTTCCTTGAATAGTAGTATCCACGATTACAGCCGTAAACAACAGGTAGCTACTAACTTTAAAATCACCTATTATTATGGTTTCATATATGGATGTGCATAATAGATGAGTACTAAATAGTTTTATCAAATGTAGTATGAAATCAAATTCTATCTACGTATAAAAAAAACTCAACATTTTTATATTACATATATTATTCAATATATTATTGTTTATGTTGTCATGTAATCTCAAATTGAAAGATAAAGTTCCAATGCCATAATATGCTTGTTTCTTTCATAACATAGAAATTGAAGTACTCGATAACAATTTGAATAATATTTTATAACGCTTCCGATAAAGATTTGTTTGTAATATTGTTATGATATATTGTAATATGATTTATCCCAGGAGATACATATAATGTATTACGCTTTTTAAATAAAGAGTAATTACAAACGTTGTTAATTTGATGAACATTTCATATTTAAGTTCTAATAAAGATATAAAATTATTGTTGTTGTAATATTGACTTTCTTGGAAAAGTTGCAAAGTATTAACTCATAATGATAATAGTATTCGTTTCTTAGAATCACGTTAAATTTTCAAACATGCAATTAAAATAATCGTTTGAACTAGCGATTGTTACAATTATTTTCCAAAATAAAAAGTTTGAAATACTGTGCTCATGATATTATAAACTGTGAATATTATCTTTCTGCGAAATATATGTGTATTTTATAGTGGTTACATACTCCGTTTACCTACATAAATTTGTAGATTTAAATTCCATCTCAATCACCCTTATCATTCTTTTATAGTATTTCAAAAATTCACCTGTGTTTTTGCTATAAAGCTAGATAACCTTACAGCTTTGTCTCTTCAATCAAAGGCTTCGTTAATTACATTATTATAGTGTCATTACGTTAATAGTTTCGGCGCATTTTTTGGAAAATGAAAAATGTGCTAGTTATAAGATTATAATAAATATTTTTAAATCCAATAGGTCTTTCATTGGTTTCGATATAAACTTTAGAGTCGTTTTTGTGTTTTTTTAGCTAAAATGATATGACTAATGGACTTGTTTAATTAATAAATATGAAAATGATATTCTTTTATTAAATAAAAAATAGATTATTTTGTGTTTGATCAAATTAAGTTATGTTTCAATCAATCTAGTCTTGAAATCTATTTTGATAAGTATTCAGAGTAAATTAAATATTAAGTAAAGTAGATACGATTCATAATAATAGGACTGATTGATGCGAACTGTGAATATTAAAAATAGGTTTTATTGACGTGGTGTGTGGAAATTAAAAACAAATATAATGGTAGAACGTGAAAAATAGGAGGGTGTATGAAATTTAATTGATTAGTACGTTTTATTAAATGGGTGACGAAGTTAGAAAGGCTTGATTATAAACAATGACAGGAGAGATTGCTTTGTAATAGCAAAAATATAATAATATGAAAAAGGAAAACACATCGAAAATCTTCATGCCTAATATTATAATGAAAATCGTACAAACCCCTTTTTAAGTTAAATTATTAATCTTAGCTCCAGTTAGAATAATATTGAGCCTATATAAGCGACTCTATAAACCCAAGTCGTTTCAATATAACTCCTAATAATTGTTTTTATTATAAGTTATTTGGTTACTATAAGTATCATTTCACTATCTACCTGAGTAACCTTAACTTTAATTCTAGATTTTCTATAGTTAAGTTTCTTAAGGATTGTGTATATAGTAGTAATGACAGTTGTAGTTTGACGAATGATTTAAAATACTGCAGAGGTGTAATTGTAGGCGTTTGTGTCTATATCAATTTATTTGTTTACAACATATATCAATTTGCAACAAGGTTTAATGATCAGTGTTATTTTATCCTGGGTTTGATGAATTTTACCATATTCTATACCGTCATTTTTAATTTGATGTTTTCAATTTTGGTCCCAAATAGTTTATACATAATAATGGAAAAGACAAACATATTTGTAATAACGTCTTTCGTTTTAGTACTAACGATCTTAATAAAGAAAAATAACAGGTTTTGAGTATTATAACGTTGACTTCATAATCTGGAAGTAATATATTCAGAGATTTTAAGTAATGACTTTTATTATTACCAAAAAAAAAAAATTCATCGCGGAAATACAAAGAGGAAATGATGATGAACTTGATATACGATTTCTCATTCGTAAATTAAACGTGTAATTATTAATATTTCAATTGATTTATGTTATTCAGCGCTTTGCTTCACGGATAGAACCTTCTTACATCCAACTGATGTTTAACTTTATTGATTGCTTGAAAAATAACCTTTGTATTTTGTAAACGGTAAGGTTACCAATACTATTATTGAATTTGTAGTTTTTCTTATTAGTAACGATTATCATAACGATGGTGTACATTTTGTTTTATTAAATTAACACTGAATCACCCCTTAAATTTCGGCTTATCAAAGGTTTAAGGCCATTATCTATTTAAATTTTGGTTAAAAATAACCCTAAGTTTATCTCTTACTTTTGACATATTAATCGCTTACTATAAACCCTCTTTTCATGCTTTTTCATATCCATCAATAGCCCCTCCCATTAGCTATTTATAATAAATAGAGACGGCGCAAACTCTAAATATTTAACAGGTTTGTTAAGTGTGTAGGTGATTCCTTTCTAATGAACTACGTAATTTTCGTTATCGCTGCTTGTAAATCTTTCATTGTTTTTTTGTTTTCTAAATAATACAGGTATTATTGTTTCTCAACTTTTGCAAGTTTTATGCAAGTAATAACGAAGTGAATATTGAAAAGAACCCAGATGATGTTGTTTCAAACTAAAACCAAATAACACCATAGTTTCAGTAGGAACAAATGTGTCAACTCATTTCAAATAGGAATTTCAAAATTGAATTTTATATTTCAAAGTTTTGAAATTTTGGTAATATTAGATTTTTCGCTATTATTTTCTTCATAAACCTAAGAAGATATTTGTTTCGGATGTAAAGGAGATGGTTTATTATTATTGCATAGAAAAGAAGTATTTACATAGGATATTAATCATAGTTTATAATATATTCAATGATGATAATTTTGTTCATATTTAATTTCGTATCAAGAACATGCACTACCTTTAGGGTAATATTATCAAACTGTTATTTTGTCTATTAAAAATAACTACAGAGAAATTTATCTTCGGTAATATTACTGATAATATCTATAATGTTACCAACGTTTTGAAAAGTGGAAAATAATATCGATTATTGAATTGCCATAGAACTAATGTATAAAACGAAATTTAATAATAGTTTTGATCATTAATATTATATTAATTTTCTGTTCAGTAAATTTTGACTGTCGGAGTTAATTATTACAATATTTAGGAAATATCAGATTAACTAAAAGTCCAAGTCCATATAATTAACTCCCGAGCAACCCGGTACATTTTAATTTATATAACCCTCAGAAACCGCCAAGTAGTTTTTTCTCGGTTAACATCGTTATACTTTCCATCATGAACCGTTTTTATTTCTGTAATAGTAACTGGTTCAGTCGAGAATACCTTATTTCTACTGAAATTACAGTATATAAAAATGATTAAAGCTACTAAATTCGTACAATTTTTCGAAAGAAAGTAAGATTATCATTTTAACATATTTTAGCAATAGTTGAATGAAGTTATGAATGACTTATGTTTGTAAAAAATGACTTCAGCCGGAATTATAGGTTGCCGTTTTTACTCAATCGGATTATTAAAGTAAATATCGAATTTTTCAAAAGGTTAAATCAGAGTAATTTGATAAATAAGAAAGTTACAATGAACTAAAATGATTGAAGCGTTCAATAATAGCTTTTCAATCTAGTATAATGGACTTTTTACCACCTAATTGAATCTGAAACCTGGAAATCGACCTAATATGCGGCCGCAATATTTGGGACCTTTAAAATTGATGAAATAGAAATAAGTTACTAATCGTTAGGACATATATTGATAATTACTTTGAAAAAGATGAACCCAAATTTTGAGGCTTTCTTCATATTTTTTTTGTTGGCAGCCCAATTCAATTAATGAGTTTATATTCATGTAAGCTATCGAAATCTCAAGATTATAGCTATTAAAAATCTCTATTTTCTTCTCTTTATTACAAAAACATTAAAACTCTTTGATAAAATCGTAATTTACATCAAATCAAATATTATTTATATATTTATCAATATTAGTATTACGAAGGAAAACATGGGGATTGAAAGTTTTATTATCTGTAATACGTTTTACATAATACTAGTAATTATATTCTGATTATATAACACGTTGTCTGAGTGGTACTGATTAATCAATAACATTCTAAAACATTGAATAAACTCCATTTATAAAATTTACTTTAACAATATATCGATTGACATCGAATAGTATGATGAATACTGGGAGCATAGTGTTTAAATTATTCAAATTTTTTGCAAATAAAGTTTTGAAGTTAATCTTGATGAATATTAATTCAAAATCACAAAAGTAAAATATATAGATTGACTAGTTGGATTTGGTGACATAAATATAGGCTTTAACAAACTTCGTTGATAGGTCTTTAGATATTGTAACGTTGTTAATTTGAAGTGTGGTCGAAGTAATTGTAGCATTACAAATTTCAGATCGTAAATTGTTTGTTCTTTCAAGTTTGGAAAACCGCTACCGACTCTATATACCATGTTTTATAGGCAATATTTTGGAACGTACCCAATATTAAATTAGTTATTTAACTGTATTGTAGTTGAACTTCATTTGAAGATTTATAGAGTTTTATTTTATGCTTTTAGTGCGTCTCATAGTAAAACTATCTGCTGATATAAATGCTTCCATATACTTTTCCCACTACTATTTGTATAGTAATTTTATTTCCTAACACTTGAAATTCCAAGAACATGTACAGTATTATTCTTATGGTCGAATCCCTTAATATATCCTGAACTAACTATTTCAGTTAATTGTATTCACATCATTTATAACCTTAAAAATACGGTAGATTTTTCAGTTATTTATGGGGTCTTCTCATTCTATCTCATCCATCGTTATATAATTCATTTTTGGTAAATAAACTTTATACGTAGCTTTCGATTCTTATGGTTAACTTATTAACATTTATATATAATTTTAAGGCTTTATTTAGTATCATATTTGTGATATCATCAGTTAGGTTATCTTTGCCATCGATTTATCGAAATCTTTTAATTTAATAACTTTCGTAGACTTCACAAAAATCTATTATGTCGATTATTCATAAATTTTGATTAATCATTCCGAATTTGGAGAAGAATTCGAATAGGCTTGGAAAATCAGTAAAGATCACGACCGAAAGGGGTGAGATATTGAACTGTTGAGTAACGATTTTATGTGTTTCCTATAAAAATATATTCATATAGAAGCCGGTTATTATACTCTGATCTTTTGAAATAAATACTTTTCATATAAACTTTTGGAATTCGATTAAGTTTGAGTGAATTGATTGGATATATGATAATAACGAAGTTGTTATTCTATAATCTGTTCTCATCAACGATTATTATAATAAATACAATTTCTAAAGATGATTCTATGTTATTTTTGAAACAGCCAGCCGTAAATATTGTCAATTTAGATTTATCTGAATTGATAAAACTCATATTAATACCTTTATCCAAATTATTGACTTAAAACTTCAATAATTTATATAAATAATCATAATCCTTATCAGTGCAGATTTTGGGTTATACTATAATTGATAAATCTACGATTTTTTCGTTTATCATATAGTTGAGATATAATTTTTATGGGAGCGTTACTCTAAGTATTGTTAACCACTTTCAACGTTTTTCTAATCCATCTTAAACATACCAATACCTTACTTACTTTGACGAATATAGATTTATTTTCTGTAACATCGACAATACTATATATACGAATAAATAATTTGTTGAAGTTTAGGTATCTGTTTTTACTTAAAGTTGCAATCAACTTACAATTTCAGAACTTCGAGTCTTCAATCGCATACTACTTCAATGCCAAGAATTTGGTAATTTTGATTAAAATTTAATCGTTAGTTTATAATCTTATTATTCTGACATTTTTATCGACTTCATTGATTGATAGGTATAGGCTTTATATTAAGGATTTCATACACATTGGGAACATTAAGTACAACTGGTGGAATCAAAACCAATTAATATTTGTGTAGGTTAGTTGTTATAATAGTTTAACGTATTATATAACTGTTTTTAAGAAGTATTGATTATATTGGTTTTCATTTAACTCTAATGAAAGGATTTTTTGTAGATGAGTGACAGAATTCATATTCGTTTACGTAATATTATAGCTTTTGAATGTGAATATATTATTGGTATTTTCCACCAAATTTACTGTTAATACAATTGCTAAACTTTGGATATTTTTTTAATAGTTGGCAATAGCATTAAAATTAAGCCTTTGCTTTCATTACCGTAGTCTTATACGATTATATATGTGTTTTTGTATAGCTTGCCCTTGATTTTTTCTAAATTTTCAAACAATCCTCGATTTAAAGATTGTGAAGTTTATATTGTTAATATTAAATTAGCGTTTAGGTTCGAATTGTACAACAGATTGTATAAGGAGTCTTTCAATTTCGACCTTATCGTTTTTCTTAAAATATTTTTCCAATGTTTTGATAATTATTTACATGCAGAATTGTATTATCAGATTCTGATCAATTTTGCCCCTGCTAATACAATTAGTTGTATACTCACGCTTCGCTTGTTATTCTTTATCCTTATCCTTTATTTAATTGTCGGTTGCTTTATCATCGCTCTAATATCTTCTGCAGTATTGGTGAAGGTGAGTTATATTAGCCAATTTCCTCATTTTCAGGATCTTCATCAACAATTACCCTAACATAGAGTTAGATCTAAGTTATTCGGAATATCCAAAAACCATTAATAATTTTGAAATTATTTTCGAGTTAGAAATATTTTATATTTTTAATAGGCCATTTAATTTTTTTTACTTACGCTATATAACCATTTCGTTTTGTAATAGTAATATTATTGTATTAATTTTCGATGGACTGTCTATAGTTTTAAGGGTATTGTTAACTTGACGACTTGATAACTTCCTCTATAGATTTTTTTAAAACCTTGATATAATATATAACTCTTTTTGATTTTTTTCTAATGTGTGAGAATCACTATTTAAGCTAAAATTTCATTTAAAGATGAATAGGGTTAGTACTAAAATGTTGAGTCTTATAGTGTAATTTAGGTCTTTCAATGTCATTTGAAGGAGTGTCTCTTCATCCGTAAAGCTTCTAATCTCTAACTTAAGAATATTATACGTCTTTCAAAGAAAAGTGTACGCTTTTTTAATTTTTACAATACTCAAATAAGCTTTGATAGGTACCTATTTGAATTTATTCCCCATCATTATAGTATTAGCTTATAATTTCATTGTTGTAAAATTGGTATTAACTTCGTAAACAATAAGGTTTGGTAACTCTAGACACGTATTAATTCATAATATCTTCATTATGTTATATTTATCTTTTGATTACAAGGAATTGAATAACTTAATGTTGTGAAAAGAAGTTGTCAAGTTTATGATGTAAAGAATAGTTTTATTGTTTCAATAGAAACCATGACCTAAGATTTTACAATTGAGGTCCATATCTTTTTTCAAAGTATACTTCAACTTTTTAAGTATTTAGGCGGGGGCTCAAGAATGGTACATAAGCTTTTAAATAGCGTTCAAAACAGAGTATTCTATATTTTTATGCCTTGTAGATGTAAAGACTTAATATAGCCTATCTACGGCTAAATGATTAAATCGCCTATATGTTATGGTCCGACCTATAATGGTAAGCTAAGTAGGTGCCAAATGGGATTTACTATTGAGGTGCAGAGGGAGACTAGAAGAGGCTACCGTGGCCCAACATGCAGGGCCCTTGGGCCGGGCTAATGCCTAGCCCATTACGTGCCCTTACACGTTCCGTGTACGAACTGTGTCCGGTGTTATGACCCAACAGCTGCAGGTCACACCAGCAGCGACCCACAGTACTAATGAAGGAAATCAGTTGGACACAACCTGATGGCAGGCATCTGGTCCCACAGACCCCCCAGGGTTAGGGTCGTTAGGGACCCACTCGACATACCAAGAACCGGAGACTGAATATGTTGGACATGCTACATATCCAAATGATTCAGTCTGGATATATTAGATCGCGCACATATTCAACATATCCCATGCCACCACGTCAACTGAAGGAACTAGATATAAGGACATGGTCATCACCACGTTAGGTAGCTTCATTAGATAGTTCTTGAGTTGTACATTTAAGTATTCACCTCTGAATAGCTTCAACGCTTTTGATTATCACTCGCACATCTTCATTATTCTTCACTTAACACCTCTACTACCAACTTGATAACATAAACCCTCTGACACCTTCTATTTACCCACAGGTATTTAGTGTGATTATTACATTCGGCTTGTACCCGGACTGTGCCTTATTCGCGCTCGGGCCGGGCTTAGGCTAGGCGTTGCCCATCCTGTTACGTATACAGTTATGTAACCTATATAGGCTTAATGGCTAACAGCCTAAGTTTATAACATATCCCCTTCTCCCCGAATGTTGTAAGAGTTATGGCGCCCCTTTAGATAAATACTAGACGCGGGCTGTATTTTTCTAATACGCGACTCGAACGCAGACTAGTGTTATTATGTCTAACACATTGTATAACGTTTCGGTCGGCTTACCTTATATCTCCGGCGTCGTATAACATACCCGTTAACGAGCTGTGTAATGTAATCTTTTTGCCGCCAATATCGTATAACGCGTTATATAAAATTGGACTTTTACTTTTATTATCGTGTAATGCGCCCCGTATAACATATAGCCATTGCCGAATCCGGTCCGCCAATCCTTATAAATATAAACGCTTTTACGTAGTTTTTAAACCTTTTTCCTTTTCCCCTTTACATTACCGCCCTCCCTTATATTAACTACCCCCGTTATTGCCCTTTCAACTTTTCTTTATAAATGTTGACCAGATATTCGCATCAATATACTTCAGCTTTTTTCCTAATTTATTATTATAACCGACGTATATAATGGTTTTAACTTCGGTTACTTTACCTTCGACGTTTTCAAAGGGGATAACTAGCCTATTTATAAGGTATATTACCTTATTGTATATTAATACTCTTTTATCAATTACCTGTTATAATCCTTTTGAATTATAGGAAATTCCCTTATCTTTAAAGATAATAAAGATAAAAATGAAATTTCTCTATTATAGGCTAAAGACGTTTATATATTATATATTAATCGCTTCTTAAACTTTTTTTTCTGTTTTACGTCCGGGTTTATCGGATATAAATGTATCGAGTATATCACAAAGTTAATAATAAAGTAAGTTTAAGAATAAGTTTTATAAAATGTTTAATTATGAATTAAATTCTTTTCGTAATATATTTAAAGGATAAGTTTACTTGTAGCTTTATCCGATTTATGTGTATTTTCACGCCAATTAGTTGTTACGATAAAGGATAAAGGTTATATCTTGTTCCTTACGCGTAAGCGTTAGGGAAATATCCCGGGTTATCGATCCGTTTTTGCTTTCACTTTTTTTAAACTTGTTAATTAATTTACCCGGCTTTGTAATATCGTTCGGGCGTAGGGAGTTTTTACTATACCGGCCGTATAAGTTGTTGCTCCTTTATCTATACGCCTACGTCGTCCTTTCTTTTTGGGTCCATCTTTATCCTGGATTCTTTCGTTATCTTTTACTATGTCACCTATTTATAAAAATAGAACGTCTTCAGCTGACCGGAATTTAACGAGTAACGTCTTCGTCTCGGCCCCCTTTAATTATCGCCGTATATCTTTACGTAGTTTTGGCTTAAGAGGCTAAAATAATATAGCTATTTAAGCCATATTTTTATAGCTAATATAGGTTACGGCCTATAAAATGTTGTAAACGACGTTTAAAACTTAATTATATGATCCCCAATTTTACCTATATTTTCTTTGTTAACTTTAGATAAAAACGAGTTAATCGGGCCGATTACGTTACTCGGGCTTAAATTGATATGTTACAGTCTTTGATAACCCATTTAAAGGGTTGTTCCTTCTACCCCGCTTTTCGTCTTATTTTTCGTTAGCCATTATTATCGGCATTTTTTAATATTCGTTCTTTTTAACGTTATCCTTTATCGTCAACCTTTTTTAGCGGCCGGCCCTCCTCGTATTATCTGGTATCGGCCTTTTTTAGCGTTTGCCTTTTTTCGTATTATCCGCCCCTTTTAATGTCGTTTCGTATTTGTCCCACCTTTTATTAACCCCCCTTTTTAGCGCCCACTAGTTTTCACTATACCTTTGATCATCCCTTTCCTTTAATATCGTGTAACTCTCGAAATTAATTGTAATGGGCCTTTTAACGTTAGTAACGCCGGTACTAGTTAAATTTAAATAAAGATAATAATAATAAGTAAGTAGATTTTTGTTGGAATGTCGTAAGAGTCGTTTTACAGTCGAATACGTATTCGAAATGATCGGATAGTATTTATCCGGGTTTATTTGTGGTATTATAACCTTGTTTAATAATGAATTTTCCTTTTTATTTATAAGTAAAGTATTATTTTTGGGGTATAATTAGTTTGTCTCGTACCCATCGATTAGTATAAGTTTGTTATTATTATCGAAATACCGGGTAATTATAAACCCGAATATTTCCCCATTTCGTTTGAAATTTGTTTAGGGTTATAATATACAAATAATGTTTTAGTAATTTTTATTTAAGTTTATTATTACCCTTTTACTTAACTAATACGTAACAAACCAAGTTCTTTTCCGTCTTCACCGCGAAAATATCCTAAACTTCAAATCCCTCGTATTTACTATCCATTATATAGTTAATTAATGAAATTGGTTTCGAGCAAATATCGGATAAGACTTATGAAGAAAAAGGGTTTGAAGTCGTCTGTTTAAGGAAGTTTATATAAAATATGAGATATTTATTAGGTATATTTAGTACGATATTAAACGGGTTCGAAATACCGATTACTTGGTATTAGTTATAAAATTAATTGAGATTTTTATTCGAATGGTTAGTTTTAATATTACGAAGTCTTAGTTGAACCTAATCCCCTATACAATAACGTTTTTCCGGATGTCGTTTCGATTCGTCGCCGTTTTTATTTATTGTTAAATATAAACTATCTTTATTTAGTTTAGTTTCGTCCCTTCGCGTAAATAAGCTAAAAAATTAATAATTCGTTTTACCGAACTAATTAATCACCTTATATTCCTATTTATCTATGAAATAAGTGATATTTCGTGCCTATTTATTAAACGATTTGTATTAAACCCGATAACCATCGATTTCTGGTTATTTAATGTAAATTAATAAGTGGGTAAATATAAAGCCTTATCGTATTACGAAAAGGTAATAACGATACGTAAATACTTTGAAACCTCTTAATTTACCCGTTGAATACCGTTTTTTATTTATAGGTAGTACGTCATAAACAAAAGTTATTCGATTTTTACTAGGAAATAAAGTGGTGTTTAAAATATATCTATTTAATTTAACCCGCGGTTGTTAATAATGAAGGCTAGGAACCTAAAAAATTTCCATTATATATTTCGAAAGCGTTTTGCGTACGTATCGGTTATTATAAATTATATGTTCTTTAATTAAACAAATTTTCAAAATAGATTCGTAATTACTAGTAAATATTGAAGGCCGTTATTAGTAATTGATAGGTCGATTATAAAGTCAACCAAAATATACGTTTAATACCGGTCGGAAATAAAAAGAGGATAAAAGAAGCCTTGTCGTAAGGTAAGACTAGGTTTCGTCCCGTTATATTACGTATATATTTGGTATAAATGTCGAATATTTGTAATTATTCCCTTTTAATAATGATTTCGTTAAAAAACGTGAAATAAAATGTTTTTACCCGGATAACCTATAATAGGTGAGTCGTAAGTTTATTATAATATCCTCGTTGTCAATAGTTTCTAATTTGGTAATTATAAACGATTACAATAACATAATACCCCCCGCGGGTCAATGTTTTAATTTGTAATTTACATTAATTATCCTGTTTCAAGTGGAAAACGTTTAATGGTTTTAAAAACCGCTAAAAGTTAAACCTTATATAACGGGTTATTTTTTACTCCTTAATCTTATAATTCTATTAACGTACCTGAGCCGAAAATAAGGGAATTATTTGGTGTTAACGATACCAACGGGATTAACATGGGCCGGGTCCGCGGCGGTGTCACCGGTATCGTCGTACTAAAATCCCCTAACATTATCCCCGATAACGACCCGAGCGCGGGCCGAGCCCAGGGCGATATCGCCTTCGGCGGCCCTTTGAAAGCCTCTGACCCCCATTTAAGATATATATTATTATAATCTAATAACTAAGCCTCCGTTTTCCTAAACTTCTTTATATAACATGTCGTAATCCAAATGCTTTTAATATACAAGTTTATTATTACTACGTTTAATATAGTAATGAAAATGGGTTAAAAAACCCGTGTACGGCGTTTTTTAACCTCGGGTTTATCTTGTAACCTGCGGGTTAACGTATCCGGGCGGGCGCCTTAAGTTACGGATCTGTACCATAAGTGGTATTAAAAAAGGAAAAGGACTTCAAATTATTTAACCTAATGTTCCGAAGTTAATCGTAGTAAAAAAAATACTTTAATCCCTTGTAATTCGTTAAAATTTTAAACGGTATACGAACACTACATAACTCGAAAGACCACGCTTTTAAATAAAATACCATAGCGAAAAGTTCCTTATCGTGGATAATATAATTATGTTTCGTATCCATTAATCATACAAAGCGATAAATTACTAGCTTTAAAATACTATTGTCGTTTCATTACGATAAATACCCGCCTAATGCCGTTTCCAAATAGTCGGTTTCTATTATTATTAGCCAATTTGAATCCTAATGCGCAAAAATCGGGGTCGTAATAAAGGTATCTTTTGATGTTTAAAATGTATGTTTTTCCCGTTTCGTCTTGGACTAATAAATACTTTACTTCGTTGAGCGGATAAAAAACATCCGTTAACTTTAAGAAATAACTAATAAAATTAAAATAAAAGTTGGTAAAACCCAAAAATCTTTGAATGTCCTGGACCGTACGTAGTAACTCCTATTTGCGGATTACTTGGACTTTTTCGGGGTCGGCCCGGATACCTACCCTAAACGTTACAATAAAGCTTAGGTATTTTACCTCCTTAACCATGAAGTCGTACGTTTCTAATTTTATATTTAACCACGTATTACGAAAACGTCCTAAAACTACGTAAACTTTCGTCATATTGTTTTATTTAGTACCTAAAAAAAGACTAGGAGGTCATTTAAATACGTTATAACAAAATCTTTTTATAATATCCGCTATTATATAATTAATATATCACTGGAATGTTGCCGGCGTTTCCGCCAGCCTAAAGGGGGTAACTAGCTATTTAAATAACTCGTACCACGTACGAAACGCTATTAATTCGTTTTATTCAGATATTACTCAAATACGGTAAAACCCCGTTTAAATATTGAATTTCGTAAATTATATCAACTTCGATAACGTACGTAAGGTCTTTTTAATTAAAGGTAAATAAAACTGATCTTACTTTATGATTTTATTTAGTACTTGATAGGCGATATACAACCGTTATCCCCCCTCCCCCCGGCTTACGAATCAATAATACTAGTGCCGCCGCCAATAAGAAATTAGTCCGAATTTGACCCTTATTTATTAACTTCGTAACCTGTCATCGAAGTTTAAAAATTAATTCGGTAATATCGAGTATAACGGACCTTAAGATCGGTTTGGTAAAAATCTATTTTCGTTCGGTTTAATATAAATGTAGTGGTCGAGTTTCCCTTTATGTGGAGGTAAGGCTATAACCTTATTCTTGTCGAATAGATTGCGGAATATAGCCAGTTACGGTAAGAAACGTAACTAATCCTCTTCCTCTTTAACTGTAGTCGTCGCCATTACTTACAAAATCCGCGTTATCTCGCAAAGTCTTATAGCATAAGCTATTGGAGATGAGTTCTCTATACTTTGTGCCTCTCAGTACAAACGTTACGCCAATCCAAGGAAGACTAAACCCACCACTCCCTGTATATCTTCCGTCATGACCGTATCACCATCCGGCCGTTGTGCTTGGATGGATCCCGCTGGCTAACGACCAAAACGCCGCTCTAAGTCCAAGGACTTCAACTCGTTGGCAAGTTCGCGGTACTTTTCCAGGGCTACGACATAGTCCACCCGGCTAACATTTGCCGTACTAGACTTTTCGCGAATACGTGGTGATATACGGGAGAGTAAGTAGTTGTACTTTACGGCTGAAGGACAATTTAAGCCGCTTACTTAAATTAAAAGTGTCTTGAACCTAATAATAAATAGTGCTTACAAGTTCCTACTACTTATAACCAAACTTTTGAATTTGACCAA
Organism: Anisogramma anomala; assembly: GCA_038502455.1. Lineage (NCBI taxonomy): Eukaryota > Fungi > Ascomycota > Sordariomycetes > Diaporthales > Gnomoniaceae > Anisogramma > Anisogramma anomala. The sequence continues at coordinate 4,916,113 of JASMMZ010000004.1, read as the reverse complement.
TGTTTTATCCGCGCGGTAAGGGTTACCGAAAACCGCCTCGATATAGTCGAAAAACTTTTCTGTATTATATATACCTTTATATCCTCTGGATTCGTAATACGTCGTAACCGCTTGCTTTACCGTTGCTATATAATATCTATATACGTAAAATAACGCGTACCGATTTTTTAAAATTTATATTTTATTTGGTTTTAATTTAAATTTAATCGTTTGGTATGTTGTCGTCCACGTAAAAGCAAATACATTCAATTACGATTAGTTTTATAGTTTTCGTTCGTTTTTAATCGATAAAAACCTAACGCGAGTCACAGACAATTCGACTTTGAATTATTAAATCTTCGCGATAACCTAAGCAAAATCGAACATAAAGTCGATAGTTAAATTAGATTAACCTGGTTATTATAGTTATTTAATAACCAATGCGATATAACTTAAAGTATCTTATGAACGAAAAATATCTGCTTAAATTAGCTTTAACGGGGCCAGAGGTATATTTATAAAGGTGGAAACTAGGTATTCGCCGATGGCCTATTCTTCTCGATAACGTTAAAGTATAGCGCCGAATTCTTAACGTTTATTATCGATTCATTTATCGTAAAAAAGTTCGTTCGGAAAAATAAAGAAAACCTTAATAATATGTTATAATTCAACCTACAATAGTAAACCAAATAGGTACCAAATAGGATTTACTATTAAGGTGCGGAGGGAGACCAAAAGAGGTTACCGTAGCCTAACGTGCAAGGCCTTTAAGCCGGGCTAATACCCAGCCCGTCACGTGCCCTTACACGTACCGTATACGGACCGTGTCTAGTCTGTACCCAGACCGTGCACTATCCGCACCCGGGTTGGACCCAGGCCAGGTGCTGCCTATTCCATTACGTGCACAGTCACGTAACCTATATGTGCTTAATGGCCAACAGCTTGAGTCCATAAAACTATATGATAATTATTTTTCCGATTTTTTCAAGTTTATTACCGTTACTTTAAGTATTTGGAAATAAAATCATAAGTATACTCATTAAGGGGCAAAAAAAATCTTAGACACTTTTTAACCTACTTCGTAATATTAACTTTAACGTTGATATCAAGGATCTTTATGTTTTCCAAATAAAAGAGGAATATAGTAAGAGTTTTGAGTATTTGTAAGTTAATAGATCTAACAACTATTTGCATAATTATAAATCCGAATAGCGATAGTTCCCTATCTATAGAAAAAAATGTATTTGGACTTTGCCGGCGTTTTAATTATTAATCTCTATAGAGGTAGTGTTTCCTTAAAGTAATGCGATATATTACGAATAGCTTTTTATCAAATACTCTTTTCTTCCGTATTGGACATAGTTTCTTAAAAGTTATACTTTATATTATGATTACAAAAAGAACAGGTAGGTGAAGGATTAAAGATTCAATATTTATAATGAAGGTAAAAGCTTTAATTCATCAAATGGTATAAGAAGGCGTAGTTTGATAATCCATAGGTTACTCTAGGAGTAATATATTTATATTATAACAGTGATTTTATTACGTTATTCCTATTTTACAACGAATCTTCGCCTTTGTAATTTTCGATACAGGTTAAGCAATTGTTTTTTAAAAAATAGATTAGTAGGTATAATATGTTACTTGCTGTTTGTGCTGTTTAACAATGGGATGACGATTTCACTAATAGTAAGATTTTCCACAAATCCAATACTTTTCATTACGATTATAGTGATAATTATTACGGTTACCATATTCATTTAGGTTAAACACCTGAATATTACTAGTATGTCTATTTTTTTAATTGTTTTTTACTCGTTTTCAAGTATTTGGATCTGTTGGGTTTTCAGTCAATATATTATGCGATTAAGAAGTTTTTATCGGTTGAGACACGTAAATTTTCAATTTAGAAAAATACAATAATTAATTTTGGAATAAATATTATTATAATTGCAAACGTGAACTATAATTGGCTCAAAAAGGTTTCGTAAGTCGTATTGAGGCAATTTAAGGTGTATTTAAACTCGTTAACGCCTGTAATAGCTGTTAGGGCTCGTTTACATAATATAATTTTTTTAGTATATATCTCTCTCATAATTCGTTAGTAAAGTATTGACTTCTTAAGTATTTGGTTAAGAATATACATAGTTATTTTCTATTTTCTTTTAAGTTATTATCGTTGTCCAACATATTGTAGCTTAATTTTTATAATACAATACAGTGAATATTATGCTTGAGGTAACTTTTTATGAAGTTATCGATTTTACGGAATGTGCGTGCTTTGGTTAGAAAAATTAGGTAGTAGTTTTTGGCGTACCTCATGAAAATATTATGGAATAATGAGTAGTAACCTGAAGATTAAACCTTAATCTATGTGCAAATGTTGAAAAATATTATCATTTTCGTACTGGGTAAATTATAGGGTCTCTTATCATACTTTTGTATCGTATTTTAAATTTTGGTGATGTTGGTTAGAAGTTTATAATTGATGTTGACTATCATTATCGGCTTGAGAGGTAGGTTACGATGGTCGTTCTAATAGTAGATGGTAATTCTTACGGTTGACTTAGGTTTTAAGCTTTAAGAGTCTCATGGATAAGTGTAGTTTTTAATAGTTTGATCTAAATAGTAATTTCTAATAGTAGGACCTATAGTGGGCTTACTTGTATAAGCGTAACTTCGTTTAAAATAGTGAATCTCATCTGGTTGTTTAGTTGTCGCGCCCCGCGCAACATGATTAACTTGATAACTTTCACGATTTGTATACCAATTTTGACAACTTGGACAATTTTTTTTAACTGAGCGTTGAATCGCGTTGACATCAAGTCTTTGTATCAAGTATACAATAGCTGTTTTACTTTTTTGTTCGTCACCAAATGCGTAATCCTGATCGTCGCGACTGAGAGTTAACATATTTAATATAATAATATATTTGCTTGTATTATCGGTGAATTGGAGGCTAGTCGCCTAGAATGTGTATAGTGATAGTCGTTAACAGTAATTTTTTTCTCTTCAAGTTCTAGACTGAAGGATTTTGATGGTATTCGTCCATTTAGGATAGGTTGAAAATTATTTGACAAATTCGCCTTATTATTTGGGACACAAATCCTACGCTAGAAAAGGTTTATCTTCAATTTGTCCTCAACTTTTTTAAAAGTTTTGGTCCAAATTTCAATAGTATAGTCGCCAAAAGAATCGGGAAAGTTTGGGAAACCCCATATATCTTGATTAATATTTCTAGGATTGAATATAGATATAAATTAGCCGATGAAGTTGATTAGATATTCCTTGGTCAATTCGGGGTTAAATTACCTAATTCAAAGTGGTTTATTGTAGTTATGGGCGAAAAGACATTGAAATTTTTTGATGTTTTTGATTTTTCAGTTTTTCGATGTTATTTTCAAGTATTAAGATATAAATCAATGTTCATTAAAGTTATATAAGGTCTTCGCGATGTATAAAACGGTTTATCGTAGTTTTTTATCGAAATTTAGCGATTTTACATATAGTATTAGCGTGTTTATATAACTACAACTTTGGGATCTTGCGAAATTAGAAAGAATTAACGATTTTATAATATATATGGAAATATTGATGTTGAAGATAAGATTAAAATTTTAGGTTGTTTATTATTGAAGTCGTTATTTAGCATAAGGGTCTTGAATTAAGCGATTTGTAATTGTAGTACTAGTGATTTAGCCGTTTGCTAATTTCAAGGGTTTTGAACTAAATAATAGTTTCTTAAAGATTTGATACTTTTAACCGTTAATTTTAACGTGTTAATTAAATACAGTTAAAATCAAGATTTCTTCTGGTGTTTTTAATATAGATATCGTCGCCACTTTTCAATTTCCGTAAAACCCGCTGGATTCGAAAGATTTTACCTATCTATTGCCGTAGAAACCGCCATAGTTAGTAAAAACCTTTCGCAAAAGTTTTGTACATACTTTACCCGTGTAAAGTGCTACAAAAAGTCGCATCTTCTTTTCTCTAGTTTAACTGTGCGTTATCCAATAAGTACTGATTAATATTGATAGGCTTTTACAATTTGCAAAGTTTTAGATTCGAAGTGTGGTTGAGGAATAGTAGTATTGTACAAGTCAGATAATAAATTATCATTTTTTTTTCAAGTTTGATAAACCGCTAAACGGTCTACACAAAACTTTGTGAGGTTAATGGCTTGACTTATGCCCTATATTGAATTGGGAACTTGACTGAAAATAACTTGCAGCTAGTGAATTCAATTTTGACTATAATATAATTTAAAGCTATTCCAACGGATTCTCTATTATTAAGAATTATGAAGAATTATTAAACTTAAAATATTCAAAAACTTTTTGAGATTTTAGCGACTTGGACAAACATTTTATTAGAACTTTTTTTGTTGAATTTCCAAACCTTTTTCATCGACATTTTAAACTTCATTTGGACTCATGATAGAAAAAGAACCAAATTGATATGTTTATAAATTTGAAAACCGTCTTTAAAATCTAATCAATATTTGGTTTAGTCGATCATGATAAATGTATCATCATGAAAATAATCTTTGGATTTCATAATGAACGATATTTTTTTAAGAGAACATCAATTGTTTCCGATATATAATTAGGTATTTAGCAATGAAACGCATACGAAAATGATAAAATTATGAAATTAAATTTTCAACAACATCTGTTATCGTTTCAATTTTAAGAAATAACTCCCCGGGTTCTCAAATACTGTTAAACTCTTGAAAACATTCAATGAATTCAAAAGTCTCCAACATTTCATAACAATTAAACCCGTTAACCAACGCAAAATCCAGTGGTTCAATTTTATATATGAAGTGAACTTACAAACCCTTAACAAAAACGGTGAAATAATGATCTTACTGAATATTTCAAAAAAAAAAAAAAGTTTGATTATTGATTTATGAAACCTAATGCGAATAATGATCCGATCGAATTCCAACAGATTATTGTACTTTTGAAGGAGTTTTGGATTAACAACTTTAATCAAATACTCTGTAATTCATTATAATATACCTATTTAATCCTCTGCTTAACAATGACTCATATCTAATCTAATGAATAGTTTCCTAAAACCAATAAATTTATCAATTAAAAATTACAACTTCAAAGGACAACACTCGCTACAGTCACTCATTATGAAAAGAATGTTTTAAAACCCCTATAAAACTTTCCGATTTTTATTACCTTTATTCATCAACCCGATAATTCTTATCATATTGAATAGAAAGAATGTAAAAATTCGAATTCAACATCCAAATTATAATACGATAGTTATTAGCAACTAAAAACATAAACGAACCGATAATCGCACTTGAGCAACCAACTAATAGCAAAAATATGTTACAGACGTGATGAAATATATTTAGATCCACTGATTTTGATATTTATCAAAAATTATATGTACTATACCTATCACTTTTTATAACACCTATTTTTATCCTTTCCAAAGTTATCCAGTATATTTATAAATCATGAAATTTCGTTACTCTTATAATATCATATAAAAATGATGCACTAATATTGGTAGAGCTTTAAACGTTGCAACGTTATCAATTCGATTGGTCGAAGTAATAGTAGTATTGCGTGGTCAAATGGTGGATGTATTGTTGTAGGTTTGATAGACAGCTAGCTGGTGTGCGCAGTAATTTGTATGGCCAATTGCTTGGTCCGTGCCTTAGTGTAAAGTGGGCGCATACTATACTTATCTTGCAGCTAATATAGTAGGCCCACACAAAACAATACACTTAACTTACAGTTAGTATATTCAACTTTACTGTAAGTAAATTTGATCTACTATACTGTAAATACTACTATATCAATATTAGCAGCTTTTTAGTCTATGCGCGCACGCTAGTGTGGTTGACCAATCTTTTCCCATAAGCGCTGAATTACAACCTTGTTAATTAGATAAACCTTTGTCTATTTTAATTGACTTTTACATCGAATTATACCCATTTGTGCTTAAATTAACCCTAATTGCCATTAATTGCTTTACGGCTCCAAGGCTCAACTTTATCGATTTCCACAAAAAAATTCCTTCATAGGCTTATGTAAACTCCTTAATTATGCCAATTAAACAAATTAATATTCCCCTAGTAGTCTTTCAATTCGCCAGTACATCCGTAACCGCCGCCACGTAATTTGATTTTTCCAGGAAGCCTATTAATGTAGCCCTCGATCAGTATAGTCAGCTAGTTACTATCTATAAACTTCCTAAGAGATTTATTTAGCGATAAATTCGTTATGGCGTTAGTAGGATTGTCTTTTCCGTTAATTTATCGGAACTCCTTAATCTTCCTCTCTTTGTAGGCTTCATAGAATGTCATTACGTCGATTATCAGGCGTTTTTCGCTGATGGTTCCGAGTTTCGAAAGGTATTTAAATAGTCTCCTCAAGTTGATTCAAATCACCACCTGGATAGGAGGAATTTTCAGTTTCCTAGTAATAACTTTAAAGGTTTTCTACAATATTATACCTACATTAAAGCCTATTATTATACCGTAAACTTTTAAAGTTGATATTCTTCGTATAATCCTTTTATATTTAACGAAAGGTTAGTAAATTGGGTTACCAATAATTCCAAACTATTTATTTAACCTATTTTTATTAACGAAAGTTTTGAGGAATCCAATTTGTAAAGAAAGGTTGGTGTTATTTTTCAAGGACAAGTCCGTAAAGATTATTTACTTTGTTGTCGACAGATCAATTAAGACCATATTAATCTTTCGGTACAGGTTTTGCAACTGCTATTTAAGCTTTTTATTTAGTCGGTCAAAGTTCTCATTTATTTTGTTTTATGTTTTTGTCGTAATAGATAGGTTGTATAATGTCTTCTCTTCGCATAGGGTGGCAATATAGCTGCTTTAGGCAAGTTTTTTCAGATACCGTTAAACCTTGGTTACGTTGGTTTTGTCGATTTTAGTTAAATTAATGCCTTATCTCTTTTAGAGAAAGTTAAAGCTAGTATTAATACCAAATATTCGGATTAACAATCTGTGGAAATTAAGTTAGTTACCCTTCGTTAACGTCGTAACCGGTTTACAATTCTAAAACTCAAAGTTTTTGATCGCCTATTATTTCGATGCCATAAAGCTAGCCGTTCCAACAAAGAGGATATCATTCATTTATATACCTACTAGCCTAAAGTTTTTTTGTTATATTACTAATAAACATAAGTCGTATATTAAACACGTTTTGTCTAAATTTAACTTAAAGCATGGTTGGTAGGTTGTGAATTAATAAACATCGGTCTCGGCTAATTTGTATAGTGGCTAAATATATCGTATTATCGTTTCCGGAGGGTAAATAGCACGCAATTTTTGTAGCAATTTTAACAGTATAATCCGTTTTAAATTGGTTATTAACTGGGTATAAATTTGCGTTACATTTCGGCTATTAATTGCACGTTTGTCTTTAATTCTAGCTAGTAAACTTGTTATTAAGGCGATCATTAAACGTTAACTCATTTTTTAAATCGCTGGTAATTATATAAGGACCTATTCTTTACCTTTCTTACCATATTTTTAAACGATTAAACGTTATTTTTCGAACGATCACCCTGTGGTTTTGCTTTTGACTTCGTAAATAATCCTTAATTTAAAAATCCCAATATTTAGGTTTTAAAGGTTAATGTTAGTTTTTAATACGAATTATACGACTCTTCAAATTATTAGGCGGTTAATATTGACCCTGTCGCTTTTTTAAAGGGTTTTCAGAGGTTTTAATAATACCTTATACTCGAAGTTTTAGTGTTAAGTTTTCTTCATCCTTTTCTTTCTTGCTTACCTAAGCAATATTGTAACTACGGCCTGATGTGTATTTCTTCTCTTCTATATTCCTCTTTTTCAGGGGATTTTCGCGCCGGCGGCGTTTTATTAGCTTGTCGAATATAAGTAAAAAAAGGTTTATATTAGCTCTATCATTTGATTTAATGGTTTCTATCATTAGTTACCCTAATATAGGATTTAACCTGGATAATTTGGAATGTTTCAAAACCGTTAGTCGTTTTAACAACTATTTTAGGCTTAAATATACTTAAGATTTTATACGGGCCTTTTCATTTTCCCTGCTCCTATTATACGAGGACTTCACTTTACAACGGCAAAGCAAGTATATCAACAATCGTGGGGCCATTTCTGGTATTAAAGGCGTCGTTAACTTAACGATGTGCCGATTATTTCCGCAATTCCTTTGATGCCTTATCGTAGGTTACAATTGGTTTCTAAGTACTTAATAATGGAAGAGATTTTCTCGTTAGGCGTAGGTACGCCCTAAAAACCAGTAACGTTAGCACTAGCTCGTCAGGGTCTAGAGTATCGTTCAACCCCTTTATTTTCATTTGAAGGCGTGTCTTTAGATTCGCAAAACTTTTAATTTTCAGTGTAAGGATGTTATACGTTCGGCGGAATAGTATATGTGCCTTTTTTACCTTTTAAATTCTTTAGTAAGCCTTTACAGGCACTCATTTATACTATATACCTATTATTTTAATAATTTTCCAAAACTCCGCCGCCGTAAAGTTGGTGTCGGTATCGTAGACTATAACGTGAAGTATGTATAAATACGTGTTAATTTACCATATTCTTAGTGTTTTCTACGTATCATTTGCTAAAAGGGACTTTAAAAACATAGTTTCGTAAAATAAGGTTGCAGAGTTAACGACATAAAAACGAGCTTATTATTTATATAAACAACGTTTATAAAAACCTCTTAGTTAAAGTTCTTGTCGTCTTTCAGTGTAATCGTAAATTTTCGGAGGGCTTGGATATAAAATTCATTGTAATAACAAACCTTTTCAATAACTTCTAAAGCAAAGTATTCCATATTTTTTATCCTATAAACTTTAGGATTTTATATAGATTGTTAACAATCTGATAGTTTGAACGCTTATATAATTAACTTATTCCTGGTTTCGTTAAGTTGAATATCATTGCCTTTGGGTCTTGAAGTTAAAACTATAAGTATCCCTATTTAAAGACAAGGGAAAACCTTTGGCTGATTTTAACTATCTCGTTGACATTAACGTTAATATTAACGCTAAGAGTTTTTATATCTTTAAGTAAAGAAGGAACGGAGTAGTAGACTTCAGGATGTGGAACTTAATAGGTCCTATAATAGTTTAAATTACTGGTATCATTAATAACAATCGTTGTTTGTCTAGTCCAAAGTCAACTTTAGCCTTATTAGTATCGTAATAATTAATTTCAGTAGCTATAGTACTTTCCATTCGTAATGCCACGTATTGCGAATAATTTCCTATCAAGTACCTTACTTCCGTTATATGTAGAATAATACCATATAATCTGTGGTTCGTGTAATGATCGCGAATATTAAAGGTATATAAGGTGTTAGGGGCTTGATTAGGGTTAAGGTAAGGGTTTTTACCGCCTAAACGATATAAAAAGTCGTGGTGATCTATTTTTTAAGCTGCGTCAAAAGTTACATCTTTATATAACTTAATTTATTTGGGGGTATCGATGCTGTTAATTTGCTCGTCGCCTGTAAAATTTATACTTTAATTTAGATAGTCCAGTTTTGACATGGTAAGATACTAAATGCAATACAATATCTTTTGGGTGTTTCAGTTAACCGGTAGATGGTGAATTAAATAATAGCTTAACTTATTACAAATCCAATATCTTTTACCACTATTACAACAATATTTTTTACAGTTAATAGTTTAGTTTATATATTAATCTTATTGCTGTTAAAGTAGCCATTACCTTTATCTTAGTTTCGATAGGCCAAACCTTAGCCTTTGAGGGCGCCTGTAACCGTACTTACGGTTTACATAATTAACTTTCGCAAGGTCTTTTTCATTTACGTCAAGGAAATTGCCGGCTTATAGGTATATACCGAGAAATTTTGATGTACTCGTTATTAAAGTTGTAAAAGAGAGGCGTAACTGGTTAAAAATGCCTTTACAAGTGATATTTAGGCGTTATAAGACGCATTCAAATTCGTTAACACTCGTAACGATTACTTATATTTGCTTGCGAAATAAAGCTTCATTAGTGAGAGATTTCCCTGTTATTGACTGTTATAATATCAACTTGTTAATTATCTAATTTAATACATTTATTGTTATTTCCTTTTTTTTTTTTGTTATTATCGTAGTTTATTTTGTAATAGCTCAATTTGTATAGTATTAGGTAAGGTGAAAGTCGTGTTCGAACTGACTTTTTATGCTATCGTAAAATTGGCGAGAAGTAGTTACTTGGACTGGAAAGGTTAGGTAATAATCCTTAACGTACCCTTTAAGGATTCCGGAGAATAGTGAGTAAAAACTAAAAGAAAGAACTTCTATCTACTTGTAAATATTTAAAAGAGGTATTATATTTATACCTAAAAGGTTGAAAGCTTTCCATCATATTTTTTGCATCGTTTTAAATCTTGGCGATGTCTGTAAAAAGCTTGTAATCAATATTAATTATCTTAACAGGTTTTAGGGATAAGTCACGATATTTATCTCAGTTTTTATTAGTGTTTCGTAATAGTTTAAACTTTAGAGTTTCCGAAGCGCGATGTTAAGGGTAATTGATAGTCATCTAGCCTTAAGGGTCAAGTCCTGTGGTAGAACCTGTAGTAGGTTCATATGTATAAGCAAACCGATCATAGAAAAGTCTTCAAGGAGTTTAGCAACTCTAATTAAAGGGCTGAAGGGTAACAGGGACTTAAAGTTTTTGGGAGACCTGATGGTCTTACTTGATTGACTAGTGTAAAGCACTAACTTCAATTCCTTTTGCTGCATTGGCAGCCGCTTTTTCGCGCACTCTACCTCTGTTGAAAGCCTACTCCGCGCTGTTACGCAAAGGTATCAAACTACCGAGTAAGTTAACATGTCCCTTATCGTTAGTATTTAAAGAGGCCTAACTTAGCTAAAGATAGAGGGAAGGTCCCTTAAAATGCATATAAGAACGTTAAGGTTTTTTAATACCCTTTTTGGGAGCGTAGATTAGAAGGGTATTTCTTAAATTAAGCCAACTTGAAAAGGGTTTTTACTAGCCTAGTCGAATTTTCCTTTAGCACATATATTCTTAGTCATTTCATTTTAGCCTTTAGTTTATATTTAATAGGTTTTTAAGTTATCTTTTACATATTAATTATTTTGTCATTAAAAAACTTACGATATTTACGAAAAGTGTAGTCAGGATCTTCGTCGTTATTATATTAAAAAATGTAGCAGCCAACGAAGTTAGTCAATACTCCTCGGTTAAGTTTTTATTAATATATTATCCCCAAAAACCATGGTTGTAATACTTGGCAAAGAGGTTTCCGAGAGCTTCATTACTTCTTTGTTAACGGAGTCGGTCATAACTTAAAAATAAGAGTTAATATTATCCATTTTGATGTTTTGACTTATATAGGATGTATAGGGCGTATAGGGTAAGGGACTTGGTGATTTTGGGCATGGAGATTTGGTCTTTTAATGTAAAGTCGTATTAGATCATGATAACTTGATGTTAGATCGCGCGATGTGGCTTTTTTTAGCGCGTTTTGAAGATTTTTAGTATTTTCGCTGAAAGTAGCGATTTTAACGATTAAATTGGTATAGGGGAATAGAAAAGGAACAAAGTAGAAGCAAAGGTTTGATGTAAAGGGTAAGGTCGAAGATCGTTATTATAAGTAAAAGTCGAAGGTTATTTGTTATTTTAACCATGGGATTTAGTTGTTTATACAGTAGTAGCACCCGTAGTAGTGCTAACTTTGCTGTTTTCCAACTTACCAAACTTTAAGACTTTTGACAGTTAATTTCAACGTCTTTAAGAATAATCTGTAAAGAATTTTTGGCATTTTCGATAACGATATCGTCGCTACCTTTAAGCTTCTATGAAAATCGACGTAGCCTAAAAGTCTTTTTATTTACTGCCATGAAAACCAACGTAATTCGTAAGGGCTTTTCGCAAAATTCTTTTTTTACTCTAACCGTAATTTGACGTAATGCGTGACCAGAAAATTGCTTTTTCTTCTACTTAGCTTATCTATGCCTAACCTAATAAACAATAATCAGTATTGGTAAGACTTTAAACGTTACAACGTTGTCGATTCGATTACTTGAAGTAATAGTAGTATTGCGTGGTCAAGTAGTGAATGCATTGTTTTAGGTTTGGCAGACCGCTAGCCGGTCTGTGCGGTAATTTATATGGTCAATTGCTTGGCCCGTACCCTAGTGTAAAGTGGGCGCATACTATACTTGCTTTGCACCCAATACAGTAGACTAACACAAAACAATACACTCAACCTGCAGTTAGTATAGTCAACTTTACTGTAAGTAAAGTTGACCTACTGCACTGCAAATACTACTATTTCAATAAAAAACGTATTATAGTATATAATTAAGCTTTGAAAAAACTAAGAAAGGAATTGATACACCTCTAAGTCAATAATACCCTTAACACCTAGAACGTACTATCGATAACATACGTGCTATCCCAGCCTTTTTAAGGTAAAGTTTTTATGTGGCGAAAACCAGGAAAATAGGATAGGCTGTATAAATTTCGAGTATTACTGTAGATATTATCATATATTTCTATAGTTTGTATGTAGCTACGCTGCAAGTTGCATCCTTGCAGGGTGTATGGTAACATGTGACTATAAGATACATTCTTGCAGAGTGTATAATAGCTTGCCACTGCTCGGAAGGGGTATTGGCAGAGTGCATGATAAAGTTTCACTGCCCCAAAAAGAGACTGGCAAAGTGTATAGTAACGTATGACTGTCTGGGTAAAAGCTTATAAACTTTCACCTGATACGTATACTCTCCGGATACCTTTTTCACTTTAATTTATTTAATTTTCATATATATTACCAATTTTTATGATTACTGTTTCAATGTATTTGGTATAAAAGACCTTACTAATACTCATTAATAGCTGACTCGATCGAGTATAAATAGCTTGTGGGAAAAGAAACAGATTTGAGTTAAATATTTATAGCGGGATATTATAATGGTTTTAATTATCCGTGATTTAATATTACGACTTACAAAAACTATGTGGAAGTGTAGAAATACGCGGAAACGTCCTTAAAGCCCGAAACGTAAAAAGATTATAAACCACGAAATTACTTTAAAAAGGCTTACTTTAATACGATATTATTCATTCCGTCAATGCCCTATTTAATAAAAGCTTTGTCACGTTATTCAGTAATTCGTTTTGACTTTTTAAACGTATCCGGGTACTTTTTAGAAAACGTTTTATTACGTATTAGATTATGTAAGCCAAAATCAATAACTTTCGAAACCTTCGTTAAGACTTATCCAATTTAAACTTTATAATTAGATATCTTTTAAACTTTAGAAGCAGTTAAAATATAATATTCAAACTATTTACAAACTTTAGGAATAGTTAAGACAAGGTATTTAAACCGCCCACCAAACATATTTTACAAACTAAATATAGTATTCAAAACGTTTACCAAGCTATTACGACTTACCAAATCGTAATATCATTTTGATGTTTATATATCTTTATATATCCTTTTTCCCTTTCGCATTTCATCATCCCCCCTAAATTATACTATTTATTGAAGTTCATTACTTATGAAGTTTCAATTTACTAGTTATTTGGTTGATAAAAGGTTGGTAAAGCGTTAAAACAATATACCTAATTAGCCTTTAATTATATCTCATTTAAATTTGATTTAAGTTTTTTTAGTATTAGCGAACATTAAAAGTCTTATTTCAAACGTTTCATCACATTCTATTTACTTTTCATTGATATATTATACAGTTTTATATGAATAGTTCTTTTTTGTATATCCACATTCAACACTTCATTTCAACATCTCTTGAGATAATATATCTCAAACGAACCCTAATCCCAATTATTACTGAAAATTAACTTTTATACCGCCTTAAAAATTTAAATACATATTAAAACTAGCTTTCAAAACGACTCATTGCACGCCGTACTTTTACTACCATACCTCTACTAATAATAAACCTCATGAAAGATAACAAATATATAGACTGTTTGTTTAGCAAATATCGTTTCGTGAAAGAAGTTTAAAGCATTTAGACCTTAATTTATGAGATTGCAAAATCGAACTATTAGTCGAGAATTCGCATCTTTGTACGGAAAATATATATAGTATAAATATGATTTTAAACTATTGTAACATAGATAATAAAAAACGCGATTTATTTGATAATTTCCGAAAGGATTTCGCGGATTGTACGCTAAAGATATAGCGTATAGTAAAAGATACAATTTTTAAAATATTAAAAAAACAGCGACGAAATAAAGATATTAATACGACCACTGGAAACAATAACCGTATTACAAAAGCCTTATCAGTAATATCACGGTTTACTTAAATACTAATATGGGTTAATAATAAGGTAATAAACGTAAAATTTGTAAAGGAATATTAGTTAAAAAAACGCTAAAGCCTATTTTTTAAAAGAATAACAGATAAGGGACGAGAAAAAACTTCGTGGACACAGGGAGCAAGTGGTTTATTAAAACTAAACGTATGTAGAGAAAAGTAGACAAAACTTGAGAAATCGACAGAAGAGAAGAAAGGGTTATAAAGATTATCTACTATTTGAATCGAATTCGAACCCTCTTTAAAACACACTTTTAAAGAAAGATACAGATAAAACCACTGACGTAAAATAATAATACGAACTATAAAAATCAATATACAATAACCACAACCTATACTACAACCTTCCATTATATCGTTTTTCTACTAATAAAAGTAATTTAACAAAAATCACTCACTTTTTAAGGTTATAGGATGAGGACGAGAATTATAGTGGTAAATTATATAACGTATTCTATAATGAAAACCTTACAATGTCAAACTCTTGTAAAGAACTAGAAATTAAATTATTCTAATTTAATATAATTTTACCCGATAGACTGAATAGATAATTGAAAAATAAGTATACGTATTATGTTATGTACGGAAATATATTTACGAAGTGTTACAATCAGTTGAAAATGTATTTTAATATAGAAATAAACTACAAAATTTACGACACAAATTGAACGTATATTACTCAAAACCCTGTAAAATATTAGCGTAAAAAAGTTAACAAAACCTGATAAAAGGTGCTTAACGTTTTATTAACGAAGTTTTGAAAATTTTGAGCGGCTTTTGGACTAAAATATAAGGGAGATAAATTCTTTTTTAAAATAATTACGAAATTGTATCGCGGAAATATAAACTTTGACCTTACATTATTTCAACTGGCAGAAAAGGTAAAAGCTTCTTATTCAAGTTTCAAAATATCTCTTAAAACTTCAATGGGCTAATGGATAAGCCTCGTATTATAATCTATTACCAAAGAAACTCAAGTCGAAGGCTAAATTACCAAAAAAAAAACTTGCTGAACCAATTTACCACGAATTAAACCGATAGTTTAAAGTATATTCGAAATAGAATAAACGCAGTAGTTACGGCTTCAAAAACTAAAAATATCAAAAAAATCTCAAGAAACTAAAGGTTAAACATTTACCAACGAAAACAACCTAATAATTAAATACATAACTAATTATGTTTATTACAATACCTACGACTAAATATACGAAATTTTATAGGTTTTTAAAAACTATATATTATATATAATTAAGTTGGATATTAATTGACCAATTATTTAGTATACGGAAAATTTTGAATTGAACGCCAATTTTAAGCTGGTTATCTATTTAAAAACCAAACAAAAACCAATGAAATAACGTATATAACCGATTGCAAAATCGTAAGAGAGAAATTTAACACCTACTCTTAAGAAGATACCTTTGAAAATGAAAACTTAAAGGATAATAAAATTTCCTTAATAGTCTAAAATAAGGAAACCAATTAACTAGTATTTACAGGCTTATAAAATGGCTTGTTTTTATATATCGTAGGCGTAAATTGCGAAAACGGAATGTTAAACGCTAATATAGCATCATAATCCACAATTTTCAATAGGTACAGCAACCGCTTCCAAGGTATTATACCAAATACCAGCGTAGTGAAAATCTTAACCGCCGTAAAACAACAATTCGACGTTTTCGTGGCGAAATTTCCCAAATTCCAACTCGACCGAACCAAAAGAACACCGGAAAGTTTTATTCAACGAAAGTAAAGGGTTATTACTTGGTATCGTCGTTGTAAACATACGATTCGAACCGATCGAATTTTATACAATAAACCTGGAAACGTTATTTTTACGATTATTGACTAATAAAAACGAGTTCGAAATGAAGGTTTGGAATATAATTAACCAACTTATCCGCGTTTCAAAATAATATATCAGTATCGCTACGTCTTAAATTTAGCTACCTGTAGTTTTTCTCCAAACCACGTATAATGAAATCCGTTTACCTAATGTAACGAGAGTTCAAAATATTATACTATCAATTTAGATACCCGGTCGAACAACGACTTCTACGGCTACTTTATATAATAAAATAATTGCATATAGGGAAAAAAACTCTAAAAACTATTGAAAGGTTTTATTACAACTACTAGTTATACTTACAAATCCTACGGCAGTTTAAATTCCACCTTTAAAACGATATGGATTTTAACTACGAGGTTATTATAGATTCAATATACCCTAATGGCTATTCAATGCTATATTCTGTCGACTTAATAATATTATTTCAGGGCGATAATTTTACGTGGAGCGTTTTCGCTATAGACCATTTAGATACTTAAATAAACTTTTAGTCCACTGTTTATTTAGGGCCTCCGGAATAAATCACTTACAATATAAGTATAGCTCTCAACTTCAACAAATAACGTTATAAAGCTAAAATTACAAGCAGTAAGTGTAGAAAAATACCGGTAAAAATACTATAGGTTATCGAAAAGTATGAAATGTATTGCAGACCGCTTAAAAAAGTGTATACGATACTTCGAAAAACGTAAAAAGATATTAGTCCTAAAAAATGAATTTTTCAAATGGAGATAAACATCGTAAACAATAATTTTGGCCAGAATAGCTTAAGTTCAATCCTTTTTATTTTGGGTGTTTATCCTAAAATCAATATGAATTCAACGTTTTTTCTAACTATAATATAAAAGTCGAATGTTATAAAGAAAGCCATAGAGGTATTACGTTCCCTACACGCTAAGAATGATGGTTCGAAAGCATTGTCCACGAAAAATATCCCGCGTAAACCTAGCGTTTTAAACCTACCATTACAGTCTAACGTCCTGGTTTAGAGAACTAAGGACAGATAAACTAATTCTTGGAAAATCAACGGATTGAAAGGCTACAATATGCTTATGACTTTACCAAATATATTGAATTCATTTTAAACTATAATACAGGAATATAAAAAGGAAAAGTTAAATAATAACGGCCTAAAAGTGTAATCCAAAGAGTAATACCCAATAGATCAATTCCAAAATAACGAATTTAAACCGCTCTCAAAACTAATACACCCACAAATACACCTTTACAATCTCTACCACTCAACTAAACCGGCTCACTTACACCAAAAAAACCAACACCGCGCTGCCAAGAGCGTCCTCTTAGCTTGAAGAATGAAAAACGTTTCAAAACCGTTATTACAAACTCCTTCGTTACTTAAAAGAAAACGACGGACCATGAATTAAGTGTAAAACTCCGCCGAAAAGGCATTATCACCTCTTTAAATGCTTGTTTTAAATAATTAACACAAAATGTTGTTAGCCCTTTATTGTTGCAATATAGTCAATTCGAATCACTGTGGTCGAAGTAACTGGTGCTGCATTGAAGTTGGTTGTTTGATGAGTTGTAAGTTCTAAGTTCGGCAGACTGCTAACCGGTCCGAACACTAATTTGTATGGCTAAATGCTTTGGCTTGTGCCTACTTTAAAGTGAGCACTTACTGCACTGCACTTGCAGTGCAGTTCCACAAACTGTAGTCAATTTGCAGTCAGTACAATCAACTAAACTAACAGTTTAATTGACATGACTTTGTTGCATTTAACTATTATTCTCATACTGGCGGCTTTTTGTTTTGTGCCTGTATGCCAACGTAGCCTGCTATTAATTGGTGGCAACCTATGAAATCCCTCCTTAATTAATAAGACAAACCCCTGTTAATTCCGATTAATCTGTACTGAAATTGACTTTTATTACAGCCCCTTGTGGCACTTTTATTCCTTTCCTCCAAGATCTTCATTTCTTAATTCCTATGTATAGGTTTTTCATTACATATCAATACGTATTACGTATTCTACTACTTACGTACCTTTTACCAGTAGTTTAATTTACTAGCATTATTATCGCCATATTTGCTGCTGTTGCCATTAATATTACTACTATGACAGTCCTTAAATTTACCAGGATAACCTTATCTTTCCACGTTATACACTGGGCGGTCTACGGATCCCTCGACTCATACGGTTAGCATATTACTATTTACAAACCTTTCCAGTGCTCTATTAAGCGTAGCCTTAGTTATAGAGTCAGTGGGGTTATCATTACTATTAATTTACCGAAACTTATAGATTTCCTGGGATTAGTATACCTCCTCTAAAACTAGTGCTTTTATTATTAGGCGTTTATTCTTGATCGTACCCAATTTTCATAAGTATTCGTAAAAGTTTCGGGAGTTTATATATACTACTATAGATATTGGAGGCAGTTTAAGCTATTTTATAACAATCTTTAATGTGCTATTAATTACTATACAAATATTGAAGCCCATTATTATACTGTAACTTTTAAGGCTAATAAGCTTCGTGTTATACATTTACGTTTAGAGGATATTTAGTATACAAGGTTTTCGGTGATTGTAAATTTCTCTTTACAACTTTTCACGTTAACGATTATTATAAGGAACACAATTTACGATGTAATAATATTATTGTTGGTAAATAACCCGTTTGTAAAAATTATCACTTTTGCTTTCGTTAAATTTACCGAAATTATATGAATCCCCTGTTTCGAACAGTTGAGTTTCCAATGCATTCTTTTATTTAACCTATTAAAGTCTTTGTTTTATAGATCTTATGCTTGAGTCGTAATGGATAGGTCTTACAATGTTTATGGTTGGTATAGCGTAGCAATATAAACTGTAAATGCCCTTTCCTTCAAATATATTTGTGATTTTGCCTTGTCGACTTTATGGATAGTCGTTGGGCTCGTGGATTACCCTATTTGATATAGGTTAATGTAAGTGTTATTTTTAATCTTAATACCATCAATTCGGATGAACGATTTATTAAAGTTAAGCAATATATTTTTAGTTAAATTCTTAATCATTCTACGCCTTTTTAGGCCTAACTTTTCGATAACACATCATTTTACCATTATGAACCAAATGTTTTCAAGTAAAAGGGTATCGTTAATTTGTATAACTAAGATACCAAATTTTTTACCCTTCGGAATTAACAGATACGAGTTAAATATTAAAGTATTTATATCGAGCCTGTTTTCAAAATGCTTTTAATAGATTAAAAACTAATGGACGCCGACTTTAGCCAATATATATAAAGGTTTAATGTAACGTATTACCGTATTGGTCGGGAACTTATATTTTATGTTTTTGGTAGTTTTGGTAGTATAATCCGTTAAAGATTGGTGGCAGATTACGTATTCGTTTACGATATATCCTGACCATAAAGTATAAACTAACCTCTTACAATAACAGTCGAATTGGCAATAGTTACGACAATTAAAAGTTGGCTACTCTTTTAAATTATAAGTAATTTAGTAAATATCTAATCCTTACCTTTATCACCATATCTTTAAGAAATTAGTCGTAATTTTTTATGCGGCCGGTGAGTTGTGTTATCTTGAACCTTGTGAATTTTCTTCGGCTGGAAAATATTGGCGTCTTAATCTTTAAATCACGTTAACTGTATAAATTATATAACTCTTTATATTCGAAGGCTGTTAATCTCCACCTGGTCGCTGTTTTCAAATGGCTTTCCCAGTATGTTAATAATATCTTTAACACGAATTTTAAGAGCGAGTTCTTCGTTAGATTTATTTTTAAGATATCTACGTCGTTATATATACCTTACCAGGCCTGTAATTCTTATTACCGTCCTTCTTTTTACTATATATCCTCCTTTTAGGTGGTTATTCACGCTGTTGGAGTTTTATTGGCTTATTAACGATCGAATTTGGAATATGATATTAATTAATTCATTCACTTTGAAATTTATCGACATTAGGATTTTTATTAAACTTAATATTTTTTTACCGCTTAAACTATATAATTCGACAAGTAACATAGCTGTTAGCAGTTTTAACTATTGAGTTTAATTTAGTAATACTAAAGATTGTATATGGCTCATTCTATTTACTTAACTTTCGCTATGTAATGACTTTACTTTAAAAGGTAAGGGATACACGTTTGTTATTAATGGTTTGTTTAGGGTATTAAACGCTTCGTTGACCTATCAGCGTATCGATTATTTTTTCATTTCTTTAGGGCTTTGCTATATGTCACAACACGTTTTTAGGTATTTAGCTATGATAGCGATTTAATCGTTATATGTGGGTAGGTTCTAAATACTAGAAGAGTTTTATAAGACCATTAGAGCTAATAATATCGTTAAGGTTTTTAACCGCCATATAAAGTGGTGTTTTTAACTTGTAAGCTTTTGATTTCTAGGGTAAATATATCGTAAGTCTTTAGAAAAATAGCGTAAGGTTTTTTTTAAATGTATTAATATTTTAATACGCTTTAACATAGACCTTTTTACATTAAATCGCCATCAATCTAATATTCGCTTAAAATTTTATTGTGATGAAGTTGGTATCGGCGTTGTAAATTAGCACGTCTAATAGCCTAAGGTATGTGTTAATCCTTAAAATACTTAGTATCTCTTACGTTTCCTTTGCCGTAATAGTTTTAAGGAACTTAACGTCGTGAAAAGCCGTGACAGAGTTTACAACGTAAAGTACCAGTTTGCCGTCCAGGTAAAACACGTTTACTAAGACCTTAAAATTGAAACTTTAATTTTCCTTTAACGGAAACTTGAACTTTAAGGGGGTATGGAAGTGTATTTAGCAGTGGTGGTAAAGCTATTTAATTGCTTTCAACGTTAACAAGTCCACATATTCGTAATCAATTGACATTAAGATTTTGTAAAGCCTCTTGGTCAACCAGTAGTTAAATTTATAATATATTTAATGAAGTTCTTAATTTTTTAGGTTTCATATTATTACCTCTCGCCCTAGAAAGTAAAACCAGAGATACCCTTATTTAAATCCGAGTGGAAACTCTTTACCGAATTTAATTTAAATCAATCAATTAGTTTAAACATTATTATTAACGCCGAGGATTTTCTATATCTTTAAGTTATAGAAAAAAAGGTTAGAGGATTTTGATATATGAAAAACAATAAGGTTAACTATAATAGTAAAAATAGTCGATTCTAGTAATAAAAGTTTTTTTTAGGATTAAAACCAACCTTAGTTTCGTTAATATTTATATAATTAAGTTTTATCGCCGTATTTTTATCCATTCGTAACGCAATTTATTATTAATAACATTTTGTTAAATACCCTATTGCTTTAGTATCTAGTATAATACCTTAAAAAACCTGCTCCGCGTAACTATTTTAAATAGTAAAAAGGTGCATAATGCCAGAGTATTTATCATTATATTGGCTACAATGGTCTTTACCTATCAGGTGGTATAGGAAAGCGTAGTTAGCGAATTATTAATTTATTTGAGAGCTGGTGTTACTATCTTTATATCAACTATTAGTTTTTAACTTATTTTCTTTTTCTTTAACCTCTTTCCCTTTTTAGCTTATAACTTATTTAACTTATTATTTATTTAAATTGGAGGGGTTGCATATAATATATTACCTGCTTTGATTCATGTTTGGCGATAGTATAACGTATTAATTGTCAGATTTATTTACAGTAAATTTAATATCTTTGAACGTTTAAATGTCAAGTAAACTTACTTAGATTACTTTAAGACCTTCAGAAAAAATAATGTCATCCTCCGTATATGACTTGGTTACGTCTCTAGGTCCGGGCCTTCCGTGAACCGTACTAATCGAGCCTTTCATACTTATGGTCGATGTGATATGTATGGAAAAGGTTTTTTTATTATAGCTGAATTTTGGAGCTTAGGGTTATATATCAGTCGAGCTTAAAACTCGAGTTGTTACGGTCTCCAACAAGAAATGAAACTAGTTAAAAAACCTTTTGCAGCTTGTATTTAGGTACTGGGGGAAGTATTCGAACTCTTTTTAGCCTGTAAAAACCTATAAAACCTGCTAACGTAGGGTGCTTTCACTAATTCCTACGTTTTTCATTACTTATTAGCAAAGTATTGGCTCATTTAGCATCTAATTAAGGAAGTTCATTTTACTTTCCGTATCGTCTTTGTAATTTAACATGTAAAACTACTTAATAATATTTTAGTCGGTGTGGTATTGAGTAAGATTAACATTTTATTCGAAGTAGCCTTTTGGACCGTTGTAGATTTCGCGGAAGGAGAAGTAATTCGTTAGATACCAGAGGTAGTAATCTTCGGCTTAGCCGGTAAAGATGTTGGAAAATAACGAATGAAATTCTGGCAATTTAACCCTAATTTGGCGGCCGATATTAAAGAGCTGGCGTAATTTAACGTCGAGGAGATTATACGGCTTACCATTATATTTCTTCTTTTCTTGCCAGATTTTAACGAATTTAATAATTTCCGTGTAATCCGTATCTATCATAAGAACATGTTGAGGGGGAAGGGTAATATATTAGTCGTAAGATCTCTTTAAATATTTAGACTAATGTTGGGGAAGGTATTCAGGGTCTGGGTACTGGTAGGTAAAATAGTTACTTTTAGCTAAATTTGGAAAGAAAAAGCTAGTGGTTGTGCTTATCGTAGAATCGCGTTTAAAGCCGTTCCTCTTTTTTATTTGGCTGTTAAAATTAGACGTATTGAGGAGTTTGGGAGAAAGGAATTTGAGGGTTTTTGCCGTGGAGAACTTGGTAATACTATTTTTAGTATTAAAGAGTACGTCGAGGTTTCTGTTTAATGAACTAGTAAACTTAATGATTTACGGTATGTAAATTAATGAATTCTTTACGGCTAGTGGTATTTTCCCGTTCGTATTAGGCAAAAGGGTTTAATAAATTTATTTGGGCTTCGTTAAGGTTTTACGAATGCGTGTAAGGATGTTAAGGGATTTTATCCCTGATAATATCTTTTCCTTTGGTTTCAAAGATCTATTAAGGGGTTATATCGATGGCTTATTTGTAAAGTTCTTTGGTAAGATTGCCTTTTTCCCATTTTTTATAGGGAGGTTAAGGTTTTGGTTGGTGAGTTTAGTCTTTAACCTAAATTTGACGTGTTTGTTTGTTATCTTCCAAATATCTAGATTCCATTTTTTGAAGTATTTTTGAAAATCGTTGTGTGTTTGCGAGCCTCGAACGGTTTCAATGGGATTTGAATCAAAAATTCAAAAGCTAATTACGTTGGTAAGGGGCTAGACTAAAGATTTTTTGTTGGCTTTATCAAATTAAAGGTTTTATCGTAGTACTTTTTTTTAAGGTAATACCAAGGGCTATAATCGCCTCCTTACCATCAGGGTTGGTAACAGCATTAATTTTAACGTTTTTTGAAGTCATTTTAACGAATATGGAAAATTGAAAAGGGGAAAAGAATAATATAGAGTGGTAAGTTACAGTTTTGTCATCAAAGTTAGTATTTAAAGCTAAAGGTTATAGGATTTAGTCGTTTTTACGATTTGAAATTTGTAGTATTTGTACCCATAGAAGTAGTACCCGTAATAGTACTAATTTAGCCATTTATCAACTTACCAATTTATTAATCTTTGAGGTAAGGCCTTTAGACGGTTAATTTTGACGTCTTTAAAGAATATTAAAGAAGATTTTTTTGGTGTTTTTTGTAGTGATACCATAGTTCATTTATAAACTTCCGTGAATAACTAACATAGCTTATAAATATTCCTTACCTGTTATTCCAAAAAAACTAATATAGCTTATGGAAGCCCTTTGTAAAAACCTTTCCTTTACTCTTAGAGATCTTTTGACATAGAGCATAACTAGAAAGTAACTTCTTCTTTTACCTAGCTTATCCGTACTTAATTTAATAAGTACTGATTAATGTTAGTAGGCCTTTATCGTTGCAACGTAGTCGATTCGAATCACTGTGGTTGAAGTAACTGGTGCTACATTGAAGTTAGTTGTTTTATGAGTTGTAAGTTCTAATTTCGGCAGACCGCTAGCTGGTCTGCACGCTAATTTGTATAGCCAAATACTTTGACCTATGCCATACTTGGAATTATGCACCAACTGCACTGCAGTTGCAGTGCAGTCCCACAAGCTGCAACTAATTTGCAGTCAGTACAATCAACTAAACTGACAGTTGGGTTGACTTAACTTTACTGCATTTGACTGCTATTCCAACACAAAAAGAAATTACGGAATTAATCGAATAAAACATCTTTTACTTTAAAAGGTTTAATCTAGCGATTCATGGTGTCCACAGATTCTTTTCTACTCATTAAGTTCACAAGGTAAAAGATAAAGCTGACAAACCTTATAAAAAGCTGTCTTATAGTTAAAGAATACAGTAACATTAGTAACAAAGATATTATAACCTAATTACTCATTTTATAACGTGTTAACCATCGTTTAATTTTAACTTTAGTTACTTCCCTACATATCCTTTACAACTTTCATATTAAGGCTTGTAATATTATATAGGTCTATATCTAATCCAAAACATAACTTAAATGACATATTTACGCTCATATAACTGTATAACTCCGAAAATATCATTTATTAAAAATAATCCTACGTATTCTAAAAACGATTTATAGATTCGTGAAAGCCGGGATATACTGGTATAATACCCATTAAAGGCATTATAAAAAGCGGCTCGAAATTAATAACTTCACCCTCAACCTATACCTATTGATTTTTACACTACATTTCAAAGTATTTATACTTACTAAAATATAAACGGACGATATGTTAACTTTTGAAGATACGTAGTTTTCTATTACAAAAGAGAAAAGGCTTTCAAAAGCCGGCTCAAAAGCTAAATCCAAGGTGTATCTAATAGAAAACTGGATAATTAACTTCAAAGACGTAATAATTATGCTTCAAAACGGTATTTCAACCCTCGTAAAAAAGGAATAATGAAATGAAGTTACATTTATTACCTTAATCATCACGAAATAAGTTAACGAATTTAGATATTAATATATATGTAGAGCTTACGTCGCATTATTAATATAGATGGAGAAGACGATTAACCTTACAGTCATCGTACAATATTAAACCGACTTTTCAGATAACGTATATAAGATGTTTAATAAACTCCTTAGGTGATAAATGCGTAATCCGAAACGCGACCTACGATTAATACCGCTTAATATATATATAGCAAAAGGTTTTACCCTTACTAACTAATTATTTACAAATAACACTGATTATGGTTTACAAATTTATTTTATTTTCGCTTTTAGTAATAAAATGCCGTTATGGAACCGATTCAAACTTTATAAAACCATTTTTTATCAAAACTTTATAAAATACAAGCGGGTTACTCAAAACGTTTTGGCCTCAGAAATATACGATATAATTAGCGGATTCAACTCCAGAATCATTATAATGATAACGTTTTGGATAACCATTTCAAACCTTAGTTTACAATCTCTCACTTTAATAATTTACACTAAGGTTTTTTCCCTTGAGTAATACCTTATTAAACTAGGTAATACAAATAAAAAGCGCTTTATAATCGATATTATAGCTTTACGTAAATCTTATAAGCGACGCGAAATTAAAAAGATAAAGTGAATTAACAAAAAGTTAAACCTAAAAAATACAAGACCTAGGGGCGCCCCAAATCAGGCTTTAGAAGCACTTGTATCAATAAACAATTTCTTTGTTAGTATTGAAAAAAAGGTCTTACGACCTTACACCGATTAAGAAATTTACACCGCTTTTAATATTTTTTTGCTATTTGGATTAATCATTAACACCGTTCTTAGTATTATGTCTCTATTCAGATGTAATATTTACACTGCTTTTGGAAATTTGTCGCTGTTTGAATTTACCATTTACACCGCTTTTGAGATTTTGTTGCTATTTTAATATACCATTTGCATCGCTTTTAAGATTTTGTCACTGCTCATATTTATCATTCGCAACAATTCTGATATATTATCACTTTTTACGACTCTACTAAGAATATTTTTCACTTTTTACCCTTAGAATTTGTTACTTACGTTACGATTTGTTTTTAAAAAATCAATTTTATTATTATGTAGCTAATTGTAATATAGCCAGATAAATTGGTATAAATATGAAAACAAATAATTAATTGCTGCTAAAGGAGGAGAAAGGAGATGGCACCGCGTCGTTGTTATTATCTTCGTCATCATCTTTCTCGCCGTCGTCGCCTCCACCGTTACTACTAACGCTACCGCCATTACCGCTTTCGACACCGCTACCGATATCGCTAAAGAAGGGTCCTGCACCTTAGGCTAAATACCTTTAAGCAGGGGCGCCGATGGGGGGAGGGTTACTCTTATTATAATGACACGTAATAACTTCATCGAACTCGCCTACGTAATATATATGTAGATCCACTTTCTATGCGATAATAACTGTTGTTATTTCCTTAAGCTGCCTTTTAACACCTACTACTAATTAATATTTGTCTATTCTAATTATTTTTGAAGTGGTTATTTTTAAAAGCTTTTGGAATAGGGCGTCATCATCATGGCTAATTATTAATTGTGATTAAAAGTACTAATTCAAAGTGGATTACCATAGAAACGTAAGGTGCGTAATAAGGCCTCGGCATACGGTTTTAGGAATATTGAAATGGGGACGTATCTACTATTGATTCGCTTGTAACGGTAACAATGTGTCAACTAACCCTCAATTTAATGGTAATCGCTGATAAACTCACTCGCGGCCGCAATCTCAATATACAATATATAAGGCGTATCTATTAGCGACCCGAGAACGCGGATCCGGGTACGTAACTTTAACGCTTTACGCAACAAAAAAGACTCGCGGCATACCCTAATATACCACAACTCGAGGCTGCGGGTTAGGTCGTCCGCTTCAGCTTCATTTACAAAGATATTAGTATAATATAAATCAAAAGGGAACTTAATAATACAAACCGCGTTATAACTCGGATAAATTACGTTTGTAATAGCGAAAAATAACCGCTACGTATAGGTTTTTATATATATATATATATATATATATATATATAAAGGGTAAGGTTAATAACCTTAGAAATTACCTACTCCTTCACTTGGGGGGTAAGGGGATAAAGGGAGGGAAAGAAAAGAGAAAAGAGGGTAGAGGTCTTATTAGCGGCGGTGGTAAGGGAAAAGATGAAGATAAAGACGGGTATCGACGATATACTACCCGAAAAAGCAGGGTTAGGGGTAACGTTAACGGCGGCGTAGTGGGTAATGATAGCGATGACCTCCTCCCGTTTATGATAACGGGTTAAACGACGCCTAAAAACGATTTTTACGAATTATATATTTTCAAAAAGAATTTAAATATAATGTTCGTTAAGTAACTTACTAATAAAAACGGAACGAATATTTGAATGAAGTAGTATTTAATGTATATATACACCAATTTTTTAATTAGGGATTAACGGTATAAAAAGGGACGCGTCGTTAAAGTAAAAAGAAAAGAAGTTGTATTTAAACTGATAACGATATATCATTTTATATTAATCCTAAAACAGGTAACACTAATAGTCACATTTATGCAATTACACTCTTACGAACATTGACAATCATTTCGCCCCTAACTACTTAAAGTAACTAATGCATATACTACTACCACTATTAAAATTATTATTTGAATCTTTACAACATTATACTGTAACTATTATTACAATTAAATTAGGGAAACAAGCCGTATTATAAACTAAACTATTATTGATAAATTACGAAAACAAGTCCCACTACGAACTAAACTATTACTTCCAAATTATAATTATAATTTATATTACAAACTATACTATAATTACTAGATTATAAATATAAGTCGTACCTAAAGAAGAAAATATTACTTGTATGGATATTTTTATAATTTTTTAATGAGTAATTAGTTATACTATAGTTTAAATCCTTATAAAGTATACGGTAACGTACCGCTTTGCAAATTATATTCCTATAAAGTAGATAATAACGTTTCGGTACCCAAAAGAGGAATCAGTGAAGTGTACGACGACGTGTTACTACCCTGAAGAGGTATTGACAAAGTATACTATAAAGCGCCACTGCCCAGAAGAGAGATTGGAAAAGTATATGGTGGAGTGCCACTGCCTGGGTGAGAGCTTATAAGCTACCACCTGATGCATACACTCTCTGAATACCTCTTCTCCCTTTAATCTATATTACTTCAATATACATTACCAATATTTATGATTACTCTTCTAATATACCTGGTGCAATAGAACTTACCGACCATTAGTAATCTAAACGTAGTTGTTAAAACTGCTAACAACTCTATCACTTTTCGAATTATATAAGTGAAGCCATATAAAAGACCTTTTAGGTTTAATACAGATTTTGACGTTGATAACCCCCAAGTCGAATGGATTAATTGACATAATTCTACCGATCCGGTTGTTAATAATCAAATGGAACATCGATAGCATAGAAGACTATCTAAGAAATAGATATACACTAAAGAGGAGAACGGTGATGAGAATTACAAGCTTAGGAAGGTATATATAACGGTGTAGGTATCATAAAAGGGAAATTTTGACGGAGAACTTGCCCTTAATTTACGTGTTAAAAGCATTATTACTATACTGGGAAAACATTTTGGGGAAAACGACTATATAGAAATTGAGGAATTTTTTATACGAGTGTTAGATCGATTGAATTTTATTTTGAAGTTCCCTACCCTTTTTTCCTTTATTTGAACAATATTCAAATCTTTGGAATTAATATCGACGTTAATGTAAATAAGTTGGTTAAAAACGGTTAAAGGTTTTCGCTTGATTTTAAGTGATAGTATTTTTGGTTTTATTTCAGGATTCAAAAATAACAGTGTTAAATCTGATAGAGTTAGAAATGCGTTAATTATACCAGCGTTTCGATTAGCCAGCCATTAATAGGTTTTATAAAGTTTTTAAGTTCATAGGGCATAAAAACGTGGAATATTTTGTTTTGAAGGTTATTAAAAAACTTTGTTACTATTTCCAAACGGATGCCTAAGCCTTTCGAAGATTTAAGTTTACATTAAAAGATTAAAAGGATTTTCATTGCTAGATTTTTATTAACGTATTTCATTTGGATAATAAGCATATTTTTATGTTATTTATTTCGTAACTTTTTATAGAGCTAAATTCTCAAAGCTCTTATCCACAAAGTATATGTAGGAAATGTTAAGGATGTTGTGGATTGATACGTATTTAGACTTATCTAACATCGTTATTTATAATATCGGTATTAACTTTTCTATAGCAGGGTTTTAGGCAGACGTTAAGATGATGGGAATCTAGTATAAATAGGTATTTATTGAGGTTTATTATAGTAATAGAAAGTTTGAGAAGGTATACGTATTATTCTGTAAAGCGTACAATATGTTTACATTGGAGATTAAAAGTTTTATAGTTTAGGAGGTACATTTTTAGATAGTGGTAAAAAGCCTGCATGATATTATGGGTCTTAATGGCTTAGCACCAACGTTTATAGTTTTCGAAGAGTACATACGCTTGACGATGAAATTCCCGTCATTTGTAAGTACCCAAAATAGAGTTGTGGCTTACGGTAAAGCACTAAAGGAATTACGGAAAGAATCGATACGGCATTAAGTTAATCATATTTTTAATATTAGAAACGGTTTTACGATGATTCAGGTATTTGCTTTGCCGTTGCGGAGTAAAGTTTTTGTATAGTAGAAGCTAGTTAAATGGGATAGCCTATATAAAATCTTAAGTATAGTTAGCCCTAAAATAGTTGTTGGAATTATTAACAACTTCATGATGTTTCGTATAACCTAGGTCAAGCTTAATCTTAAAAGGATGAATAATAGCGATTGAAAACTTTGAGTTAAGCGAATAAATTGATATGGCCCTTCATCTTTCGTTATCAATAAGTTAATAGAACATTATTGATACAGATGACGATTAAAAAAGAGGAACTTTAAGATGAGGAATATATATTGGGCTAGATTTATAATATTTTTCGGGTTAGTAGGAAAGAGAAGAACGATTAAAAATTTTTGTAAAGTTTCAGGTATTAGGTATTTTGAAGACTTTTAATAAAACTTTTAATCAAAGAAAAAAGTTTGAGATTGACGGACGATTAATGAAATGAGTTGTATAATTTATATTTACAGCCGACTTTAACCTCCAAAACCCAAATATTAAACCTTTGAATCAATGATTATACATAAGGTTAAAGGTAAGATTGTAGGGCAGCTATACGAAAAATGACGTTTAATTGATTAAGGATACAATAATAGGAGTAAAATATGGATTTTTACGTAGTTGTTAATGATTTAAAGGATTAGTTAACACTGGGTAGTTGCTTTGGTAACACGTTTATTAGTTCAGATTAAAGGAAAATTTACCTCTAATGATCGCGATATAATGTAAGCGTATATATAGTAAGCAACCGATTTACAGCGGATTGTGTTGTTGGATTTATTATAGGAACTATGTATTAAGTACTTTTCAGATATAGTAATACGATATATTAAGCTATGTTATAGATTATCCTGAGTAGATGTTTATTAATTTTTAGCTTATTAATTGTATTTTAAATTACAGCTGGATAAGAAGTTCTTAATTTACGATTCGTATTTATTGGTAACGTAAAAAAAAATCGGTTTATTAGGTATATAAATTAACGATACTTCTTTCATTGGAATTGATAGCTTTATGGTATCGGAATAACGAGTAATTAAGAATTTGAAATTTTTGAATTGTAACTCGGTAGTAACTTTACCGAAAGATAATTAATTTAATTTTAACAAATCATCAATCTGTATATGTGGTATTAATACTTACCTGAGTTTTCGTTAGAAGGTTTAACGCGTTGAATAAATCATAATCAGTAAGATTAACGTAATTAGGACTTAATTATACTTAAAATAACGCGCCCATAACAGTTATATGGCCACTTTATACCAATCAAAAGCCTTTGACAATTGATTGATTGCGGCATAAGTATAAAATTTAACGAACGAAAACTTTAACCGTTTGAATAAGAAGCTGTAGTGGTAGATATAAAACTTCGATCGAGGGATTAATATGGTTTCGATTAACTTATCGAGGGCTAAGTTGATAATTTTAGTGACAATTTCTTTGTAAATAGTATAGTTTTGTCGTTACAGATGGACTTACTAATAATCATTGTTAATTAAAATAGGTAAAAAAACCAGTTTAGTATTACCAAAAGCTTAATTTATTGGGCTTTCATCAAATATAAGAGGTTTATACGAAACGTAATAACTTGAGAGATCTATGATATAATGGCAGGTTTCAATATAGGTATAATGTTATAAGGAAACTCTTAATGTCGTTACCAGGTAACTAAAGATTCTGTTTATCCCAATGGTAATTTATACCGATTCGAAGAGCTTTTTTGAATGCCTTGTAAAGCTTGAAACTATTAGCGAAAAACTCTTAATAATTAATATGATAATCCTCTGAAAATTTTATAAAAGCAAAGAGATTGAGTAGTTTTGATGAATTGATGGCAAAAATAATTCCGTTAATTCTATAACAAAAACATCATTAAATAAAGCTTTGCAAAGGTTTATAAATAGCAATATGTTGATCATACGTATCAAGGGCT
Organism: Anisogramma anomala; assembly: GCA_038502455.1. NCBI lineage: Eukaryota > Fungi > Ascomycota > Sordariomycetes > Diaporthales > Gnomoniaceae > Anisogramma > Anisogramma anomala. The sequence continues at coordinate 4,884,386 of JASMMZ010000004.1, read as the reverse complement.
ACATTAATAAGTCATCAGGTCAAGCCAAGTTATGTGTTAATAAACAAAGATATTCTAGCAAATTACAAGATTGTTAAGGAAATGAAGCTGGCGGTAGCGACTTGTTTAAGTGATACGGTTAAATTGAGGGTAGTAATGTGTTAGTTAACTTATGCAGATGAAGTGAGAATGATATGTGGCTTAATTCATATTAGTTAAAATAACTAATAGTAACAGTGGTAATAATAGGTTAGTTAACGCACCTGAGTTAATTAAAGTAGCAAGTAACTTAAGTTACGTTACTTAAGATAGTTAATGGCAATAGTAGGCTAATGTGTAAAATTTTATGGTAAAATACTTGTATACGGGAGTTGGTAAATTTGAAATTCGAAACCATGGAGTAAATGGAGGTAAGTGAAGTTAATTTAGCTATGGAATTGATAGGGGTCTAGATAGTTAACAAGGGCATAATTTAGTAGTAATTGAAAAAGATTGGTTAACTATATTAGTGTACGCATACAAAACAAAAAGCTGCTAGTATTGAAATAGTAGTAATTATAATATAGTAAGTCAACTTTACTTATAGTAAAGTTGACTATATTGACTGCAAGTTAAGTACAGTATGTACCCACTTTATATTGTAGCACTGGCTAAGTAATTGTTGATACAAATTACTATGCAGACCAGCTAGCGGTCTGCTAAACCTGAAACAATATATCCACCACTTGACCATTGCAATACTACTATTACTTCGACCAATTGAATCGATAACGTTGCAACATCTTAAGTTCTACTAACAACCGACGCATTTTAATACTTTTTATAAGAAGTTAAAACGTTTCACAACCTGTAGGCACTTTTTACAGCTCCCTCCCCCCCCCTTTTAGTAGGCAAAGAGTAATATTATTAGTTAGTGCTTGAGATAATAGCTGCCGAGGATTTAACTCTAGCTATTATTATACTCCTACGTCACTCTCAAGCTGCTTTTAACCATGCCTATTCCACGTGATTAACTACATAACTAAGTCACTCCTTATCGCTAGCTCCATAGCAGCTCCTTAGTAGAGAGCTTCTTTTCCTTTTTCATTGAGGATTATAGATAGTATTTCACTATCTTAAGCGACAGTTTTGGCCTAGTCTCTTCATATTGCTCGCGGTTATAAAATCGAAATTCTTTGCATCGCTGCCGCTCATTTTACCGCGAACGCCGCTGCCGTTACCATTATCAACAGTATAACCTCCGCCATCGCAGTTGCCATTACATCAGAGACAGAAGTTATAAAGCCGTTTATTGATAAATTAAGTTTGGACGACTTACACATTATATTAGTTAGCTATATCAAAAAAGAGTAACAAGTTAATCAAAGTGACGTTAATAACTCCCTTAAAAACCATGGGTTAAACGACCGACTTTTGAAATGTATTATCGATCGTGATTGACAATACTTTCTGAAAATTTTTTTAAAAAAAACGTAAAAACGCTTATAAAAGCTTCGTTTTAAACTTATAAATCGAAAGATAACAGCGTATATCGCGTTTGAATCGTAGTAATAGGCGTAAGATATCGTTATAAAAACGTTAAAGTTGCTATTACTGCCGTCGCTGTTATGAACATAATAACTTTTTACAATAACTTTAGTTGTTTTTCCAATATATTAAAAGATAAAGTAAAAAAATCATTTCCCATTTCATAAAATTTTGTATCATTATATAATTTACGTATTATAGTAACTTTTCACGCGGGAAAACGTAATTCAATATCATAAAACTTTATCAATAGGTTGAAATACTTATGTTTAGCCTGTTAACAATGAACGTTATCAAATTAACCGTCGGGTTTATAATTGAAATCGATAAAATCTGAGGTATTATTGTTGTCAAGCAATACAATACGGCTCTTAATAGGGACCAATGTAGGAGCCATAATGATATTGTCTGTAATGTCAGTATCTTAAGTAAACTACGTATTAACAGCTCTTTTTCAAGCGAAAAATCGTTCGTTAAACCTAGTGAACGTTATAATTAATAACAACGTAAATGTATTAGTATTAACTTTTAATTACTAGATTATACTTATAAACGTAGCTGATATATCAACTTTTTTTGTATTCTACTATCACCAAGCAGTTGCAACTACGAGGTGTTACACTAGTTGCTGCGAAATAATCCTGTAGATACCAGCGGGAGGGATCGTAACTCGGGTCCGCCGGGAGCTTGTACAGGCCTCTGGGACCCCGCGCCATTCCTCCAATCATGACCTTAGGGTGCCCCATAGTTTACAGACCCGTAAGCATATAAACTGTAGCCCTGGTTGGACCGTGAAATGCGACTACCTTAGTCTCTACACAGCGACTGCTTGCGCAGGTGATGAAACTCTATGGGCCCTTAAAAAAGGGCCCGGCGAAGCATAAAAGCAAAAAAATGACCCGTGTACAGGGCAGTAATAAAACGCGTAGAGGTCGCGTGTGTGCACATACGTATTATGGCGTGTTGTTGTGTTGCGTTGTTGGGGGACCCTTGCACGCGGGGTGGCCCGTACGTTGCAACCCTAAAACAAATAAAAGTAACTCCTTGTCAATTCGATCCCTGACCACAAACCCTCTCTTTTACATTATCCAACATTATATTGCTACGTACATATAGCTTATTTGCCAACGACGTAATCCCACACCACAAACTTCGCTTACAAGATTTTGGTAAACCAGTGTTACGAAACAGTTAACTCGTTTTATTATCCAGCTAGGGTGCCTTGCAACTAGTTCTCAACATGCGCGTTAAGGAACTGGTCCAAAACTTAAAGGTTCAACCTTGGGTAATCGAAAAACATTATCTTAAGCTACGATTGCTCGAGAACCACTAAAACACCATTGGAAATAAAACCATCAAAAATGATATATAAAAGGACTAAGCCGAGACTACTATGTAAAGTGATTGAATACTATCTATAATCTTCGATAAAAGGAGAGGGAAAGCCTCTGCTATAGAGCAGCTATAAAATTAATACAATATGGTGTAGCCTAGTTATATAATTAGTCACGTGATATGGGCATACTCTAGCATAGCGTAGAAGCATCGTAAAAGCGTGGTAATTGCCAGGGCTAGATCCTTAGCGACCACTAGGTCCGGCACTAGTTTGTGATAGGCTAAAAAATCCACAAGTTAGATGTAAAAGGTAGCAGTTGGTAGTAGTGCAAGTAGAGGAGTGCAGAAAATTCACTAAAAGAAAATCGACTCTAAAATCAAAGCGTATTGTGAGTGGAATGGTTTGCTTAGATAGAGCTCTAATATAAATGATTTGAGTGGAAAATTTAACGAAGGTAGCTGTACAAACTGTTCCGTAAACTACACTGAAGCCTACTATAACAATACCCAAATATACCAAATCTATATACATATGGAAAAGGCTATCTTTTCCCATGGGAAGAGTTTTTTTTTAAGCAAACTACAAAGCTTTTAACACTCAAATGAGCTCAAACTATAAAATCGTGGCTAGATATAGCATTTAATATTGTTACTGTATATTTGAGAGGAACAAAATTCGTGCTAGATCTTTCGGAAGGAAATTTATAGGAAAAATAGGCTGGTAAACTGCGTTAAAAGCTGTCAGGTTAAGCTCATCAAATATACAACAAGAAAAAATCGAAACGTTTCAATTAATACTGATGCGTATATATTATAATTATGCAATTATTATGGTGTGTGTTTATGTTTTTATGTGGGAAAATAATTAACGTTTTGCAATGGTGTTAAAAACGGCATTTTCGGGAGGGGAGGGGATCATCAGAAGTGGGCTACTGTTAGGGATACAGTAGGTTTCGTACTGAAAACGTAACAAAAGGGGAGGACCTGGTCTGTGAATTGTCGCCGGAAAAAAAAATGTAGGAGAAAGTTGAATCTGCAAGCAGGATTACTGACAAATCGACGCATTGCGTCAATCGTGCATACTGTATTGCAACCTACCTTTTCATGTATAGCACTCGTGTCGGCCATATCGGTCATTGGTTCATGTCCTACTTCCGAGGTCTTCAGACTACTACTTATGACCTTACTTGTAGGCCTCTTTGTATGCTAGGTAGATCAAGTAGATAGTTCTAAAAAATGCAAGTGACCACATACCTACCAGACTCAACCGACTGCATACTATTGTTGTCCCGAGTGACAGGTGTCGTGGGACACACAGTGTCTGCTGAGTTACTCACTTCACTGTATAGACTACCGGTACTGTGTCATGGAAAACCACCAAGGCCGGGAACGTCGTACAAGACGCTGACGGGTGGCGGGCTCGGGTTGCAACATGTGCCAGTCGCTGCGAACCCAGAAACCGCCACCTGGGCACTTATGGCCATGTTCTGCTTGGACCTCGACGGCGCCGGGTGCGCTGTGCTGTGTTCACAACAGTCTGTCGGCGGCCTGGGTTGTGGAACGCACGGCCCCCCCCCCCCGAGGGCGCTTGTGAGATTGGCCTTGCGTCAAGTGTACTGCTGCTTTGATGATCCCTCTCTCGGGATCATGATCTGGAAGTCTTCGCATCATCAGGGGTTCCGAATGGTACCGGTAGCTCGGCCCTAGTGTCCCTCACGACATACATAGTCCTACGAATACTACAGTACCAGCGTTGCGGGTGTGCTATACTGGCGCTATACTACGGTACCATTTGGAATACTACTATTGTGCAAGCCTTTCGTCCCATGTGGCTACTGTAACAGGCCCCCTGAGGGCAATAAGCTCGGTGAGCGGCAGGCATGACTCTGTACGATGTATGAGCGAATGGAATACGAAAGTACACAAACTCTACTCGATCATTTTCCTCGGACGGTTTTGTTGGCACCACCGGGCATCACCCAAGCTCGAAAGACAACCGGCACCGCATTGCACCAGACTCGCGAAACGCTTACTCATTCCCTCTTCGATCGACTGTGGTAGCCGGCAGGCACCACAGGCTCCGTCATCAGCAATAAGCTAGATTAGCCCTCCGTTTGTGGTCCACTTCGCCAAACCTTGTTTCATTTTTTAGTAACAAATACTATATTGTTCTGGACGTTTTGCACTCCTTTTTCGTTTGTTACAAAAGATGACTAGTATTTATTTTTTTAATAAATAATATTATGTTCGATAAGTTTTTCTACCATACCGTATTGATTATCAGTTTGCATTAGCACTAGTTGTTTTTACGTATTAGTTTGCTAAAAAAATTCTTTTTTATTAAACTGTGTTAAAATCAATGAAGAAACTAACACAGAATTCATTATTTACACTGGGATTAATATTTGACACTGCTAGATTTAAAAATATATTTCACCAAAAGTAATATAATAGTTATTCCTATTAATTCAAATTCTCCGTCATTTATTGCTTTTTTATTCGCGCCCATTTTACTTACTTAAATTCATCTCATAACACCTCCTATAAATATTATCTCTTGTGAATACATGTTATTCAATAATAATAATAATCGAAATTTATTCACCACAATAATCTACTATCAATTTCTATTGATTTTATTGCTATCGTTGTTGTGAAAACTATTGTTGCCAGGATTAGAAAGCGTTTTATTACCTTAAAAACATCATTGACTTTATTTATCAACCTTTAACATCAATTAATTAGTATTATTATGATCATATTTTTACTTTTTTTAATTAAAAGCATATTGGTTATTTCTTATTTAAAATTGATTTTGAATTCATCGTTGCCTTTTATGAAAAGTTCCTCATCAATTGAACTTTATTGCTTTCTGTTTTACAAATATATTTATATATTCAACTAATGTCACCTAGTTGTAAAAGCTGGACCATTTATTTACGATAAGATTTATATTAAACCTTATGTTCACCATCTTCAAATTATAATTATTGTTGGTATTATATTCGCAAATAAAACTAAAGTGTTATTTGTAATTGAATTTGATATTTATTCTTTTCATCGCGTGGATTTCAATACGTAAAATTGATATATTCAACTTCAAGTATTTGAATTTAATAGAAAATGAAATGATTACTGCTAAGAAATACATTTACACAAATATTGAATTATTTCAAACCCATAAAATATTATTTTTCAATATCATATGAAGTAAAAATTATGCAGAGGTTAATTAGTAAATTCATTTACAGGAATGAATATTGGCCGGTATTAGAATGTATTTTCTTATAGGTAAATGAATTTAGTACATTTGGGTATTATAGTGAGTTATATTTCTATAGAAAAGTGCAGTAGGTAGATGGCTCGTAAAACTATACTTATCACATCTTTCGGTTTTTTTTTTGTATAATCTATACCACGCTTTTTTTTCTAAACAAAAATTTCTTTATAAACTCAAAATGGAAGTATATATGGCTTTAAAACCCAAACGAAATAAACCTTAAAATGCAACCGCATATAACCTTGAAATGTAAATGTATATAACTTGGAAATATAAACACACATGGTTTCAAAACGCAAACGTGTATAAACTAAAAATTCAAGCGTGTGGGGCTTTCAAATATAGTTGCACGTGGTCTTATAATGAAAACACGCGTGGTCTTAAAATACAAAAACATATAAGAATAACCTTAAGATGTAAGCGCGTATAACTTTAAGATATAAACACGTATAACCTTCAAATACAAACGTATATAGTCTGAAAAAATAAGCATACATAGTCTTAAAATGTAAACGCGCATGGCTTTGAAATATAAAAGCGTATAACTCTAAACAGAAATTGTATATAACTTTAAAATACAATTGAATATAGCTTTAAACTACAAACGTATATAGTTATAGAATACAAATTCATATAGCTTGAAAATAACAATGTATTTAACTATAACCTTATAATGTAGGCGCGTATAAATATATATTATAAACGCATATGACCCTGAAATGTAAGCGTGTTTAGCCTTAAAATATGAATACATAACACTTGAATATGAAAACAAACATGATTTTGGAATACCAATACGTATTACTACAAAATACAAACACATATAGCCCTCAAATGCAAATATATATGATGATACCTCTGATGTATAAGAGCTTTTAACATTGAAACATAAGTGTATACATCCCAAAATTGTAGGAAGTATAGCTTCAAAATGTAAATCTATACAACTTTAAATTTCAAGGTAATGGAACATGAAAATTCAAATTTATATATTTTAGAATATAAGTTATACAACATCATAATGCCAACTTATTTGTCTTTAGAATGAAAATTAGAAAGTAATTGTTTTACGATGCATGATTGAATAGCAAAATTTGGTAAATATGGTATTACAAATCGTATACCAGGATTATTTACCTGTGGGAATATAATATAACAACTTACATAAAGGAATTAAATCAATACGCCTGTATGAGATCTCATTTCTATGTACCGAAATGTATTTCAATTTATGTGTAAATACGTTTTCATATATATCATACTATTATAAGTGTCATCCTGCATCAGTCATTTATTGAATATCCATTTAATCATTGTATTATTTAAATTCAAAATATTTTCTTCATATCAACACAATTGTTTAAACATCGATTTATAATAAATTCTAGTTTTTTATAAAAATTTCCTATACTAGTTTTAAGCTAAATTTTTTTTTTAAAAAAAATTATTACTATCTTTATATGTCCATTTGGAAGATGTATTGATATTTTTTATCAATGAAAACCTTCAATGAATATGATAATGATTAATGTAAATTACTTATTGATATATAAGTATGATATAATAGTTGTTTATCTAATCTTCCTTACTTAAAGCTATAATTTTAGATCCTGCTTCATTTACCCCCATTATCTTTTGCAAAGAATCATGAGTTCCTTCAATCTTTTTACGAAGAGATTAACAAACCCCATTATTTGATTATTATGATCGTTGGTTCTATTGATATGACTTTTTTCATTGTTGTACTAGTTATTGAGGAAGATTGTCTTTTCCCCCATAAAGATTAAAACACGAAATGAAAAGTTACAATTTATATGAGAGAGTTATGGTATCTTTTAGTAAGAGTTTATTATTCATTCATACATATAATTTGCCGATATTAATACTAGCAGAGGTTCTTTGATTCTAAAGTGATAAAGTTATTATTTTCAGCTCAAGTGCTATGAACTTTTTGAATTAACTTAGTTATTTAACCCTATTAATATGAGGTAAATTCCATAAAGAAAAAGAGGTTGATTTATATTGTAATCCAAGAGGGAAAAAAATTATAGATCAAAACATATAGGAATAAAGGTAATACAATATAATAATCCAATCCGTTCTCAATTTCAAATTTAATCAAAAGTTTAAAAAAATATTTTTAATAGTCATCAATCATGATTTTGAGTCTATTATAAATAGAGAAACATTAACTCTATATATTTTATTACCAGGAGATTTTACATTGGTCTGATATTAGGTTCGATATTTCACTTGTAAGTATTTGATGATAAATAAAAAGCCTATAAAGAAAGCTCTATGTATACATTGTAGGAAGTTCAAGCGCAAGAATAATAATTTATAAATTTACAACCATTTATATTGAATTGAATACAACATTAATGATTAATAATACTTAATATGACGCCAATATAAATTAACATCATAAATTATCGGTAAGGTCTCTATATATTATTGTAGTAGAAGAGTAATCGTAAAGATGAGTATTAAATTGTAGTAGTAAGATAAGATACAGAAGGTAGAAGAGGCATTCGGAGAGTGCACGCCACAAGTGAGAGGTTATAACCTCCTACTCAAGAAGTAGCACTCTACCATGCACTTTGATAAGCTCTCTTCTGAGCAGTGACACTCTACTGTGCACTCTCTCAATGCTACTTCTAGGTAGTGGCATGCTATCATGCACTTTGCAGGAATGCAACTTGTAGAGTGGCATGTTACTATGCACTCTGTAAAGATACAATCTAGAGCGTGACCGCTTACTAACTATAGAGATATATGGTAATATCCATATAAATATATACATTTATAATAAATTGAAAATAGTTAACCCTCATTTTTGTTCGTCAATTATTATTTATATTCATTTTATGTTTTTTAATCTAGAATTCTAAAGTTTTCAAGTACGAATCCTAGTATATTTGTAAGTAGTATATGGAACTTATGTATCAACATTATAATCATTATTGGAGTCAAAGTTTAAATTCATATTGCTATTATTGTTGAAAATAAGTAAATAATTAACAAGCATAGAGGTTTTACTAGTATCACAATAATACTTTAAATGAAAGTCAAAATAGTTATAACAATAGAAATAAGAATTGATAAAAAATCAATAAAAAATTTCATAGCAATTGCATTGATAATGATAACTGTTTATATAAAGTTGACAATAATGAAAGGTATTCCAATAATCAAAATCATAACTTCTAATATAATAATTAAAACCGCAGCCAAATTCGTAATACCAATAGTCGCTGAAATCCAAATCCAAATCAAGTATTTTGTAATGATAATATGATATAAAATTCAACGATGAAAAAAATTTCATAGCAATTGCATTGATAATGATAACTGTTTATATAAAGTTGACAATAATGAAAGGTATTCCAATAATCAAAATCATAACTTCTAATATAATAATTAAAACCGCAGCCAAATTCGTAATACCAATAGTCGCTGAAATCCAAATCCAAATCAAGTATTTTGTAATGATAATATGATATAAAATTCAACGATGAAAAAACTATTTTATAAGTTTTTTTTTGCAAAATTTGTTAGAAAATTTGATATTATTGGGTATATTTCTAGTGGATTCGATTAGATTTCTATTGAATTGTTGCATTCATTGTATTCGTCGAGTTTATATATAATATAATCAATAACATACATTTTGATGCCTATTTTTGATATTTGAAAATATGAAACTATTAATATTAACTTATTAATTTTTGTTAACAAATTTAGGCTACCTTTAAAATCTAAATTATAACTATTATGAAGCTAATATTATTTCAATGTGGCTTATGTTTATTCAATAGGTTATAGTTGGTAGAGTTTATTTTCATCTGTATTACAAAAAAATGTATTTAAAAAGCTTCAAGTTATATATGATAGGTAAAACTATTGAATCCTTTATTAATATTGATTTCTTTTATATAAATGATTGTAAATAACAATCAGTAAGTCTATGATATCTAATTCAGTCTAAGTACTAGATGCAAAAATACGTTATATTAAAAACTAAAGTAAATAGCTCATATTTTATGTATGAGTTTCAATATATTGATCAATATATTTACTCAACGTTGGAAAAATCTCTATTGAAAATATATTTAAATCATATAGTTACTAGACATCAGTTATTTTTATTAGCGGAAGTTATTAAAGATAATCAAAGGTTTTGAATTTATTTTTTGTCGTTGTATTTTGAATACTCTTGAAAATTTCATCAATATTATTTAAATTTATGTTTGGAAATTCATCATAATTTAACTCTAAACTTTCTACCTATGAAAATTCGTTTTATACTCTACGTTATTTGTTATTTTTTCCATGCGCAATCAAATATTTATTATCATATATTGAAATACTATAAATATAGTTATACATATTATTATAATATATTCCATTTCATTATTTTAACAATTATGGTTATTTTTAATATTTTATGTAGTATTCACATAAATACTATTAATATATTCAAGTGAGTTCATGTTTCATTGTTTAATATTGCAATATTTCAGTCGTATCTATATATTTTATCACAATGTACAATATTTTACACATTAAATCGTCAATTTTAATATATAATAAATGAAATTATATTAATTTTAATGATGATAGATATTTAAAATGCCTTTGTTTTAGCATTCATTAAAGATATATATTAATTTTATGTTAAGTTATATTTCTTGAAAATAGGGTGAAGTCATCATATGATAAAAATAAATCAATTCATTTCCAGTTCCTTCTATTCTTCTTTTTTATGAAACTGAAGAAAAAATTCCGAGTTTTCAACGTTGTATATTTGGTTCAAAATGCAGTTTTGATATTTGCATAGATTCTTTCTTTCATGGTTGATCTATTGATGTTGAATTATATTACGCCAGATTATTATTTACAAAAATCTCTTTCCCAGATTTTGCAATGCTCCTATAGATTTAATAGTAGATGTTATATTACCGTACGTGTTTAACTTTCAAGGTTCTCTTTTCTACATATATTCTGACAAAACTTACACTCAACCTTACAGTAACATCTAATTAGAAATCTATTTGGATTCTCATAATATCTATTTTAAAAACCTGTGAATTGTTAAGTCAAAACTAACATATTGATTTATTTCAATCTTTTTTCAGTTAATTCACAATATTACCCCAACAAGCAAGCAAAATCATTTTTATATCTAGGGGTAAGTATATAAAAAATATTGATATTGAAAAACAACCTCTTCGCTTTTGTAAATATTTCTTGGTTATTTGATATTTAGATATATTTTCTCGATATTCCAAAAAAAAGAATCATTTATGTTTTTATATCCTTTCAAATATCTCTGAAAAAGATGATGAACCGTGCGTACCAACAATAAAAATAGTTTATAATTTTGTATTCATTTGAAGAATAAGTCAAATGGAAGAATATTTCATTTAAAACGTCTGAAACTAATCTTATCAATAAAATAGATTCATTTCAATAATTTTGTTCAAGTGTTGAAAGTTCATGAATATCTCTTTAAATAAAACTCAAGTTAAAAATATTCATACTGATAGAACAAAGAAGGTGTAATCATGTGAATGAACAATTAAAATAGTGGTATTAAGATGTATATCGCGCGTATAATATGAAAAAAAAAATTGATAAGATTTGTATTGTAAAGATTAATGTTAATATACAATGTAAAGCGAGAAAACATCACGAAAATTATTTAAGTATAACTTCAAAACTAGTTCGAAATACTTATGTTATAGAAAAGATTTAACGCATTCACTACTCGTTCTATTCTTCTTCTTTATCAATGAAAATTCGGTATTCTATTTCACCAAAGTTGTAAGTTCCTTTTGAAATGACTCTTTTCCAATAAATTTACCTTAACTTCTTATATTACAAAATGAAACCTCAGCATAATTATACTCATATTGAAACAGATAAAAAATCCATCAACATTTATTTATTTGATAATAATTAATACTTTCCCTTGCATTAAAATTATGCAGATAAATTTCATTGTCAATTTTGTTGTTTATGCTTTACTTGTTGAATCTATTATTCTAAAACTTAATTATACCACAACTATCGAATTTCTTGGGACTTTCATTCAACAGTTCGTTGATTAATAATACGAATATTCGATAAAATTCCTAGAATCAAGATTATTTTTAATGTCTAAATTGGTTTTGTCGATAAATCAAAGGTTTTAAAATTATTACTGACACATCAAAAATATTTAGATCTTTAAAAAAACTCGAACTTATGAAATAAAATTTCAATGATATAATGAAGAGAACTTAATTTAGCACTAAGAGATTTTTTAATAAGGTACCTTCCTTTAAATAAGTGGGGCTAGAGTGTGGTCTATAAGACTACTTTTATAAAATCCATCAATTCTTCATTTATATATATTATTTATATTTTCCCTAGAATATTTTTCCTTTGTCTTTAATTTTCAACTTCAATATACAAATATATATAACTTAAGATACACATTTCTATGGATTCAAGACTTGAATACATATAGCACATATATAGATTCAATATACAAACGCGTATAGTATGAAGGTATAAGAATATATAACGCTTGTATAAACTTAGAATATAAGCCCTCATAGTAACTAAAGAAGCTCCAATTACAAGCATGTATAACCTTAATATAGAAGTACGAATGACACCCATGAATCCTGAAAAATATAAGTGTGTATATCCCCAATATTCAAGTATATCTAGTATTTTTATATCATTAAAATACAAATGTATATAGCCTTATAATACAAATATGCATAGCGCTCGAATAGTTTTATGATGTAAACACATATAACCCTAAAATACAATCGATAAATTGGTACGAGTAAAGATCTCAAAAATCTGAATACGGTGTTTTTTAGGATAATATTATATCTTCACTTACTTATGGAAACGTGTATTATTAGTAACACATTAGTATCTAATTTGATTCATTAATACCAACTAATATTTCTATTAGTACCAACTTCCATTCTCATAATTGAAAACCTTTATAGATTATTAATGAAGAAATAAACTAGAGTTTCATTTTTTTACTATTTTGTTTATTGTAATACTAATTAAATTCGAAATATCAATATATTTCACGTTGAAAACATTATATAATTTAACGATATTCTTCTTGGAGTTTGTAGAATTTCGTCTTTTTAAGAAAAAACCATCGAAAAGAAAGATAAAATTGTGTATAGATTCAATAAAACAATTCATGTAAATTTATCAAATATATACCCATTTTTTTTACAATTAAATTTCTTTTGATTCATTTATATCAAATATTTCCCTATGATAACATATGATATAATGTTAGTCTATTTGTTGTTTATTCATTCAAATTATTGATATTGTTTTATACTTGTTACGTATAGTAATTTTGAAATACTTCAGTTGTTTTATAGGTGTAGAAAATGCCTTTATGTGCATCTAATAATTTATAAATTATGTATGGAAAAGCTTTCGAAAAAGGTTTTATGCATTAACCGACAACATTATAGTACTGTGACACCTATAAAATGTATGTTGCTTACTCAAATATAATGTTATATTTCTTAAAAAACAGAACACTTTCATTTTACCTGAAAAATCCTGTATAAATTTCAAGTTCTACAACATATTAAAAACGTTATCAAAACATTGAAATCATTTACTACACTTCATTAAATCATCAAGTTTGATATACGAAGCTTTTAGCAACACTATATGAATTTAAAATATATTTTAACCATTTTCGTCACAAATACATTTCATATTATCGAAATAACCTGATGAATTTGTCTTTTCCAATTTGATAAGAACTTGGAACTAAATTTTCGTGTTGTATTATTTTGATCAAAGAAAAGATATTAGTGATGAGATAGCTACTTCATGTTTTGTATAGCTATGAATTCTTTCACACTCTAAAGCTCTTAACTTTTGAAAACCAAATTTAATGATTGTATTTGTAAATTTGAAGTAATTTGTTTAATTTTTTTTCTTTGTTAATTTATGTGTCACAATAAAAGAATTGATATTTTTCTTGTTTTTATCAACAATTGCGAATCTTCTAAAAGTATTATCAATTTTCATAGTCCAAATATTACTTTTATAAATTGTAACAATCATCGATTTATTAAAGTTACGATTTGTCCAATTATATAGAAATTGAATATGAAACTTAAGGAGTAAACTCAATTAATATACAATATTTTGTTTCTATTAATATTTTCGTAAATCATCAATAATCGTGAGTTATTTCAATATTTGGTTTGAAATATAATTTTTCATAAACTACGCTTCTAATTTGATAGCAAGTACTTTCAATGTACCATATATTGAGGTATAATTTCGAAGTCCAATCTTTAATTGAATAAATAACAAAAACGGTGATGATCATGGATTTCAAACCAAATATCGTAATAACAAAAAAACTTCATATTATATGTTTATATTAATTCATCGGTTTTTATATATTTTTGATTCTACGAACGAATACTCATTTTTTCAATATTTTTATAGAGTTTTCCATGGATATTTAGGATTAATGATATTATTTTGGTTAGATGGAAATGATAATGATATTGGAGAAGACCCCTCAAAAATGAAAAAAATCATGCATTATATGATATATTTCAATACATGATTGACACTTCCTTAACAACTTTGAACCTATTCACATTTTTTAAAACTTCATATATATTATTACTACCCACTCTACTATTGGTACACCCATGGTTTTTTGTACCAAAATCACCACAAAATAATCGAATATAATACTTTTGATAATATTGCTGTTGTTATTCACAAAGCTTGGAAATAAATGTTATCATTTCCTTAATAATTACTGGAAAGTTTGATGTTGTGTTTTAGTTACTAAATGTTATTAACAAATTAAATTTTTTATGAAATATGTTTTTTAATTTTACCATTAATTGTTGTATGTTGATAAATTAAGCTTTGGTGTAAACTTTATATTGAGTTTGATATTATGATTGTGTATTATTCTTAAGCTAAGAATTTCTCGATATGAGGAAGTCAATCAATCGAGTTTAATTTTTGTTATTATGTTACCAAATACTGCGAAAGAAAATAGATCAAAATTATAATAGCTTTATAATAAAATTTTAATACATATATTAAAGAATACTTAATACTGATTTTGATGACTTTTCATTCTCTTTTGTATTAAGGTTTCTTAAAAAAAATCAACAATTGCTTTACCGTCTTTACAAATTCAAATCCAGTATAAAGAATGATTTTATTGCGATTCTTAGTAAACTAAAAAGATTTTCGTTATTGAAAAAATATTTTCATATTGAAGAAACAATAGTTATCATTTTGAATCCTTAATTGTATGAAGTTTCATGCTGAAGAGGCTTATAAATCATTTAGTTCTTAAAAACATTTTACGTTACGATGATTAGATTTATTTTCGTAATAGAAAAATCTTGTTGCTTGTAAAAAATTCAACCTTAAATAATATGAAAAATCTCTTTAGTTGTAAATATTAGTTGTTTATATTATATTTCATTACTTATAATTTATTTCATCATAGGAAATTTGTATGGGCATCACGTTGTACTGGTTACCATATTTTTGTTGTTTTTAACATTAAATAACGTACAATCTTATCATAATTTAATTAATATGTCAAGATTTTGCATGTATATAAATGATTCAATATTGGTTTTAATGAAAATTTGGTAATATAGAATGACAAATATATTTCATTTGCGTATTTAAGTATTTTTATAAATCATTTATAGGTGTTAAAAATTAAATGAAACTTTAGTTTAGATGAATTCAAACGACTACACTTTTTTCAATATTTATTATTATTTCATTAGCTGTTGCTTCTAATATGTGTAAATTTGGTTATTGAAAGATCAACGTTGGAAGTCATGGTTAAAAAGATGTTCTTTTGAAAGAAATTTTACCGGTAAAGAGAAATAAAGAGAAAATTGCAACCGTGTTTTTTCAGGAAAGTATAATTATAATTAATACTATATGAATTATATGAAATATATGTTTCGGCCTATAAAAATAGTAATCAACTATTCAAATTTGAAATATACTATTTATATTCTTCATTTTTGCTTATTTTTCTACCTTCCTTTCACTCGTATAATACATTAATACAATTAAGGATATTAAATCAAATTATTTGTATTATCAGAGAAAAATCATACGTATTCTTTTTATTTTATCATTATTATTATTTACATATAATGAATTTTATTGCGGAATTAACTTAAACCTGAATGGATTTAATAAATTTCGAAAAGATTCATTATAAATAGATATAAATGTAAATGTTATATTGTCATTTCAATTATTCGAAATTTACATGTAATTTTAGATGTTGAATATCATATCGGTTTGTAAAATTTGGCGAAGTTAAATAGTTAAAACATTAATATTTTCGTATTGGGTATTGTTTTTAACTTATACATCAAACTAATTGCGCAAGGTTAATATGTTCTCAAATATAATTCGATTAACATCAATCTTTTCAAACTTTTCAATATTTGATTTTCTTTCCATTTCGAATCATGTTGCAAGAATTTTATATAATTCAATATTGTTAACCATTACGAAAACATTGTAGTTTTTAGTTATATTAGTGAATGATATAATGAAAAAAAACTTCAATTTCTTACATTTAATTGAAACGAATTTGAAAATATTAATGAATTGAGATATATTGTCATTAATTCAGTTAAATATAATTGCTGTACTATAAATTTCAGCTCCTAATATTTTAAAGTTTTAACAATCTAGTTGAATATCAGTACTCTCGTAATCATTATTTTGTATATCATTAATTCAATTTCAAACTGGATATTTCTTTTACAATTCGATACCTAGTTTCGATAATTAACTAGTCTTTCAACTCTACTGTATTTTCATTCTGTAAGGAATGAAAAAAAAGTAAAAAGAAATAGTTATTTATAAATAACTTTTTCAAAATAATATTGTCGAAAAAGTCAACTTTAATAATTGTGTTATACGAGTAATGAAAACATATATATCGCAAACTAAACTTAGAACATATGTGTGTTTATAAAATTAATTGCAAAATTAATTATTTCAATATAATTATATGTATACATAAATATATTATAATAAACGTTTGTGATTTTGGAAACATGTTTAACTTTGTGAAACTTATCGAAAATAAACGACAAAACAGATATATCAAGATAAAGTTTTACTTTTTTTATCTATAAAAGCATCAAGGTTTCTTTTTTTTTAGTGACGAAAGGGGTTTTTTTTTTAAAAAAAAAAATACGGAATTTAGGTGCCATTGCAATTCTTATCCTTTTCGTTTTTGCAGGTATTGTAATCAAAACGCTGGAGTTTTTTTGCAAACCGGTGTTTATGGTAGCTAGTTGGCACCGTGAGCTTAGCTATTAGCATGTGCTAGATTAGCCCTCTGATTGTGGTCCATTCCGTCAGACCTTTCTTCTTCTTCCAGTAACAAATACTACACTGTTTTGGACGTTTTGAACTCCCTTTTGGTATACTACCACATCAACGCCTCGTCTGCTCCCGCTGTGGCCCGGCGGCTCATCTCCCTTTGCTGAGCTGAGCGTGTGGCAGCGCACGACAGCTACTTTTGTGGGTCCGCAGGGAAAGTGGATACGATACAAACGACAGCCAGGCTACGTACGGTGTGGACCGCGAAGGTCCGATGGGAGCGACCATGTACACTTTGGCGGCTGGAGAGCCGGTGCGTGGCTTGTTGGCCGTCAGGGGACGCGCCTTGGAAGCAGTAGGACGAGGCGGCGTACGCCCGCAGCCAGGGGTGGCTCCAGCAGGTGGTGGCACCCCGTCCTGTACCCATGACATGGACGACGCTGCCGCCGCCGAGAGCGTGGGCCGCAGCTGGGCCCTCGGCGAGCTCGTCACTGGCGGTGAAGCAACAAAACCATCGGACCCGCCACCGTTATCTGCCGTTCCGTCTGCGAACCAAGACCGGCCCAGCAGTGCGCTCCCGTCGTTGGAGTCCTTCCTGGATCTTTCCCCCTTGCGCCCCGAATCCGACAAGGCTGACCCATCTGAAGACGCAGACGAGCGCGGGCCTGTTGAAGACGTGCGAGCCGGCTACGGCGAAGGCCCAGGCGAAGGCCCAGGCGAAGGCGACGCCTTGTCGGTGGCTTCCAGCTCGACCATCTGCTCGACCGCGTACACCATCTCGATCCCGACGGCCCCAACGCCGGCGTACACGCCGCGCACCTTCTTTGACTGGACGCCCTCGCCCACGGAGGCGTCCCCGCATCGACTCGACCACGGCCCGTGGACGGCGGGAACGGTGCCAGCGCAGTCGCCGGAGCACATGGAAAGCAGGCTGCGCTCACGCTACGCCGAGTCCGAAGGCGAAGGAGCCGAGGCGATGAAGAGCATACCGTGGCGGCCGCGGTCGGCACCTAAGGCTAGCAGCAGCGCCAAAAGCCATTCCTATGACAGCTCAGCGAGCCCGTTCCGGGTCCGGGCCTGGAAGGACTGGCCGTCAGAGGCGGGGCCCCAGGGGCTGAGCAGGCTGGATACGGACTTCTTCGTCGCCATGCCGCGCAGGAAAAACGACGAGGCGGCCCATGTGGACAGTGTGAGCAATCACCTAGGGAAGTTGCGGAAGGCTACGAAATTAGGACCAGGCTGGCCGAAATGGTGGGTGAACGAGGCGGATGGCCAAGGCAGTCGGGCAGCCATCAGCAGGGAAGAATACATGTCTCTGCCGCTGGCAATCCAAAGAAAGGTACGGCAGTCCCATGTTATTTTTTTTACTGTTTTTTGTGTGTGTTCCTTTTCATTTGCGGCGATTGGGCTGAAGTTTCAGCTGAGTTGGTGTTGTTTCTGCTCTTGTCCGCCGTCCCTGGTGTACTACTACAAGTCGCGATAGCCTCATGGGCCAGGCTGCAGCAGGCAGCAGGCAAGGGGCCTCGGCACTTGTGGAAGTCTATTTGGACAATCGGTGAGCGACATCTCTCGCCATGGCCCACTGTCGGGCCGGTGTCATCAGCTGCCGGCAGCCATGTGCGCTTGGCATCGTCCGACGACCATCCTCAGTGGCTCGTGCCCTGCCTTCGCGTCTCCACCGGGCATGCACAGTACGAGTTGGCGGAAGGCTCAAGGCACAAGGCCCAGGCACCAGGCACAAGGCACAAGGCACAAGGCACACACCAACCCGCGTTCCTCGTTCTTGCATGCATTGCACCACAAATGACCAGTAATTACATAGTACCTTGGATACTTCGATACTGCAGAGCCTTCTATTTTCCACGCACCGACTGAATCGCTGCATCGCTGTCCGCTGTCTGTTCCCTACTACGTACCTGCCATTTCGTCCTTTCTGCACCCGCACCAGCACCCGACGTCCCAGAGCTGCCCACTGACGATTTCCACGCTCCTCCTCGCCACAGTGTTTCTCCGTCCCTGAACGCCTTGAACTCGGCGAATCCGAGTCGCGCATCTTCCACCGTCACGACCGCCACGACCGCAAACACCGCCAGGCTTGCAGCTCACCCGAATCTTGGACGGCTTCTCAAGGTCGCCGCGACTCCTCCGACGTGCCTGAGGCCCTCGCTGCGCCACAGTCCGACTCCTCTTGGCTCGCCGATTTCCACCACGGCATTCGCAACGTACATCGTACTCGCGAGGACCAAGTCCACCTGCTCAAGCACCTACGCGCCAGTGGTATTCTCCAGGCCGCCAAAGACGCATACACCGTCGAAGCCCTTTGCAACGACCGAAATCCACCGCCCACTCCCGACATCAACTCCTGCACAGCCACCTTGTCTAGCCGCAGAGGCAGCCTCGACTCCATGGTGAGTGCAATGGAGCACCTTCTCGAGCTCGGCGGCAAGGACGCCATGCGGCAGAGCTTGTATGACAGCTTCCGATGGTTGGACGAAGAGGACCATCTGGATTTGGGGCTCACCTTGGACGAATATCACGCAAACCTACGCGAACATGTCTCGCCGACGAGTCGTAACTGGCGCCCATCTTTCCGCCGCCGTATCTCCATCTCCAAACTCCCCTTTGCTTGTCTTCCGACTACGGCAAGCCGCCCCGAAAGCCGAGATTCACCAACAAGCTCATCCAGGGCCAGGTCGCCGCCCAACCCTCCCAACCACCACCGGCGACGATCCCGCACCCTCTCCATCATGACCTCGACCAAGCTTGTACACGCAGAACAGACCCCTGTTATCGACTTTCCGGCAACACATTACCAAGACCCCGAGGCGCGACACAAACTCCGAGCATATCTCGCGTCACCCTCGAAATTCGACGAGGCCGTTCAGTATGGCTTCCCAGCCACAGACCTCACACAAAGCGCTGGTTCGCTCGACACACAAGGCCACCATTGCCCACCCCAGTCAGACGGCTCCGAAAAGATCCGGTCTTTCTTGGATTCCGAAGGGGATGAGGATGGAGACGGCAACCGCGATGATGCTAGCAGCTTGTCAGACCTGGAGTCTCCCATGACTCCACAGCTTGGTGGCGGCTTGACGCCCCCTCCTGGCCATTACCGGAACAGGAAGAGTTCCACAGACCCGCTGACCCAGTCCGGCCGGTCTCGAAAGCCTATCATGCCCATCGTGACGAGCAGCGATTCGTCCTCGCGAGAAATGACCCTTCGGATGACGCTCACGCGACCGGATCTGCGCGCGAACGACGAGCTGATCTACGGATGGCAACCGCAGGCGGCGTACATCAGCGCCAGGCGCAAATCTCAGACACCCCTGCCGCGGAGCGAGCCCACGCTCGTGACTGGCCGGACGACGGCCGCGTACGGGAGCGACAGTCACGTCCCCAAGGTCGATGTCGAGCACGCGCTGGCGGGCTTGGACCACTGGAACCCGGACCACGGCGCGGGCGACAAAAACGTCGTGAAGAGGTTCTGGAACAAAGTTAGGAGGGCGTAGTGGTCCGCCCAGCTTCGGTGGCCCGAGTGCGTTGGTCCCACAGGCCTGGGCCACGTAGGGATACCCTCTTCCGACTCGATGAAGGCGGGGATTCGGCCGAGCGACCACGCGCAGGCTTTCGCCTGAAGAGCACGACTCTCGTGAGGAGCGGGAGGCGACTTGTGCATCTTCGGTCCGGAAGGCCTCTGCGACCCATGGCAGTTCGCCTGGTATATTCCCACTGGGTACCTCCAGTCGGTATGTCGCCGACTTGTCAACCATTGCGACGGTGGTACTTATCTGCATTCCCCTTGGTATCACACCTATGGGACTACATATCACGAGTGCGCGAGCATTGTTCAAACGTGTCTTAGTTGCATGCACCTAGGTGTTTCTCGGCGGGATCCGCATGCCTTGGAGGGAGGAGCGAAAAGCTTCCTAGCTCGTTGTATATATATATATTGGTTAACAGAACACGGCTGAATTGGATCCTGGACTATGCACTCGTTGCACAGAGCGGAATGTCATGCCTGTCCCTCCCCATTGTTGATCGATGGCCGCTACTTGCAAGCAAGTCACAAAAGATGGCATGGGGTGGCAATCTAAAAATGGTTCAGCCTAGGCCCATCAGCCGGCCCTGCATATGAAACCGCTGGGTTGGTAGGTTGGGTCAGCCGCCCGTTCCCGGCTTTGCTTCACTCAGACGAGGCTGCGGCCATCCGACCCACAGCCTCGCCCATAATACAGGTACATAGCCTGTCTCGGGTGGTAGCCATCCCCAATCTACCACGTAGGCTCTACGGCGACCATCCTGACCAATCCGATGTTGCAAGCAAACCCTGTAGTTGGGAGTCTATACACGACACGCGTTGAATTAGGATTAAGTGTTGCCGTATTTTACGAGAACGGATATCCGCACAGGTTAAAATGGATTTCCGCATAGGTAAACGGATTCCGCACATATAAGTGGATATTGACATAAATAAATAGATACTCGTATCAAGTAGGTCCCTGATGTTATAGATGCAATGGGTTTGATGGGGTTTGATGGGATTTAGTAAGCAGCTTGTAAGATTATTCTTGTTAAATCTTTCAACTTTTCAGTTATATATATTAATTATTTTAATCATAAAAAAACGTTAATACGTGAAATTAACTTTAACTTGTTCATGCTATATATAATACGTTTTCCTTTTACTATATTTTATTTGGTTCATTATTACCAATTACTATTTTTACCTTTATTTAATTCGCTTATTAACTATACTTTTGATATTTATACCGTCCATTTAAAATAAATCGAATAAATTAAAGAATACCACTATGTTATAAGCATTTCCATATATGCCTTTGGTTATACTACGAAGCATAAATATAATATAAATAATCCAACTAATGAATTGCTTATAAACTGTTTTCTTTTCCTTCTTCTCTCTTCAGTAAAACTAAAAACAGCATTCAATCCTTTAATGATGCATTCTATTCTTTGAAAAGCCCTTTACATTTGTATTTGATCCTTTTCATTATACTAATCTACATCGTTGAATTGTACTTACCTAGATTAATTTTTTTTTGTGTTACTCTTTGCTAGCTCTCTCTCAACTTTAACCCTTTACTAGCTTCTTTGCACACTCTTTTCTCCATAGATAATAACCCCCAATAAAACCAAAACTCTATCACAAAAACAATAGTCTTTGTTATCTTTATTATCACCTTTGAATCCTCTCATTCTTATTGCTCTCAATCAACTTTCTATCCATTTTATCACAATTCTTTCGCTAAAAACTATTTATTTCAAACGTTAAAACACTAATATGACAACTGAAACGTTGTGTAATGATCACACTAAATACCCGTGAGTATGTAGAAGGTGTCAGAGGGTTTATGTTAACAGTAAGGTAGCAGAGGTAACAAAAGGTGCAATATCAAGACTGTGTTCGTGCGAGTGATGATCAGAAGCCGTGAGGCTATTCAGGGTAGACTGAATACTTAGATTGACAACTGAAGAGCTATGAAGGAAATACTATCTGTGTGGTGCTGACCGTGTCCTTATATCCTCAATCCTTCATACGTCTTCAGTACTGTATAATGTAGATAGCTTGGATAACCTCATATCCAACATATCCAACATATCCTTGGCATTAACCCTAACCCTGGGTCTGCTGACATAAGAGATGTTCCCCGCCTGATGTGTTAGACTTCAGGTGTCTCAGTGGCGTAGTTTCCTTGCTGGCCTGTTTTCCTGACCTAACCGCTGTCTGGGTCATGACACGTTGGCTACCATCTTATAAACGCCAACGCGTTAGACCAGTTGCTCCTTATTTTAAATCAAGCTAATACTCATCCTCTTTCTCTTTTTTAATAAAACTTCAACAAATTCTATTAGGCGAAGAATCTTTACCTTAGTAAACCTATAAATAAGTTCTCTACCTATTCATATGAATGTAAAGAGATAGAAGAATATTTGTAAGATTGGTAGTATTGATGATAGATAGTTCAGAAGGAAGAAGAGGCATCCAAAGAGTGCACGCTTTAAATGAGAGCTTATAAGCTTTCATCCGGAGCGTAGCACTCTACCATACACTTTGCCAATGTCTCTTCTAGGCCGTGATACGTTATTATACACTCTATAAGAACGCACCTTATAGCGTAATACGTTACCGTATACTTTACAAAAGTGTACCTTGTAATGTAGTATGTTACTGTGCACTTTGTAAAAGTACACTTTATAACGTAATTGATTACTAATTATAGGTATATATAATTATATTTACACTAGTAATCTATTTTGTTATGCTTCATATCTATAATTTCGTATTAATAATACAATTTATTCGAAGCTCCAATTAGTTACTTAGTAATAATAGTATAATTTGCCTAAGTTTTAATTGGTCGTTTTATAGTAATAATAGTAGTAGTATAATTTGTTTAAGGTTTTAGTTAATTTAGGTGAATATAACCTTTTAGGGTTTCAAAGGTTAGTCGAAAATGTTATCAATCCCTATAAAGATGTAATTGTAGAAGTATAATTATCAATATTACGTATTTTAGTATAAATATAAAAAGATATATCGCTATCGATGCAAATAAAAAAATTCTTTTCCTTTTAATAACATGCTTTTATCTGTGAAGTAAATATCTAATAAACTATTAACGCTTATACATATAAACTATTCGTCTTTAATTAGTTATTAAAACCTTTCGTATAGTTTAATTACTTCATTAATGCTATATTTTCATTTGGTTTTAAACAAATGTCCCGTAAAAATAGGTCTTAATGACACTATTTAACGCGTTAGCGTAAGTGTAATAAGGCCGCCGCCACTACCGCCCACCGCCCGCCTAACCTTAGCCTTTCTAATTTTGGGAATATGTCTTTAATCCCGGCTTTTATCTTTTTATCCCCTGCCGCCGCCGCTAAAGCTAACACCCCCTTTCCTTTTTTTAATCACACGTTGTCGACCAAGCCTTTACCCGCCTTTATCCCTACTTCTTTCCCCCCTTTTTCTTCTCTACCACTAAAAGTGAAGAATAAGGTGATTTTAAAGTTATCAATTTTACTTTTTCGCCGTAGGTAAAAACCCTATCACCTATAACGACATTTTGTTACTGAAAGCATAATATTGCTGAGTTATAACACGGTTTGTATTGTTTATTCTCCTCCTAACTTATATTATATTAATGTTTTAATAAACGAGGTCTAAGCAGTGAAATGGGTTTGTTGTTTTGAGTTATGGTTTGCGAGTGTATATTACAAAGCCTTTTTAACATGTAAAGCGTTAAAGTGGTATACTTGGATTCATGTGCTCGAGCTATTAATAAATACGCCTTACATACTATATATTATGTTTGCTACCGCGAGTAAATTTATTTGCGATTACCATTAAAACGGAAATCGTTTGGCCTGTTTTATTGTTACGAACGGATTGGCAATAGGAACAACTCCATTTCGATAGTTTTAAAACCGTAAGCCGATACCTTATTACGCATGTGTTGTTTTCATGATAAATAACCTACTTCTTTAATTCATAAAACTAACTGCGATTCATTAGGATTCACTTTTTTTATACTTTATTCTGAATCCTCCTAAAAATAATTATTCTACTGATACTCAAATAAAATCGATGCTAATAAATATTAGGCGTTAACCGATAGTTCAAGAAAACGAAAACTGTTATTACCATCTGGCGAGCGGATTTGCGTATGTATTGCGTAGGCAATTTCGACGACATTATTGCGCGTTGTCGTAAGGAGGGTGAAAACCTTTCACGCTACCTGCCTAAAAGTATAAAGTCCAAAGCGCGGGGATCTTCTCCTGGCGGCGACGCTAATAGTGGCGGCGGCGGTAGCACTAATAGCGAAGGCGGCGACGACGGCAAAGATGGTGAGAATGTAGGGAAAAAAGACGTAGCCCCCGCCTTCCCATCACCTTTCGGCAGCAAATAGCTTCCTTTTTTTATGTTTGTCTACTTATTTAGCCTTAATGCAATTAGCTGTATAATAATGAAATAATTTTTAAAACTTAAACTTAAATAATAAATATCAAAGATAAAAAGTGCAAATGTACTAGTAAAGTTATGAATAGCAAATATAAAGACTAATGAAATATTAGAAAAGTCGTAAGTAGGAAATATAAAAAGTGATAATATGTTAGAAGCGGTGTAAAGAATAAATTGAAGAAGTAACCATATATCGAAAGTAGTATAGATGGCTTATTGAAAAAGAAAATAAGACTTATGAAATATGAATAGAATGAAACGAGCGAATAATAGTACTTTCATTTGGGGTTAGGTTATAGAACCTCTTTAGCAACGGTAAAAAACAAAGTAATTATAAATATAAATACCTTTGATACTTTATTTGAGATATTTTTGGTTATCTTATTCGCTGAGTTTAACTTTCCGTCGATTTATTTCGTCTCTTTGATTTCGCGGCGTTTATACAACTTGTATAAAGCTATAATATTGATTATAAAGCGGTTTTTTGTTTATATTACCGAATTTAACAAGGTATTCGAAGATGAAAAAGAAGTTAGTGCAAATTATTAAAAGAATATGTTTTAAATTAAGGTTTAAAATGATTATCTTGATTGTCATCGTTATAATAATACCCAAATCGAATTTTTAACCATACTATAAATTTTAAAGATTAGAACATTCCAATTGAACCGTTTATACTTTATTCAGTTTCAATGAATAACGTTAACATAAAATGTAAATCCGTTTCGAATCAATATTTCGTTACTAAAAACAAGTATATATTCTATTAATGAACTGTAATCTATATTATTCGCGAAGTATTTTTTACCAAAAACAAAAATCTTTATCATATATATATCGAGTACTACAAATCGGAAGCCGCGTTTAAAATCGTCAATTTACCACTAAAAGTTTTTATTAAACGTTTTAAATATATTATTCGACGGGTTTATCTAATATTATATCACAATTAAAAGGTTAAACACCGTTTTTAATTATACGACCGATATAACCTAGACTTTATATACACGTTAATATTTATACTCGTTGATTTGTTTTACGTTACTTAAT
Organism: Anisogramma anomala; assembly: GCA_038502455.1. Classification (NCBI taxonomy): domain Eukaryota; kingdom Fungi; phylum Ascomycota; class Sordariomycetes; order Diaporthales; family Gnomoniaceae; genus Anisogramma; species Anisogramma anomala. The sequence continues at coordinate 4,857,819 of JASMMZ010000004.1, read as the reverse complement.
TTAATAAGGGCAACTTAATTTAATTACTCTTTTATAAAAGATTCAGAATGTCTTTCTAGATTGTGAATATTATACCATAAAAATTAATCAGGCGGTCTTCCGACATATACACTTTGGGTTTCGCTTTTAGCTCGGTCTTTTAAAATTTCTTCTCCTCAGTAACAGAAAACGACGTACTATAAAATATAAAAATATCGCCTGTTTGTATTATAATAAGTGTAAATCCTTTCAAACTTAGTATTAAAACTAATAGGTATAAGTTGAAGGTCGCATTGGCTATTTCGAGGTTTTTTTATAATGCTTTTGATAGGTATTATACTGGTATATTTTAGCTTTAACGAGACTATACATCATTTTCAAGATAGGTAGGATCGTTTGGCAGGGATGGTGTTTTCGTAATTTTATAGGTATGTGAGTGTAAATACATCGTTTGAAATGCTTGTCTAATTATGTATAAACTTATATAATATTTCGAAACTTAATACGAACGTTATAGAGAATGTATAGGGAGGCGGTAAAATTCAAAATTAATCGGTGGTTCGCTCGTTTTAAAATAGACAGTTAGGTTATAATATCCTTTTTTAACGTTATCTTACTCTTTAACTACAAAGCAGCTGTTAGAATAGTAGTAATTGCAGTACAGTAGGTTAACTTTACTTGCAGTAAAGTTAACTATACTAACTACAAGTTGAGTGTATTATTTTTGGGCCTACTATATTAGCTGCAAGTCAAGTACAGTATATGCCCACTTTAGATTAGGGTACGAACTAAACAATCAGCTATACAAATTACTGTGCAGACCAGCTAGCGGTCTGCCAAACCTAAAACAATACATCCACCACTTGACTATACAATACTACTGTAACTTAGATCAATCGAATCGACAACGTTACAACGTCTAAAGCCTTACCAATATAGGGAGAATTAATAGTTTATATAATAATATTACGTTTTAAGTCGAGAGATATTCGAGGTATTATAGGATTTATCTTTATTGGTTTGGCAACCCGGTTTTAGCGGATGGTACAACGTACGAAGGATTAGTCTTAATTAATTTTCGCTATAAGATTTTACAAAGTAACGCGGATTTTATAATCGACGGCGCCAACAGTGGTAGAAAAAGAGGAGGATTGGTCTCATCTTCCGCTTGAGCTAACAGAGTTCCGCAATCTGTTTAATAAGGAAAAAACAATGGGTTTATCCCCTCATCGGGATAAACTATACTATTACATCCATAGTAAACCAAAATAAGATAGAGTTTTACCGGAAAAACTATAGAAACCGTTATATTTGATACTACGAAATTAATTCTTCAAACTTCCTTATTAAGTTACCGAATTAATAAATAAAGCTTAAGTTTATATAAATATTTTATCGACCGCAATGATGGTATTATTAATCACCAAATCGAAAAGGTGGTAATGGTTTTACGTCGATTACCGAGCCTTAAATAAAATAACCAAATAAGATAGTTTTTCATTTCCCCTAATTATGGAAACACTATACGTATTATCTAATTTAATATAACTTATATAACTTAATATTATAACTACTTTTTACCGTATCCAAGTTATACTCAAATGAGGGGAATTAATGGTTTTTATACACCTGTTGAAACTTATTCTAATAATTAATTACCACTTTTAAACTAACGAAAATGCTAACGACGTTCCAATGTTATATTAATCATATAATGACATATATTTCAAATAAACTTTGTTGCAGCTTATATAAACTATTTTTTATCTTTCTTAAGGCATTAAATAGGACCATATAGTGGAAGTTCGTATGGTTTGAGGCATTTTCACGACGCCAGGTTAAATTTAAACGTAAAGAATTGTAATTTCATAATAATGGAGGTAAAATACCTTAGTTTTATTGTATCGATTGGTGTAGGTATTTAGGTCGACCCCGAAAAAGTCTGGACCGTTCGCGAATAGAAATTTTTATATATTATTTGAAAGGTGAAATGAATTTTAAAGTTTACTAACTTTCATCAAAACTTTATTAGTAGTTTTTGCGAATTGAATAATTGTTTCATTCGACTTATGAAGTAAAGAATTCGAAAAGATTGTATGAACCGGGAGGAATATATTTGTAAAAGTTCAAGAAGGTATTTGTTACGTTCCTGATTTTGGTGTATTAAAATCTAGACCGATTAACGGCAATAGAACCAGATTATTCGGGGACAATATTAAAATGTTGCCTTTTGTAAATGGATAAAAACGGTATATTTAAGCCGGTCACGTATTATTTTATACGATTGTCGGATACGGAACGTCATTATATTATTTACTATAAACAGCTTTTCGCAGTAATATTACATTAAAATCTGTGACTATCAGAATTATATAGTATTTATACCCCGCTCATAATTTCAACAGATTATAAGGAATGAAAGTATTTTTTACCCTATTTAATCTCGGAACGTTAAACTCTTTAAGGCGAAATTTTGTCGTTTTTTAATATTATTCACGTTATTGGGCCATAACCTAAGGAGTTTAACCGAATATATTAACTCATAAAGTTTAAAATAAACCCGACATTAACAAACAATATATACAGGTTTTCTAATATATTTTTATTACTATATCGAATATAAAATTAACAAACTCATACATTGTAAAAATGTATTTTACGGTGGAGCATATGGATGAATTCTTTAAAAAGAGGCTTAGTTACTAACTTGCGATAATATACGCCTAAAAAACAACTTGACAAATACCGAGGCGTCGACAGTTACGACACCGCCTCAGGCTCAGCTCGCATCAATATCGTTGACTTCAGTAACACTGGGCGGTTACCTTATTTTCGAGTCGAATACCTTAACGGAATTGTAAAATTCAAGTATAGTAAACGATTTGTTATGCGCGGTTCGACTATTAAAGGTTACTAAAGGCGTTAAACGTTTTCTAGTTAAGGTAGAATATTCGGTACACATTGAGAATTGTAATATGGACTCGAATGGTATATTACGTTACTATAGTCGTTTAGAATTATCGATTTGGAAGCTATTAATAACAAAAACCTAATAATAAGCTTGCGACTTGCCTATTATAGAATATCTGGTTAAAACTGTTTCATTTTGTGGTTTTAATATAATAACTATTAAAAGGAGATAATCGTTAACATTCGATGCCTATATCGTGTATATATGTAATATAATGGTACGAAACCTCGTTATACCTTATAATAAAGCCTCCTTTAACACTTCTTCATTTTGAATCATTACTAATCCTATTTCGATTGATTTTATTATAAACCTATCGTTTATTAAAAATGACCTACAATACTTATGAATTTTATAAACTGATTTTTCAAGTTCATCTAATAAAAGGTAATGTAATTTACAACCATGAAAACATATATATAGCTTTTTAATAATATATAATAATGATTTCTTAAATTTTCTGTATCTAATATTAAAGATGACAGCTTGGATTAGGTAACTATTTTTTAAACAACCTTATACATTTTAATAAATGTTACATAAAATTTATCGACGATATATTAACTATGAATAAACGATGACTTCGAACGGTTTGATTAGGAAATTAAAAAGTATTTACATATTATCGTCGCCTTTTTGTAATTTAATTAAGTATTATATTTTTAATCTATTAATCCATGTTAAGTAACCTAAAATAGGCGATTATCGGGATCAATATAAATTAACTAATTCATAAATAAAAAATATTCCCCATCATTAAAGTAAACGAGTATATGAAGTCGATAACCCATTCAATAGGATAAGTTTTTTTATTTTTAGTATATTTCTATGAGGGGGAAAAATTAGCCTGTGCGGTTATAATATATATTTAGTAATTAATGAGAAAAGCATTAAATTGTCCCAAACGCTTAGAAAAACTATATAAAGTAGGTTATTATATTTAATGTAGCTTACCTAATATTGGAACTAACTATTTTGATAAGAAACTCGACTAACTTCACAATTAATACCGTATTGTAAACATTTTAAATCATTCGAATATCGTTTTAAATATCTTTAGTAAATACCTTATATTTTACGTGAATTTAGTTAAATGCTCGGCTACGAACCCCCCTTTTTTTACAGGTTTCATTCAAAATCCAACCAGATTAAATTCTAATCTCTTCTAATGCGGAAAAAATATATATAAGGAATTGAAAACTTAGAATATTTTAATTACGAAAACGGGAAAGGGTAATATTCATTATGTATTGATTGAATGAAATAAATACGATAAGTTTCATTAAAATTTACGAAACCATTACCAGTTTATTAGAATTTTGAATAAATTGAAAATGTAATACGATGACAAATAATTTTATAATAACTTAACGTTCTGAAGTCAACATTAAATACTTTCTAATAAACTTATATTAGATAAATCGCTTTTACCTTAGCAATGATGAAGTAATAAAGAAAAAGGGTGAAGATTCATAATTATTACACTAAAATATAATATATAGAACCGTGTATATATTATCCGACTTTTTCGAATAAGTAACCAATCAAAAGGTGACTTTTGTTAAAACCTTATTAAACTTTACATATAAAATATTCTTATTTTCGTTACGATCCTTAAAATGCAAGTGTCGGTAACTTTTAAACCACTACTATAATTAGCCTCGAACGATAAAAAATACAGGTAGAGGCGGGCGATACAAGGTAGGATGGGTATTAAATAACGTCGATAAGGGCGATTAATGTAGAGCGGGGTAGGCGTTCGGTAAAACCGATAAAGAAGGATAACGTAGGGCGGAGCAAACGTTGAAAAAAGCTGACGAGGGCGAATAACGTATGGCGGGGKGGGKAAAATTGAGGKTTAAACGAAATACGTAAAAGCATAATATATTGGTTTACGTCCAAGTAATATAATAGGTGCGGATACGATTATTAGTACGTTTTCGGTTAATTTGGTCGTTCCGCTTTTATATAAGGTTAGTAAATAGTACGCGGAAGAATAAATAGCTTTTACATTTAGAATTTAAATATTATTTTCTATGTTTCATAATCCGTAACTAATATTAGTTATAAGGGATATAAATTTGGTAAGAATATCATTTTAAGTACTCGGAGTAAAACTATAAGAAACCTTGCGACGGGTATTAACGGGGCCTAGAGTAAAGATAGTATACGCCAAGGTACAATTAGCGAACGATGTACAGTTACGAAAGGCGAAAAAGGGGGATGAGAGTGTTTAAATTTAGGCTTTAAATATTATTTATTATATTTTAGAAGCCGTAACTAATATTGTTTATAATGGATATAATTTTGGTAATAATATCATTTCAAGTACCTGGAGAAAAACTATAGGAAAGCTCGGGACGAGTATTAACAAGGCTCAAGGTAAATATATTATACGCTAAAATATAATAAGCGAATGACATATAGTTACGAAAGGCTAAAAAGGGGGATGGGGGTGTTTTAGATAAAAATGAAGTGAAGAGGAAGGTAAGTCGGAATCGTTTAGCCCAAGGTGGTATAGCTTATATAACTCGAATAGTTGGAACGTCTTACTTATAGGCAATATTTCGCAAACAAACAAGTTAATTAACTGATTCAAAAAAATTAAAAGCGAAAACATATTTATTAGCTAGGATTTTACCTTAACATTCACAAATAGGTAACATGATATAAATATCTTTCTCCAAGACCACGACAACCTGCTGTAATAACGCGCATAAACCGAAAAAAAACTATAAACAAATTCTTTTCCTCAACGTATTACAAAGTGAATTAATACCTACTCGTAACTTTTGTAAAATTTGATTTTTATATTAACCATATCATATACCTTATAATCAACACCGTATCACTAGGCGTAATAAACAAAAATATAAACTAAAAACATTTCGAAATTTAGTAAAGATTTAATATAATAAATATAAATATTTTTTACCTATAAAGGGGGAAATTTAACCTTATGCTTGTTATTATTCAATACAAAAAAGTTATCTATAAGGTAAAGATGCTACGCGATATAGTTGATAGTAGGAATATTAAGGTATAAATGAACGTTATATTTTATAAAGCGGTTAATAATTACCATTGAAAGCACTGGTAGCTATATAACCTATATTAAAACTATTAATAACGTTGGTTATACTAAAAAGAAAGGATTATTAGTAGACAAAACGGCTGCAACGATATAAAAGCTATACCGAAAATTGAAAAGAAATATTATAGCTTAAGTTAGTATAAAACAACTTAACAGAAATGGGTAAAAGAGGATGGACTAACAAAGGGAAAAAGAAAAGGAAAAAAGGGTTACGAATTAAGGTAAAGACTATTTTTATATACGTAAGCGTCTCGGAATCGATAAGATTTATACGTTATATAACCCATTATAAAGCGCGTTATATAGTGTAGGCGACCGAGAATTAACAAAATCTATATATTAAACGACGCGTTATATGGTATACTTATAACTTAGTGATAACGTTACACGGCTCATGTTCGGCTTACGCCTAGTTCGCACCTTATATAAACATGGTCCGTATTTATTATTTAGCCGACAGAATGCCGTATTTTCAGCGGTTTTTTAATAGAAGGGGGGGCATGTTATAAACTCAGGCTATTAGCTGTTAAATCCATAGGTTAAGTAACTATATATATAACGGGATATGTAGTACCCGGCCTAGGCGCAGTCTGGGCACGGTTCGGGTGTGGTCTGGAAACGTTACGTGCAATGGCACGTATTGGATCGTGCACAAACAGTACATATAAGTCCTATACGAAGAACCTCAGCAACCTTCTCTAGTCTTTATTAGTACCTCAATTGTTAACTCCATTTGGTAACTACTTGACATACCTTTGTAGGTCGGACTATAACATATACTAACTACAAGTTAAGTGTATTGTTTTGTGTGAGCCTGCTGTATTGGCTGCAAGTCAAGTACAGTATCCGCTCACTTCACACTAGGGCATAGGCCAAGCAATTAGCCATACAAATTACTGTGCAGACCGGCTAGCGGTCTGCCAAACCTAGAACAATACATCCATCACTTGACCACGCAATACTACTGTTACTTTGAGCAATCGAATCGACAACGTTGCAACGTCTAAAGCCCTACCAACAACAACTTAGAGTGTTTTTATACCTATAGAAAAACCCCAAATCGCAAGTATTTATTACACAATGTACGAATGAGCCTTGTAATGAATCCCTAATACTTACTATATGTTGTGTAAACGAATTATTATATCGTTGGGGTCAGCCAACGTATTTCGTATACCAATGATACTACGACATACCTTTTCGTTAACAACATTATCACCTTATGAAACAGTATATTTGCACCCGTCCTAATCGTTTAGAAAGTCGTCTGCAGTGTTGTCATTGGCGGAGAATTTGCTAAGGATATCCTTTGGTAAAATTCAAGTTCGTTGGTAAGTATCGAAGATAAGGTGTCTATTCATTTCGAATAAAGAGGCCCGTAATAAGAAATGGTATTAATGTTATTTATTTATTCCATGGACCTTTACAAGGTCGGTAAATGTTGGTAGGCCTGCCTATGGATGTAGGCCTTTCGTTGCAACGTAGTCGATTCGAATCACTGTGGTCGAAGTAACTGGTGCTGCATGGTTGAAAGTCTTAGTTGTGAGTTCCAAGTTTGGCAGACCGCTAGCCGGTCTGCACACTAATTTGTATGGCCAAACGCTTTGGCCTGTGCCCCACTTCGAAGTGGGCACCTACTGCACTGCACTTGCAGTGCAGTGTATTCAAATCCCACAAACTACAGTCAATTTGCAGTACGTACAATCAACTTTACTACAAGTAAAGTTGACTTGACTGTATTGCACTTGGATGCTATTCCAACACTGGCGGCTTTTTGTTTTGTGCCTGCGCGCCAGCGTGGCTTGCCATCAATTGGAGGCAACCTCTGAAATCCCTCCTTAATCCACAAGCCAGACCCCTGTCAATTCCGATCAATCTGTACTGAAACCAACCTTAATTACAGCCCCTTGTAGCCCTTTTGCTCCACCCCTCCGAGGCCTTCGTTCCTCAATTCCCGTGCACAGGTTTTTCGCCACAGACTTGTGCAAATCAGGTACGCCACCAATTACGTACCTTTTGCCAGTAATTCAAACTACTGCTATTGCTACCTTTGCCACCGTTGCCATCAACGTCACTACCCTAACAGTCTCCCAATTTGCCAGGGTTACCTTATTCTATCACGTCACGTGCTGGGCGATCCACGTAGCCCTCGATTCGTATCGTTAGCGTATTACTATCCATAAACCTTTTCAGGGCGCTATTAGGCGTAGCCTTGGTCATAGCGTTAACGGGATTATCTTTTCCGTTAATCCACCAAAACTCATCGGTTTTCTGGGCTTTATATACCTCTCTTAAAGCTATTACGTCTATCATTAAACGTTTTTCAATAGTCGTACCAAACTTTAACAGGCATTTATAAAGGTATCGGAGGTAATTCCAACTATTTAGTAATAATCCTTAATGTATCGTTAGTCACTATACCAATATCAAAGCCTATCATTATACCATAAACTTTTAAAACCAGCATGTTCCGAATTATACGCTTATACTTGCTGAATATTTAATATATAAGGTTTCTGGTAATTATAAATTACCCTTTAAACATATCTTCGTTAACGAATATTATTAGAAAGGCAATTTACGATATAAGGTCAATATTATTAACGAATAACCTGTCCGCAAAAATCATTAGCTTCGTCTTTACTAAATCCACAAAAATCATATTAATTCCTCTTTTTACGTAGTTCATTTACCACTTAATCCGCTTATTTAACCTGTCAAAATCATCGTTTTATAGATCTTATACCTATACCGCAATGAAAAGGTTATACGATACTTCCGTTTAATACCACGTGACGATATAGGCTATACGGGTCCTCTACTTCAGGTATCGCTGCAATCTTACTCCGTCGGCCTTATCGATAATCGTCAGGCTTATAGCTTTCCCTTTTTAACGTAGGTAAATATCAATACTGTTAGAATAGTACTACATGCAGTGCAGTAGGTCAACTTTACCTATAGTAAAGTTAACTGTACTATAAGTTGAGTATATTGTTTGTGTGAACTTACTACATTGAGTGTAAGTGGAGTGTAGTACGCTGCACTTCACATTAGGGCACGGGCCAAGCAATTAGCCATACAAATTATTATGCAGACCGATTAGCGGTCTGCTAAACCTAGAACAATACATCTATTACTTGACTAATGCAATACTATTATTACTTTGACCACGATTCGAATCGATAACGTTGCAACGATCTAAGGCCCTACCAATACTAATCAGTGCTTATTAGGTTAAGTACAGATTAGTTAAGTAAAAGAAGAAACTACTTTCCGGTTATTACACTTTACGTTAACGTTACGGTAGAGGAAAGATTCTTACAAAAGGCTTCTATTAGTACTACGTTAATTCACAATGGCAAGAAAATAGAAAAAACTTTTGGGTTGCGTTAATCCACAACGGCAATCTGGAAGTAAACGACAGTATCGCTATTAAAAAACAGCAAGAAATCTTTATTAATAATTTTTAAAGACGTTAAGATTTACTGTTAGAAGCCTTAAAGTACGGTAAGTAAGAAAATATCCAAATCAGTATTACTGCGGGTACTACTACTATAAGAAAAACAATTAAATCTCTTGTTATGACACGAACTGCAGTTGGATCCTCTGACGCTGCATGTTCCCCACTACGCTTACAAAGCACATTTCCCATGTACGGCACGGCAATTGGACAACGGATGACTCAGCAGAAGTCACGTGACCTGGATCACTTGGATCACCTGGATCACCGGCTCACTTGGATCACTTGGATCACCACCAGTGATCCCGCAAACCTCATACTGGAGCACCCCCAGTATGGGTACCAACTGAAGGAACTAGATATAAGGACATGGTCATCACCACCTTAGATAGCTTCATTAGATAGTTCTTCAGTTGTCAATCTAAGTATTCAGTCTACCCTGAATAGCCTCACGGCTTCTGATCATCACTCGCACGAACACAGTCTTGATATTGCACCTTTTGTTACCTCTGCTACCTTACTGTTAACATAAACCCTCTGACACCTTCTATATACTCACGGGTATTTAGTGTGATCATTACATCTCTACACCAAATAACCTAAAATAATAAACAACCTTTGACCTTACCCTTTACACTAAATCTCTACCCTTATTTACTTTTTTTACTTCCCCCACACTAATTTAATCGTCAAATTCGTTACTTCAAGCGAAAAAACCAAGAATCGCCAAATCGCGCCAAAAAAACCACGTTGCACGACCTAACGCTAAGCCGCTAGGTTCCTACACGACTTTACGTTAAAACATTAAGTCCCTACGCCCAAAGATCCGCAAATCTCTCGTTTTACAAGTCCTACATAGGCCAAAACCTTAAGATATCTACTATAGGCACTTACTTTAAAGTAATTACCAATCCCGTTAGGAAAGAAGTAATTGGGGCGTTTGAAATTACTTTTACCAAGTTTTACGACGAAGACCTTTAAGCGCCAAATGTCGATAAAAACTTGACGGAAAAACACCTTACCAACTTCGCCGGCTACTATATCGTTAAACACTGTAATATTAAGGATCTTAATGACGCCTTTATCAACTTCTGAAACCTTTTTAACGACTAAACCATAAATATGTAAACCTTAATTTAAAAAGGGATTAAAATGAAGGTTAAGGTAAAACTTCAACGGTAAGAGCTTTATTGACCAATTGAAGGTAATATAAAACGAATAGAAAAACTTTTCGATTTAACCTAACTTTAAAAATACCCTTAAAATTTACGGTCTAAGGGAAAGAATATTAAAAAACCTTAATGCTTTTATATGCGATTAAGGGGACCACTGCTTTACTTGTAGCTAAATTAAATCTTATTATACGCTAACAATAAAAAACCTATTAACTTACTCGGCAGTCTAATATCTTTACATAATAACGTGGAGCACGTCCTCAATGGTAGCAAAACACGTGAAGCAAGGGCCGCCAACACGGTTAGAGATATTGACGTTGGCGCTTTACACCAGTCAATTAAGTAGGATCGTCATACCTTTCAAAACCTTTAAGTACTTATTGCCACCTAATAATTTAATCGACAGGTTCCTCAAAAACCTTACTACTTTAGGTTTGTCTATATACGAAAGCCTACCACAAGTCCTACAACAGGACTTTATCTTTCGGGCCAAGCGACTGGCAATTACCCTTAATACCGTGCCTCGGAAGCTCCAAAGCTTAAACTGTCAGGAAACACCAATTAAGACTAGGATAACTATCGTGACTTACTCCTAAGACCTATTAAAATGGTTAATATTAATTACAAACTCTTGGCGGATTTCGCTAAAATCTGAAACAACGTGGAGAAATATAATGGGAAGCCCTACAACCTCATCAACACCAAGATAATACCCTTTTTGAACATTAGAAAAATAATAAAGGTTTCTCCTTTAAATTTTCACTTACTATTTCCAGAAATCCTTATAAAATACCCTAAGAATTACCATCTAATATTTCTAACTCGAGCTACCACGTTTCGCGAGATTTACGATAACATAAAAAGTCACTTCGAACACAATATTCATTTCGACCAATACTATATAAACTGGGCCACCATGCGATGAACTATAATAATGGCGAAAAAGAAAGAGGAGAAAACACTGAAAGATATCCTTAATTAAATGATTAACAAGTTGATATTATGCCAGTAAATAATGGAGAAAATATACGTTAGTGAAGCTACACTTCGCAAGCAAGTATAGGTAACAGTTATAGGTGTTAGCGAATTTGAATACATCCTATAAAGCCCAAATATCACTTACGAAAGCTTTTTTAATTAGTTACATTCCTTGTTCATTACTGTAATAACGCGTACACTAAATTCGCTTGATATATACCCTTAAACCAACAACTTCCCTAACGTAAATGAAAAAGACCTTACAGTAGTTCATTACGTCGATCATAGGTATAGCTACGGGCGCCTTTAACGCCTAAGATCTGGCTTACCGGTTACAAACTGGAAGCAACAAATACGTTAACGTTAATATGGCTAAGATTTAGGCGAACCTACTAACCGAAAGAATTATCGTCGTAATAATAGCAAAGTATATTAAATCTGTGGCAAGTTTAGCTATTAATTAACTCGGTAAACCCCTACCTAATAAAACAATAGGAAGTTAATATACTATATCTAATACCCTACCACTTTTAAACAAGATTACTTGGATTAAATCGGAAACTTCGAGGGTGATAAGCCTATTAATGGTAATAATAACCCTAAATAAATCAAGTGATATAGAAATACTACTCCTGGAGCGGCTTAGTAACTAACTAACCACGCCTTCCTATATCTTTTAGGTGGTAAAGACCCTTATCTTTACTTTAAATAAGCCTCTAACCCTTTATATACCTTTAACCTTTGCGATTGTTACGCGGATCATACATTTTAAGGTATTATACCAGACATAGGGGCAATATAGTACTTAATAAGAGGTTATTTGCAGTACATAGAACTACGAAAGAAAAGTATTATAACTATTAAGATTAATTGTTACGATATTGGTAAAGCTAAAACTGACTTTAAATTAGGCGAATAACTATTGTTACTAAGGATAAAGGTAATTTAAACTGTTATGGGAGCAATTACATTCCACATTCATAAGTCCCCCACCCCTTTTCTTTTTTACTTGGAAGATATAAAAATCCTTAACGTTAATGTCGATGTTCATGTAAATTAACTCGTTAAAAACAGCCAAAGGTTTCCCTTCGCTTTTAAGTGGGAACACCTATAGTTTTATTTTTAAGGCCCGGAAATAGTGGTGTTAAACCTAACGAAGCCGGAAATCCGTCAATTGTACCAACGCCTTAACCACCTAGCTATTAACAAACTATATAAAGTCCTCAAGTTTATAAGGAATAAAGATATGGAATACTCTACCTTAAAAATTATTAAAAGAATTTATTATCACTTTTAAACGTATATCTAAGGCCCTTGGAAATTTAAGTTTATATTAAAAAACGATGAGGACTTTAAATACAAAGTCTTTATCGATATATTTTACTTAAATAACAAGACTGTATTTTACGTCGTCAATTCTGTAACCTTCTTTTACGGGGCTAAGTTTTTAAACTCCTCTTCAGCAAAAGATATATGGAAAACCTTAAGGGTATTATGGATTTGTTGGAACAGTATTGCAATGTTATTGCATGCAATGCAGTAGATCAACTTTACTGTAAGTAAAGATGACCGTACTGCAAGTGTATTGCTTTATGCAGACTTACTATATTAGGTGTAAGTCGAGTGCAGTACACTGCACTTCACTCTAGGGCACGGTCCAGGCAATTGGCTATACAAACTACAGTGCAAACCGGCTAACGGTCTGCAAAACCTAAACCAATACATCTACCATCTAACTACTGCAATACTACTGTTACTTCGACCACAATTTGAATCGATAACGTTGCAACGTTTAAGGCCTACCAACAGGATTAATATATACCTGAGTCTACCTAATATCGTCGTTTACAATAATGATATCAATTTTACGGCGGCAGAATTTCAAGACGATATTAAGATAATGGGTATTCAATGTAAACAGATACCTATAAAAGCCTACTGAAATATTGTGAAGTTTAAAAGGATATATACCCTACTTTGCCGAATGTATAATATCCTTACATTGGAAATTAAAAGCTTTATGGATTCGGAGGTACGCTTATAGGTGGCGGTAAAAGGCCTAAACGATACTATAAGCCCTAATGGGTTGGTACTAACGCTGCTGGTCTTTAGAGCATACCTATACCTAATAAGTGAATCTCTACCTTCGGCAAGTACTCAGAAACGTATTATGGCATACGATAAAGCTTTGGGGTAATTGAGAATAAAATTGACACGCTGCCAAGTTAATAATACCCTTAACACCAGAAATAGCCCCTTAATAATTAAAGTACTTGCTTTACCATTATAAAATAAAGTCCTTGTGTGGTGAAAGCCAGGTAAATAGGAAAACATATATAGAATATTAAGTATCGCGAACTTTAAAGTGGTTGTTAAAACTATCAACGGTCCTATACCTTTTCGAACCACTTAGATTAAATCTTATATTAGAGTTACTAACGATAAAAACCCTTAAATCAAGCGAATAACTTAATACAAACCTTTTTTATCCGTTATCGGCAAGCCAATAAAACGCTGCCGATGCGGATAACCACTAAGGAAAAGAACTTGAAAAAGGAGGAATATATATCAGGTCGTATTTACAATACTATTTATTTAAATAAGAAAGAAAAAAATAACGAAAACTTAATACTAAAATTCCGAATGAAAAGGATTATTAAAACTTTCAATAAACCTTTTAATAAAACGATAAGGTCGAGATTAGCGGCCTATTGACTTAAGGGGCTATATAATTTGTACCGAAAACCTATTTCAACCTTTAAAACCCATATATTACAATCTTTAAGTCGAGGATTATTTACGAGGTTCAAAGCAAGACTACGGTGCGGCCATACGAAAAGTCATGCATAATTGCCCTAAGATATAGCGATAAAGGTAAGGACTAGATCCATACTTAGTCGTTAATGATTCAGAAGATTAGCTGACGCCTAGTGGTTACTTTAATAGCAAGTTTATTAACCAAAACTAAAGGAAAGTTTATGCTTAATAACTGTAATATAACGCAAGTATAAACGTAATTGATAACGGATTTACAACAGATCGTACTATTAAAATTTCTATAGATACTACGTATTATTTACCATTTAGGGACGGTAATACAATTTATTAAGCCACTATACGGATTAACTAAAATAGGCATCCATCAATTTCTAGCTTATGAATTATACTTTAAATCATAACTAGCGATAAAGTTTTCAACGTAGGATCCGTACTTACTGGTAACGTAAAAGAAGGATTTCTGCGTAGTAGGTATGTAAATTAACGATATCCTTTTCATTGGAATAACTTACTTTATGGTATTGTAACAACAGATAATTAAGAACTTTAAGTTCTGAAATTACAAGCCAGTGAAAACGTTAACGGAAAATAGGCAATTGAACTTTAATAGATCGTTAATTCGTATAATTCATATTAACAACGGCCTTAACTTTCACCAAAAAGCCTAAAATACTGTTTTGACTATAATTAACAAAACTAATGTGGCCAAGGCTTAACAATACCTAAAATAGTGTGTTTAGAGTAGCTATATTACTATTTTGTATTAACTGAAAGCCTTTTACAACCTTTTAATAGCGGAATAAGCACAAAAGCTATTGGATAAAGACTTTAACCAGTTAAATAAAAGGCTCGAGTAATAAATACGAAACTTAGGCCACGGAATTAATATGGTTTCAATCGACCTATCGAAAGCTAAGTTAATGATCTTTACGGACGAGTCCTTTACAAATAACACCGACTTATCTTTACAAATCGGCTTCCTAATAACTTTATTCAACAAAAACAGACGAGAAATCCAGTCTATATTTATTGGTAACTTAATTTACTAAACCTCCGTTAAATGCAAAAAGATTATACGAAACGTGTTGGACTTGGAGGTTTACAGTATAATAGCGGGCTTTAATGTAGGTATAACACTGTAGGAAACTTTTAATCCTATTACTAGGTAACTAAAGATTCCTCTTATCCTGGTGGTAATTTTTACCGACTCGAAAAGCTTTTTCGAATACCTTTTAAAGCTCGAAACCACTAGTGAAAAACGCGTAATAATCAATGTAATAATATTCCTTAAAGCCTACGAAAAAAGGGAGATAAAAAATTTAGATGGATTAATGTCAAAGATAATCCCGTAAATTTCATAATGAAGGCAATACGAAACAAGGCCCTGAAAAGGTTTATAAACAGCAACAGGCTGACCATACGTATCGAGGGCTACGTTAATAGGCCTCCTAGTAAACTCAAGTTACGTGCCAGCGACCGGAGATGTGCCTGCGACCGGAGATGTGCCTGCGATCGGAGATGTACCGGCAGACTAAAAAACTGTTAGGGAAGTAAAGGCTACGATAGCGAAGGCTGCTATAACGATCTATTTGATTGGCACAGTTAAAGTGGAAATTTGTAAAGGCCTGTAGCGAAAGAAATTTTTGTACAAATTAATAAATTCGGACCTTGGGGTAACAGAGTAAGTGTGGCCAAATGGGGTTAATTTTCATACAATTGAGTGTAATTCAGCATAGAAGTTAATTTGAATTAACAGGGGTCTGGTCAGTTGGTAAAGAGGCAATTTATTAGTAACCGAAAAAGATTAGTTAACTATACTAAAGTACACATACAAACTCAAAAGCCACCAGTATTAAAATAGTATTACATATAATGTAATAGGTCAACTTTACCTATAGTAAAGTTAACTGTACTGTAAGTTAATTGTATTGTTTATATAGACTTACCGCATTAGATATAAGTCGAATATAGTACGCTGCACTTTACATTAGGGCATTGGCCAAGTAATTAGCCATACAAATTATTGTGCAGACCGGCTAGCGGTCTGCCAAACCTAAAACAATACATCCACCACTTGACCAATGCAATACTACTGTTACTTAGACCACGATTCGAATCGACAATATTGCAACGATCTAAGGTTCTACCAAAAAATACTATTTTTAGCCTTAATACCATAAATACGTATTAACGATTTATTAAAAGTAAATTATATACCTTTTGACAATAGTTTAATTAGCTTATACTTTCAAATATCTAACGTTTTGATCATACGTTATTTCGCCTCTATAAATATAATATCTCTAAAAAAAAAAAGGGGTATCGTTAATTTGTACAACTAAGATACCAAAGTCATCGCCATTTACGATTAATAGGCATGGGTTAAACGTTAAAGTCTTTATGCCTAGCCTATTTTTAAAGTAAGCCTGATGCATCAAGAGGAAGTGTATGATTGCTTCAGCTAATTAATATAAAGGTTTAATATAACGTATTATCGTATCGGCCAGAAAGTTATCCTTTCGTTTTTTTAGCAATTTCAACAATGCAATTCACTCAAGATCGGTGGTAAACTACGTATACGTTTATGTAATATCTTGGCTATTAAATTAAAACTAGCTTCTTATGCCAGCAATTAAACTGGCAGTAATTGCAACGATTAAACGCTAGGTAATATTCTAAACTACAGTCAATTAAGTAAGAATCTAATCCTTACCTTTGTTATTGTATTCTTAAGTGATTAGTCATCACTTTTCGTACGACCGGTCCGTGGTTTGACCCTTGACCTCATACACTATTTTTGACTTAAAAATAATAACGTTCAAGCCTTTAAATTTAGTTAACGGTACAAATTATATAACCCCTCGTAAAAAAAGCCGTTAATCTCTACTTCATTGCTTTCTTTGAAAAACTTACCCGGTATATTAATAATGCTTTCTATATGCAACTTAAGAGTAGGTTCTCCGTTTAACTTCTCCTTTTAAAATACCCACGCCATTAAATATACCCTACTAGGCTTGTAATCCCTATCGCTATTCTCTTTTTTAATATATATTGTTCTTTTAGGTAGTCTTTCACGTCGTCAACGTTTCATTAACTTATTAACGACCGGCTTGAGAGGATTGTATTGGTTAATCTATTCGGTTCGGAGTTTATCGACATCAGGATCTTTATTAAATTTAAAACGTAGTTTATACAGCTTAACCTATATAACTCAGAAAGTTACAGAACTATTGGAAATTTTAACCACTATATTTAAATTGGTAATACTTAAAATTTTATACAGCTCATTCCATTTGATTGGTTCGCGCTACGTAAAGACTTTACTTTAAAGAAGGAGGGATAGTACATCTATTATTAATAATCTGTTCCTGGTATTAAAAACATTATTAAGCTGGCGGCGTACCGATTCTTTTTTCAATTCTTTTAGGGCTTTACTATATACCATAACGCGTTTTTATGTATTTAACGAAGGTAAAAACTTAATTATTAAACGTAAGTAAGTCTCAAATACTAGTAAAGTTGGTACAAGTCCGTTGAAATAATAATATCGTTAAAACCTTTTATCGCTATTCAAAACCATACTTTTTAACTTATAAAACTTTCGGTTTCCAATATAAAAATATCGTAAGCCCTTTGTAAAAAGATATATACCTTTTCGACTTTACTAATACCTTAATAAACCTTAATGGAAACCTATTTACACTAAATCCTTATCGACATAATATTAACTTAAAACTTTATCGTAACAAAGTTGATACCAACGTTATAAACTAGTACGTTTAGTAGCCTAAGGTACGCATTAATCTATAAAATACGTGATACCTTTTAAGTTTCCTTCGGCGTAATGGTTTAAAGGGATTTGATACAGTAAAAATCCGTAGCGGAGTCTACAACATATAGTACTAGCTTAATGTTTAGGTAAAACACGTCTATGAAAATTTCCGACTTAAAGTCTCAATTTTATTTTAATGTAAACTTAAACTTTAAAGGAGCTTGAAAGTATAGTTTGAAATAGTAGTAAAGCCGTTTAATTGCATTTAACGTTAACAAGTCCACATCTTCATAGTTAACTGCTTTTGAAATCTTGTAAACCCTATTAATCGTCAGATAGTTAAACTTATGATATAATTGGCGAAATTCTACCTCCATCAGGTTGAAAACTACTACCTTTGGCCCTTAAAAATGAAACCAAAGGTTCCCCTATTTAGAGATAAGTAAAACATTTTACCAGCTTTAACGTATACTAACTCATTAATCTAAATTTTAACGTTAACGCAAAGGTTATTTATATTTTTTAGGCAAGAAAGAAAAAAGGTAGGGGATTTCAAGATACGTAAAATAATAAGGCTAATAATAATCTTAACCGTTATCGATCCTAATAAAGATAACTCTCTTCTAAGGCTAAAGCTAACCTTAGATTTACCAACATCCGCATAGTCGAATTCCGTAACAGTATTAGTATCTCTTCGCAACGCGAAGTATTAAAAATAGCCTCCTATTAAATATCATACCGCCTCCGTATCCAGTATAATCCCCTAAAAAACCTACTTAACGTAACGATTTTAAATAATGAAAAGGTATATAGGGCCAATGTCTCTATCGTTATATCGGTAGTAAGGGTTTTTATCTATAAAGCGATACAAAAAAGCGTAGTTGGCAAGTTATTACTTTACTTCCGAGCCAATACTAATACTAGTATCTTCGTACTAACTGATAATTTTTAGCTTATTTTACTCAAATTTTATTCTATCACTTTTTCATTATATAACTAATTTAGCGTGATTTCAGTTAAATATAAAGAGGAACTATATACAATACATTGCATGATTTTCTTTACACTCGGTGATAGTATAACGTATTAATTAATAATCCTGCTTATAGCAAATCCAACACTTCTTAACGTTTAAGATAAACCTACTTGATTGAATTGAAAACCTTAAAAAAAGGAATACCCTCCTCTGTAGGTAAAAGTCCGGGCTTTCCGTTAGCCGTACTAACCAGGCTTTTCGTACTTGCGGTCGATATAATACGCATGGAAAAGGTCTTTTTTATCGTTATAAAATTTAGGGGCTTGAGGATATATACCAGTCGAGACAGAAACTCGAGCTATAACAGTCGTTAAAAAGGAACGTAATTAGCTAAAAAAAAAAAAAACCTTCGCAGGTGGCATTTAGACATTAAAAGATGTATTCGAACTCTTTGTAACCCATAACGTCCTGCCGAACCTACTAGCGTAAAGTGCCTTTGCCAACTCCCACGTTCCTCATTACTTATTGGCAAAGCATCAGTCTATTAATCATCTAATTAAAAAGGTCAATTTTGTTTTCCGACTCTTTTTTGTAATCCAGCATATAAAACCACTTAATAATATTTCAGTTGGTGTGGTAATGGGTAAAATTAACATCGTAATTGAAATAAACCTTTGGGCCATCGTAAATTTCGCGAGATTAGAAATAGTTCGTTAGGTACTAGAGGCAATAATCCTTAGCTTAGCCGGTAAAAATATTAGAAAACAGCGAGTAAAAATCTAACAGCTTAACTCTTAACTAACGGAAAATGTTAAAAAACAGGCGTAACTTGACGTCGAGGAGGTTATACAGCTTACAGTCATACTTTTTTTTTTCTTCAATCTCTTAACGAACGTTATAATTGCCGCGTAATCTGCATCAACTATAAAGATACGTTGAAGGAAATGAGTAATATACTAGTCGTAGGGGCCCTCCGGATCCCTTAGCTGTAAATGGTACTAATATTACTGGTACTAATATGTAGTATCATTACCCCTGACGGAGTTTGGGGAGGAAAAGCTACTAATCGTACCCACAATAGGCTCGCGCGTAAAGCCATTCCATCCTTGATTTAACTGCTAAAACTAAAAGTACTCAAGAGTTCAATTAAAATGGGTTTAGGGGTTTCTGCTGACTTGGTAATGATTCTCTTGGTGTTAAGGGGTAGATCGAGGTTCCTAATTGATTAACTAGTAAACTTAAGGTCTTTCAATATATAGGCTAATTAATTATTTACAGGAAGTGATATTAGATCATTAATCTTACGCAAAAGAGTTTAAGGAACTCATTTAAACTTAAACAGGCCCTTACGAACATATGTAAGAGCTTTAAGAGATACCATTATCAGAAATACTTTTTCTCTTAGCTTTAATCTATTAAGGGTTTTCATCTATAGCGAATTCGTAGAGAATATATGCCAATCTACCTTCTTTCTCCTTTTTTGTGAAAAGATCAACACCTCAGTTATATAATTTATATTTCGCTCTTATCTTTTCCTATTTGTCTGCCTTTATAAACGTGTCTATAATTCAATCCCTAAACCATTATTAGAAGTCATCGAGGGCTCGAGGTCCTTCAATGTTTCCAATAGTATTTGTATCTAGTATATAATACCCAATTGCATTGATAACGTACTTGAGGGTAAATTCTTCGTTGAAATCCGTAAAACAAAGGTCCTAGTTATAATGTTTCTTGAAAACGGCACCAAAATCCTTAATTACCTTATTACGATTGTAGTCATCAACGGGGTCAATTTTGATGTATTCTAAAGCTATCGTAATGAAAATTAAATATTATAGGTGAAGAATAAGCGGTATAAAGTAATAAGTCGTAGGTTTTCCGTTAAAGTTAGTGTAGGTGAAAGTTCGTAAGAATTAGTCATTTTTACGATTTAAAATTTACAGTAGTAGTACCTGCAATAGTACTAACTTAGCTGTTTGCCAACTTGCCAGCTTGGTAATCTTTAATAGTTTTAAGCGGTCAATCTCAACGCCTTCAAAAAGGATCAATAAAGATTTCTTGGTGTTTTTAGTAGCGATACCGTCGTTTACTTCTAAATTGCCACGAAAACTAACACAATCCAGAAACCTTCCCTACTTGCTACCACGAAAACTAATATAGCTTATAGGGGTCCTTCGCAAGAATCTTTCCTCTACCTTACCTAAATAAAGTATAATAACAGGAAAACAGCTTCTTCTTCTACTTAGCAAACCTGTACTCAATCTAATAAGTACTGATCAGTATTGGTAGGCCTGCTTACGGGTATAGGCCTTTCGTTGCAACGTAGTCAATTCGAATCACTGTAGTCAAAGTAACTGGTGCTGCATGGTTGAAAGTCTTAGTTGTAAGTTCTAAGTTTGGCAGACCGCTAGCCAGTCTGCACACTAATTTGTATGGCCAAACGCTTTGACTTGTGCCTCACTTTGAAGTGGGCACCTACTATACTGCATTTGCAGTGCAGTCTCACAAACTGCAGTCGATTTGCAGTACGTACAATCAACTTTTCTGCAAGTAAAGTTGACTTGACTGTACTGTATTTGACTGCTATTCCAACAGAAAACCATTTAAATTTTATTCTTCATAAACTAGTCAAAATTCGTCATCTTCTTGAAAAAAAGTTTTCAACGTTTAATGAATCCCACATCATAAATATATACCAGGCCCTATTTCTATATATAATAGCGAAATTGGTCGAATTTTGAAATCCACCACTTTGTAGTTTTAACATAAGTTATAACAAATTTGTCGATCATATATAAGGTGTTAGCTTATAGTCGATCGAAAACATCTGATTATATATATATACGGCGTTTGTGTTCGTAATATCGGTTACGAGTAATATGAATACTATTTTAATAATGATTAACTCGCTGAAATTTGGTAGGCGAATTTTTGATATTTTAATACGAATAATAGGTGTGATAAAGGATACGTAAACTAAAAGGATAATTAATGGTACTTTATAATCAGAACCGTTATAAATAATAAGTTATACGATTATAATAGCTATGGTAATATTTATACAAGTAAAATCGAAAACGTATTTTAGATGGTGTATATAATTTTTGACCTCGCTGTTAAAACGTATTCCAGTCATTATGAAGCCATTATATAAAGTTTATCCCTTGAATACAACACTTAAAATTCATTTTCCCCGATTGAAAACGAAGTTAAAATCACTATTAATAATACTTGAAAACTCGAATATCCAATAATGAATATTTATTCATATATTGTTGATAAATTCATTCCGATATACGTTTATTATATTAATTCTGTTTATATGCGATTGTTGAAGGTACTATATACGAAGATATTGTGTAGGCTTATAGATTCAAGTATTCTAGAATCTATATGGAGGACTTGATATATGTTCAAGTCATAATAAAGCATATCCTTATAAGGATCTCGATCAGGATCGAGACTCCTTTCCTAGTCAATACTAGTATATACTTATAAATACTAGTTTCTCCATACTATTAAATACTAGTCTAGGCAGCATCTCTATGATAATTTTCTGTACTAGTCAATACTAGTACTTGCACTAGTAAAGCACTAGTACTGGTAGTAATATCTACAACTCTAGTGAATTCTCTATCCTTTGGTGTTAAGGCATTTGGTATTTAAAGTTTGTACCAAGTACTGACTGACCCTATTGACCTATTTAGCCCTATTGGCCTTGCTGTTGAGTTGGGAGCTTTGTAACTATACTTATTGTATATTTCAATACACCCCCTTAGTAAATACCGTCCACTTGAAAAGAAAAGAAAAATAAGTAAAACAAAGAGTAAAGGGTAAAGTGAAGGAATTTTAGTGCTAAAAAAAGAGAATTCGTAGATGTAAAAAGAAAAAGAAACATATATAATCCGATTTGAACCGATAACCTTTCCAGTAACTTTTTTGTCAATATTACAAGTTTACATCAAAACCACTCCACCATTTCATACCTGCAGTACCATAAGGTAACCCAAAGCATAAATCTTTATAAACCATTCATACAATTTAAACTCAGGTTAACTAATCTAATTCATTACATTATTACTTCGTATTTTACCCTTATGTAATGATCACACTAAATACCCGTGAGTATGTAGAAGGTGTCCAGAGGGTTTATGTTAGCAGTAAGGTAGCAGAGGTAACAAAAGGTGCAATATCAAAACTGTATTCGTGCGAGTGATGATCAGAAGCCGTGAAGCTATTCAGGGTAGACTGAATACTTAGATTGACAACTGAAGAGCTATGAAGGAAATACTATCTATCTTGGTAATGAAAGTGTCCTTATATATCCGCGCCTTCATACGTCTTCAGTGTAGGCTCGACTGGCTCGACATCGAGTCCATCGAGTCCCGGTGTGCAGCTCGACTGGCTCGATACCGAGTCCATCGAGTCTCACACCATGCTGACCCTAACCCTTGTGTACGGTGTGTCTGTTGTGGATCCCTGGTGCCTGCCGAGAGGCTGTGTCCAACCGATTTCCTTCGTTATCTGCTGCAGGGCCGCCACTGGTGCGCCCTGCAGATGTTGGGTCATAACACGATGTTAATACCTTACCTCTTTCATTTTGCATTTTAGAATACGTTTGTCACTTTAAATAATTTTTTTATAAAGAGTTATAAAATCCTAGTGTAACCTATTATTTTATAGCTGGGTACGCCGGCCCAGCCCGGGGGAATTTCTCCATTACTCAAGGGAAAAGACGACGTCGTCGCGTCCTCACCATCCTCCCTATCGTTTTCTCTTTTTATGTTAACGTTACTATTATTACCGCTAATGATATTATTAATATAAGCGAGGATATAGCCCTGTACCTTATTGATTATACCTTTAATTAAAGGTGTAAGGGAGGGATTACCCTTTTTGCGGCGATGTGTGATAATGTCGTCGAACTCGTTTACGTAGTATATACGTAGGCTCCGTTTTCAAGCGGCGACGGCGGTTACCATCTCCTTAGTCCGCCGATTAACGCCAATTACTAATTATCATCGGCTTGTTTTAATTATTTACGACGATCAATTTTTTAAATCGACGTGAACAATATATTTTGTTGAAGGAAATTTTTGAAATTCAGTTAAAATTTATTAAAAAGTTGGTGGGCGCATAATACGTCCTCGGCCTATGGCCCTACAACTACCGGAATAGAGGCGTACGAGCTTCCAGTTCGCTCGTAATGGTGGCAGCGAGCTGAGCAGCCCCCGCTTTTATAATAATCGCTAATAAACTTGCCCGCAGCTGCGAACACGATATACGATACGTAAAGCGTGTTTATTAACAGCCTAAAACAGTGGACCTAGATACGCTGCTCCAACACTTAACGCGTTAAAAAGACCTTACGGCGTAGTGAGGGCCCTATGGGTAATAGAGTCTTTACCTATAGGGAGAAAGTAAGGTTTATAGCCTTAAAATCCCCCCACTCCTCCTCTTAGAAGTTAGGGAAGGGGGAAAGAGAGGAGGGGGAGGAAAAAGGCGCGGCGGTAGCGGTGGGGAGGAGCGAAGCGGAGGCGACAGTAAGGCTAGATGGTGTGGCAGCGGCGGGACTTAGCGACGTAACGATAAACGGGGTAGTGGGAGCGGGTGGTGTGGCGGCGATGGAAAAGATAACGCCCGACGATGGCGGGTTGCTGTTATTAGTGGTGGTGATAGAGGTAGCAGCGGTGGCGGTAGCAGCGGCGGCAGCAGCGCGCCGCCGTTCGCGCGCCAGACGGCGCCTTAAGATTCGGTTTTTACGCATTATCTGGGCAAAGGAAAGGTTAGTAATGGGTGTTGGTTCAGTGACCTACCCATTGAAACGGCTTGTTTTGGTTAAAAGGAATAAAGGTAAATTAGGTATACGGCTTAATTTGTTTAATGGGAACGGAGGTTAAATTGAAATAGGGAGTTGTATTTGTTTGGATTACGTGTTTTTGAAAAAGAAGGAAAAGAGGTTTTACCTGGGCCGATAGCGATATATCTTTTCATACTGACTTAATACGTAATTTCGTGATTACTCTTACGTAATTACCCTTATATAATTACCCCTATCAGAAATTTCGAAAGACACTATTACTAACCATATCGCCCTTATTTAATTATATTAAACAGGCTCGAATTACAAACACCACCTCGGCTAAACTCTACTAATCCTAGTTAAACTTAAAATACTACCTTGGCCAAACTTTGCTAATTCCAGCCGAGTTTGCTAATTTGGACCTTTTTTAATTAATGCGGTAATAATATTATTATTACGGAAACTTATTAATTTGGACCTTTTACAAATAATACGGCAATAATATTATTATTATAAAACCTACTAATTTAAACCTTCGCAACCACAATCACATTATCACTACTAAACTATAGGTATAGAGCATTTAAGGAAAAAAGAAAAGATTGCCTATGTAGATATTACTACATACCTTTATAAATAGTATACATAAGGTAAGTAGCAGTGCACTGTATTATAGGGTACACTCCTGTAGGATACTCGATAACGTGTCATACTTTCGGCTACACTGTTGCAAGATGCAAAGTGTTCTATACATGGATCGGTCTGAAATGATTATTCCAAACCGAACGGTAATACATGGAGCGGTTTAAAGTAGTAGGCTCTGGATGAGGACTTATAAATCCTCACCTGTGGCATACACCTCTAGATGCTCCTTTGGATCATCATTTTTATATACTATAACTACCAATCATTCTGATTACTCTTCAAAGACCTTGTATTTATGTAAACCTTATAGGCTTTAGATTTTACCGATAGACTTTAATTCGATTCGATAACTTCTTTCCAGATTTTAAATATCACTCCGTTAATAATAAATTTACTTTACAATTTTATTCGTTTTGTTTCCATTTTAGTAAATACAAGTTGTAAATATTACAAATTTACGAGTAAATAATTTACTGATTATACAAAATTACCGCGTTTTTCTCATTTTCCCCCAGTAACTCGGCGAAGCTACGTATTACGTACCCGGTTTTCCCCTACAACTTGTTTTCTTTGTAACCTTTTTAAATATCGACTTCGATAAAGACCACCACCGCATATAAACCTATACCGTCAGCTTATTATAATAGAACGTTATTTTGGATAAACTTTGGATCAAATATTATTAAGTTACTTACAACGTTAAAAAATATATATTACCTTTAAAAGGAGCTAGTAATCATCGCGTTTAGACACAAGGATTCGCGTTCATTTAGAAAACGCCGAAAAAATTTGCCGCCGCCGCATTTCACACCATCTTACGAAAGACCCGCAAAAACAAAGCCGTTACTACGTAACTCGCCGCCGTATCCCTCGAAAATATTAATAAAGTATTCGCTCCAAAACTATTCGTCTCTGTTTACAATAAACTCCCCACCGACCTTAAGAAATTCACCCCTTTATTCGATAAAGCATTTAACGATAAGCTTTCCCCTTATCGATCTAAGATGGATTACGAAATCATCTTTCGTATCAACAAACAAGACCAACCTTTAAAAGTCTCGTAGGGTTCTTTATACAACATATCATATAAGAAGTTTCTTATAATACGTAAAACGTTAACCGAGTTATTTAAGTAGGATTATATTCGAGTAAACAACTTCTTTATAAGTACCTTAATACCTTTAGTTAAAAAACCTGAAAAGGGTTTACGGTTTTATATTAACTACCGCCGGCTTGGTTCTATTATTAAGATAAATCGTTACCCGTTTTCTTGTATTAAGAAAACGTTCGCGAACATTTCACAAGCTAAATAATTTTCCAAATTAAATGTTAAAATCTCTTTTTATAAGATTCGTATTAAACAAAAGGAAGAATAATTTTTTTTATCTCCTATACGTTTCGGACTTTTCGAGTGGTTTATTACGCTTTTCGGCCTTTTTAATACCCTTATTATCTTTTAACGATATATTAATAATTTGTTACGCCCTTTCCTCAGTATTTTTCGTCTTACCTTCTCCGACCATATCCTCTTTGACTTTAATGACATTTTCGATAATTATATAATTTAGGTTAAATCAATTCTTAACACTTTCAATGCCACAAAACTTAACCTAAATATTACCAAATACGAATTCTATATCTAAAAAACTAAATACCTAAATTTCGTTATTAAAACCGGTATTGGTATACGTATAAACCCAAAAAAGTTACTCATTATCCGGAAATAAACGGCTTTTACGTTGGTTTTAAGAGTATAAGGCTTCCTTAATTTCGTAAATTTCTACCGTTATTTCATTTACGATTACTCAACTATTACCAAACCACTACTTCAGCTAACCCGTAAGGATATTTTATTTAGTTAAAGGTTTAAAAAAAGTTGTTTTCGAACGGCTTAAATTTGGTTTTTCTCCCGACCCTATACTTGCCCAATAGGATTATAACCGCGATACCTTTCTAAAAGCCGATTGTTTTGGCTATACCTTAAAAGGTTATCTTTTCCAGCACGAAGATTACGGTAACCTACGATTAATAATGTAATACTTCCATTGTTTATCTCCCGATAAATATAACTACGAAATCTATGACAAAAAGCTATTCGGAATTATAAGTTGCTTAAAAGTATAGAACGCGGAGTTCTGAGGCATGGCACACCTGTTTATGATCTTAACGGATTACAAAAACTTAAAGTACTTTATAAATACATGACGGCTTTCCGAAGGACAAGTCAGCTGATTTCAATGCCTTTCGTAATTCCGTTTTTGGTTATTATATAATGAAGCAACAAATTATACGTGACCCAATACATTATTACGACGAGATTAAGATATTCCTAAAGGCTTTTCGAATCCACGTTATTTAAGTCGAAAATTTCAATTTTTACGTCCCGAATAATCCGCTCCCGAACCGCTTTCGCGTACGTATATCTCTTGGCTTATTATTACCAACGAGTTTATTTCGAAAAGCTGTGGAATTTTTACCAATATCGACCTTTAAATTTATTAAAATGCCGTTATTATACGCGATATTACTTACCTCCGACTAGTACGTACGGTATATATAGGCGACCGATACTTTCTAACGGATATTTGTATAGATAACGACCGTATATTAAAGGTTTCGATTTTGAAATGTTTGGTAAACGACGATGGAGTTTTGCAGTTTCGCGACCGTATTTTGGTACCTATTTACGAGCTATTTACTACCGCGTTAATTCAAGCTACCTATAATTTACTTTTTACCGGCTACCTAGGCTGCGACGTTACTATCGTTCTTTTTTCTAAAACTTATTTTCCACACGGCTTACATCGCACGATCCGTAGTTTTTACCGTAACTACGAAGTTTGTAACTATATAACCTATTAAAAACACCGTCGAAAAGGATTTATCAAACCCATTCCGGTTTCCGAACGACTTTAAAACGAATTTTTTATTAACTTTTTAATTAACCTACCCTGGGAATACGCTAACGACTTACGTTACTTTATAATTATTACGAATCGCCTAAGTAAAGCTATTACTTTCGAAGTTATAATTATTATGAATGCCGAAGCTTATACAAAACGATTTTTAAACTATTATTAGCGATTTTATTGGTTTCCGTATACGTTTATTAATAACTGTAGTTTGAATTGTACCAATATGTTGTAAAAGCGACTCTAAAAATTAACCGGGGTAAAAAATGCTTACATACTAACTTTTACCCCAAGACTGACGGTACAACCAAACGCGTAAATTAAAAGGTCCTTATATACTTACATTCCTTCGTCGTTTACATCTAATTAGAATAAAGCCATTTATTGCCCGACTATTAATTAACACTAAATAATGAGGATATAATTACTATTCTTATTAACCCATTTTTCATAACTTACGATTATTACGTCGATCTTATACAACCGGTGTAACGTTTTTTCGTTTCGGCTACGACATTATACGTAAGGGTTAAAAACTTTATTTAACTTATTTGCAAAGATACGGAATTCGTAAAAACTATAATAGAAGCTATGTAATAGCGCATAGAGAAAGCCTCTAATAAGAGGCGTTCCCTCCTAAAACGTTTTCGAGTTGGCGACGACGTTTAACTTCTCCTTAAAAACCATAAGCTAAACGAATTTTTCAAAGAGTTAACTTGGCTTTACAACAAGTACCAAATAACACGTATAATCGACTCCTACGTTATTAAACTTAATATACCGGGCGGGAAACATCCACGATTTTATGTAAATGAACTTATACGAGTCGCTTCGAATCCGCTTTTAAGCTAATAAACTCGAAACTTTCAACCGTAAATTATAGTTATTAAAGGCAACGAAGGCGAAGTAAAACCGAAATACCAAGTCGAAAGTATATTACGAACCTGTAAAAACCCCTAAGTCGGATTTATCCAACTTTATAACTAACCGAAACGGCAGGTTTTAATTAAATGGATAGTTTATATATGTCTAATGTAAAAGCCGCTTTCGAACTTTTTCAATACCATAATACTCAATACCTATGAATCGTGTTATGAACCAGATAAATAAAACAATAAGCCTTTATGCCTAAGTTATTGGAAACCCTAATATTTACACTTTATTTTACAAAATAAAGCAATGTATAAACCACCAACGAAGGAGTACTAAATGAACTTATTAATATTAATAAAAACAAAAACCGAATAACTACAACCCAACCTACTAAAATATATCTTCGAAATCCTGGTCTAAGTCCTTACCACATATTTTTTTACCCATTTCGATAAGTTAACTTAATTTAACATTCATACGTCCCGACTTAATATTAATACACTGCGAAACCTTAATAAACTTCTATACGACTCTTAATAACACTCCTTAATTATTCGTTAACCTCGTCCTCCACATTGTTACCTTGCTACGAAAAACTCACCTAAATATTGCGTTTCTCATTAATTAGCTGTACGGCCCACAAACCCCTAAAGTATACGGGAGTAACGGGGATAGGCCACCCCCCCGCTTCGGGTATCGACCTTATGTTACGTAGCGCAACATACTCTTATAGCCTTCTTTGTAACGATTACCTAGGTTTACACGCTTTTTAACCGCTCGTTAACACTTATAAAACGGTTTATAGAAATGTAGACTTACCTTGGTCCTAAAAGTCGAACGCCAAATATACTTTAGACAATTCCTCCATAACCATATTTTTATCGGGATTCAGGTTTAACAGTGTATAAGTATAACTAAAACAACGGCTTATTACCCTAACGCAACGAAGGCGGCACCGAACGACAATATATTATTCCTTATTAATAGCTCTCTTATAGTTATTGAGATTACTTAACCTTAGTCATTTAGCAAAATTTCCTAGGGTTATACGCTATTTTGTAAATACACTCAAAACATGTTTATTCACAAGTCTTATCGGAGTATATATCAATAGCCTATAACGTAAAAAACTACATATTCGTTAGCAAAAACCAAGCAACTTCAGAGCATATAACCCAAATTTTTAATGACTTTATTTACTTTAACAACGAGTTGGAGATTCATAGTAGTATTATAATTCTAACAATACATTTCTAACGACAGAAAGAACTACAAGGCTAAAATTATAATGAAGGAAGGGATTACAAGGCTAAAAGTACCAGTATTATACGATAATACTACACTAAAGGTTAAAAGTACTGATACTACATAAAAAGGTTAAAGGTTAAAAAATAAGGGAAGCTTTTGTTTTAAAACAGAAAGTCTAGAGATTATTTATAAAGGGGCGTTAGAGTACCTTTCACATGACGTTCAGCCTAACACCTTTCACACAAAACCGCGACGTTCAAAAAGGCGTGCTTACCTTCTTTACACTTATGGCGCCATACAAAAAAAAAAAAAATAGAGAAAAAGAGGAGAGGGTGATTTCACAGGCTAAGGCCTAACTAGTATTACCAGAAATCCAACCCTGGTAGTTCTACATGCTCCTGCGATGCTCTAAAGCATAGAGAAAGCTGCTTATAAATACGCTTCCACACGTTACATAACTAGGGGAGGGGGGGTTATACCATCTTAGCTTCAAAGTCGCTCCCTAGTAGGGACTTTCTTTCCCTTCTTCATCGAGGTTTATAGACAGAATCCAACCACCTTGAGCAACAGCTCCAGCCTTAGTCCCTTTACACCCCCTACGTATACGCGATAATTCATACAATGTTACCCTATATAAAAAGCACCCTTTATTAACGCGGCCCCTACACGCAAACATTTTTAAATTAAGAATTAAAGTAATTAATAATAGTAAATACCATCTTTTTTTCTTACTTCCCCCCCCCCTGCCCCGCCTCGTTTTTGACCAAAGTACCCTAGCTAACTTTATTATTTAGTGACATCTACTCATAAAGACTGTACTACTTGCGCCTACATCTGCCGCGCTAAGGCTAAGGAATCCTTACATTCCAAATGCGCTAAACGCGCCTCCGGCGCAACTTCTTCCCCTACTCCCTTATTCTCCCCCTCCCCTCCTTTTCGCGTCCCCTCGACCCGCTCTACCAGCTTCCGCCTCGCCTTTAACGGGTCGTACCATTATACGAGTTACGTATCGTACATTTTAACGGGGGTTAATAATGGGGCTTACATTGGAGAAAAAAAGGGCGTAAAATACGACTGTTACGCGCGTATAATCCTTTTAATATCCACATTACAAATAACCGAACCTTGTTGATAGGTCTTTATCCTTGCAACGTAGTCGATTCGAATCATTGTGGTCGAAGTAACTGGTGTTGCGCTGATATTGTTAATTGATGGTGCAAGTTCTAAGTTTGGCAGACCGCTAGCCAGTCTGCGCACTAATTTGTATGGTCAAACGCTTTGGCCTATACCCCACTTTGAAGTGGACACCTACTGCACTGCACTTGTAGTGTAGTACCACAACCAGCAGTCAATATAGTCAACTTTACTGTAAGTAAAGTTGACTGACTATACTGCAATTGACCTGCTAAAAATAGCAGCCAATATTGTTTCAACATTGGCGACTTTTTGTTTTGTGCCTGCGCACACCAGTATGGCCTGCCACCAATTGGTAGCAACCTGTGAAATCCCTCTTTAATCCGTAAGCCAACAACAAACCAGACTCCTATCAATTCCGATCAATCTGCATTGAAATTAACATTAATTACGGCCCTTCATGGACCTTTTACTTCACCCCTCCGAAACCTTCGTTTCTCAAATCCCGTGTACAGATCTTTCGCCACAGACCTGTGTAATTCAGGTAAGCCACCACTTGCACACCTTTTACCAGTAACTTAAACCATTGCCACCCTAACGGTCTTTTAATTCATCAGTCTGTTCCTTTATGTCACGTGCCGGGTGGTCCACGTATCCCTTAATTTGTATGGTTAGCGTATTACTATCCACAAACCTTTTTAAGGCGCTATTAGATGTGGCTTTGGGTATGGCATCGGTAGGGTTATTTTTATCGTTAATTTACTAGGATTCATCGATTTCCTGGGCTTCTTATGCCTTCTTTAACGCCATTAAGTTTATTATTAGGCGTTCTTTATTGGTTGTACCTAGTTTTAATATGTATTCGTAAAGGCTCCGGGAGTCGGTATAAATTACTATAAGTATCGGTTGCAAACCCAACTATTTAGTAACAATCCTTAATATACCGTCAGTCAATATTTTGATATTAAAGCCTACTATTATACTATAAACTTCCGAGGTTAATATACTTCGGGTTACGCGCTTATACTTAATGAATATCTAGTATATAAGGTTTCTGATAATCGTAAATTGCCCTTTAAACCTATTTTTCGTTAACTAGCATTATTAGGAAACCTATTTACGATGTAAGGTTAGTATTATTAATAAATAACCTGTCCGTAAAGATTATTAACTTTGATTTCATCAAATTCATAAAGACCATATTAATTCCTCTTTTTATATAATCCATTTACCACTAAATCCGCTTATTTAATTTGTTAAAGTTTTCGTCTTACGGGTCCTATGCTTATACCGTAATGCAAAGATCGTATGATAACTTCGGTTGACATAAAGTGGCGATGTAAGCCGCATGGGCCCTTTACTCCAGGTATCTCTATGCCTTTGCCTCATTAGCATTGTTGATAATAATTATGCTCGTGGTTTACCCTTTTTGAAGTAAGCTGATATAAGTTCCGCTTTCAACTTTCATACCATTAATACGGAGTAACAATCTATTAAAGTCAAGTTGTATGCCCTTAGCCAACGTTTTTAACTATCTTATACTTTTAAAGGCCTGAATTTTCGATAACACACTATTTCGCCGCTATAAACCCAGTATCGCCGGAAAAAAGGGTATCATTAATTTATATACCTACGATACTAAAGTCTTTACTTTTAATAATTAATAAATACGGGTTAAATATTGAAGTTCTTATACCCAGCCTATTTTTAAAGTATACTTGGTACGTTAAGAATTAGTAGACGTTAGTTTAAGCTAATCCATATAAAGGCTTTGTATATTGTATTAACGTACCAGCTGGAAACTTGTTTCTTAATTCTTATGGTAGTTTCAATAGTATAATCCGCTAAAAATTAGTGGCAAATTACGTATAAGTTGATGTAATGTCCTGGCTATTAAGTGTAAACTAAACTTTTACGCTAGCAGTCATATTAATAGCAATAACGACGATTAAACATTGGCTAATTTTCTGGATTGTAAACGATTAAGTAAGGATTTATATTTTACTTTCATTACTGTATCTTTAGGTGATTAGCCGTGACTTTTCATACAGCCGGTCCGTAGTCTTACCTTTAACCTTGTAAATTATCCTCAACTTAAAAATAGTAATATTTTGCCTTTTGAATTACGTTAACGGCATAAACTATATAACCCCTTATAATGAAAGGCCGTCGATTGCTATTTAGCTACTTTCCTTAAAGGGCTTACCTAGTGTATTAATAATACTTTCAGCACGCACCTTAAAGGCAAGTTTTCCGTCAGACTTCTCCTTTTAAAATATCTATGCTGTTATATATGCCTTTCCAGGCTTATAATCTTTATCTTCCTCTTCTTTAGTATATATCCTCCTCTTAGGTAGTCTTTTACGCCGTCGACGCTCTATTAGCTTATTAACAGTCGGCTCAAGAGGTTTATATTGGTTAATTCACTCGGCTCGAAGGTTATCGATGTCAGGATCTTTATCAAATTTAAAAAGTCTTCTATGCGGTTTAACTTGTATTTCTCAAAAAGTTACGAGGTCGTTAGTAGTTTTAACTACTACGTTTAAGTTGATAATACCTAAGATTTCATAAGGCTTATCCTATTTTCCTGGCTTACGCTACGTGAGGACTTTACTTTAAAAGGGGAGTAAAAGCACATGTGTTGTTAAAGGTCCGTTTTTTGGTATCAAGGGCATTATTAAGCTGACGGCATACTAACTCCTTATTTAGTTTTTTTAAGGCTTTTCTGTATGTTATAACACGCTTCTGGGTATTTAACGAGAGTGGCAACTCAGCTATTATACGTGGATAATCTATAAATATCAAAAAAGTTAATATAAGTCTGTTAAGGCTAATAGTATCGTTTAAAACTTTTACCGTTATCTAAAGCCGTATCTTTGAGCTTATAAAACTTCCTATTTTCAGTATAAGCATATCGTAGGCCTTTCATAAAAGGGCGTGTGCTTTTTCGATCTTATCAATACCCTAGTAAGCTTTTACAAGAACTTGTTTATACTAAATCCCTATTAACTTTACATTAACTTAAAATTTTATCGTAGTAAAGTTGATGCCAGCATCGTGAATTAGTACGTTTGGTGGGATAAAGTATGTGTTAATTTATAAATTACGTAATATCTTTTATATTTCCCTCGCTATAATGGTCTTCAGAAATCATGCGCCATAAAAAACCGTGGCGGAATTCATAACGTGTAGTATTAGCTTGCTATTTAGGTAAAATACGTTTACGAAGATTTTCGAGTTAAAGTTTTGGTTTTCCTTTAATATAAACTTAAACATTAAAAGGGTTTGGAAGTGTATTTAGTAATAGTAATAAAAACGTTTAATTGCCTTTAGTGCTAGCAGATCCATATTTTCGTAATTAACTACCTTCAAAAACTTGTAAAGTTTGTTAACTATTAGGTGGTTAAACCTATGATATAGTTAAAAAAATTGCCTTCTTTAAATTTAATACCATTACCTTTGGTTCTTAAAGATAAAATCATAAATATCTTTATTGAAAGTTAAGTAAAAACCTTTTGACGGCTTGAATATATATTAACTTATCGGTTTGAATATTAAAGTTAAAGCCAAGGTTTTCTATATTTTTAAGGTGAAGTAGGAAAGAGTTAGAGGATTTTAAGATGTAGAAAACAATAGGGTTAATAATAGTTTTTACTGTCGTCGATTCTAGTAAATATAACTTCTTTTTAAGGCTGAAGCTAACTTTAGCTTTACCAGCATCCATTTAGTCAAGTTTCGTAGCAGTATTAGTATCCCTTTGCAATGCGATGTATTATAAATAGCCTCCGGTTAAGTATCGTATTACCCCTATATCCAGAATAATCCCCTAAAAGACTTACTTTGCATACCGGTTTTGAATAGTAAAAAAAATGTAAGGCTAGGTTTTTTATCGTTATGGTGATGGTAAGGGTCTTTACCTATAAGTCGGTATAAAAAGGCGTAATTGGTTAGTTATTACGTAACTTCCAGGTTAATACCAGTACCAGTATCTTCGTGCAAATTAATAGCCTTTAGCTCATTTTCCTGTTTTTTTTCTTTACTTCCTTCGAACTATATAACTTATTTAATGTAACTCCAGTTGAATATAATAGGGAACTAAATGTAATACATTACTTACTTAACTTTACGTTTTGCGGAAGTATAATGTATTAATAAATGACCTTACTTTCCGTAGATATAATATCTTTTAACTCCTGTTATAAACTTGTTTAACCTGTTTAAAAACCTTGATTAAGAGGAATACCTTTTTTATGAGTAAAGGTCCGAACCTTTTGTTAGCCATATTAGTTAGGTCATCTGTACTGTCAATTAATGTAGTACGGATTAAAAGTGTCTTTTTCGTTACTGAATTCCGGAGCTTATAGGTATATATTAGTCGAGCCGGAAACTCGAATAGTTACAGTCGCTAACGAGGAAAGCAATTGACTAAAAAACCCTTAGTAGGTAGTGTTAGGGCATTATAACGCGTATTCGAATTCTTTGTATCACGTAATTACTTGCCGGATCTATTGACGTAGGGTGCCATCATTAACTCCTATATTACTCATTATTTGTTAGCAAAATATTAGCCTGTTAAATATATAATTTAAAAGGTTAATCTTACTTTCCGACTCTTTTTTGTGATCCAGTATATAAAACCACTTGATAATATTCCAATTCGTATAATATTAGGCAAGGATAATATCGTATTTGAAGTGACCCTTTACACCATCGTAAATTTCATGGAAAAGGGCATAATTCCTTAGGTATTAGAGGTAGTAATTCTTAATTTGGACGGTAAGGATACTGGGGAATAGCGAGTGAAATCCTAGAAACTTAACTTTTATTTGGCCGTGAATATTAAAAAATAGGCGTAACTTGACGTTGAAAAGGTTGTACGGCTTACCATTATACTTCTCTGTTACTCCTCAAATAGTAACGAACGTAATAATTGCCGTATAATCCGTATTCTTTATGGTAACGCGTTGAGAAGGAAAGGTAATATATTAGTCGTAAGGACCTTTTTCATTTAACTGGGGAAAATATTAGGGTTGTTATTAATATTAGTTGGTAGGATAATTACCTTTAGCCTATTTGAAAGGGAAAAAGCTAGTAATTGTGCCTACGGTAGGCTCGTATGTGGAGTTAGTCCTTCTTTGATTTGGCTGCTGAAATTAGACGTGTTAAAAAGCTTAGGGGAAATAGGCTTAGAGGTTTCTGTCGCAGGAAGGTTAACAATAATCCTTTTGGTATTAAGGGATTCGAAAAGATTCCTATTTAATCGACTGGTAGATTTAAGGGCTTAAGGGATGTAGATTTATCGATTACTTACGTCTGTTTGTTTATGCTTAAGTAGGTCCTTACGAATGTATGTGTGGGCGTTAAAGGTTATTGTCGCTAGCAGTCTCTTTACCCTTAACCAAGGTCCATTAAAGGTCTTTATTCGTAGCGTAGTCGTAAAGTAGGTTGGCTAGGTTACCTTCCTTTCCTTTTTTTGTAAGGATTTCAACTTTTTGAGTAAATAGCTCGGTCTTTATTTTTATTTTTGCTTGCCTTTTCACCTGTTTCCACATGTTTAGACTCCAGTCGCGGAACAAATTTTAAAAGTAGTTGAGGGCTATAGGTCTACGGCTAACTCCGGTGGTATTTGTATCGAAAATGAAGTGGCCGATTACGTTGGTTAGGTGTTTTGGAGTAGAGTTTTTAGTAG
Source organism: Anisogramma anomala (assembly GCA_038502455.1). Classification (NCBI taxonomy): domain Eukaryota; kingdom Fungi; phylum Ascomycota; class Sordariomycetes; order Diaporthales; family Gnomoniaceae; genus Anisogramma; species Anisogramma anomala. The sequence goes on along the minus strand of JASMMZ010000004.1, from coordinate 4,820,332 downwards.
TTTTAGTAAACCAGAAATCTTCGTCGTGGTGCTTTTTGAAGATATCGCTGAGGGCAATGATTGCCTCCTTTTTGATGGGATTGGTTACGGCATCGATTTCAATACGTTCTAAAGCCATTTTAATAATTTAGTTAGTATAAAGTTTGGTGGTGATGGACTTGACGATCTGGGAGTGTAGGGGCTTGACGATTTTTGGGTATATGAATTTGGCGATTTAACGTGAAGTCGCACGATGTAACTTTTTGAACGCGACTTGAAGATTCCTTGTGTTCTCGTTTCGAATAACCAACTTGACGATTGATTTGGTGTAGGGGACTAAAAAGTGTAAAGTAGGGCAAAAGTTTGGTATAGTAGGTAAGGTTGGAGGTCGTTATTAATAATGGAGGTTATTTGGCGTAGGGACTTCGTCGTTTTTCTTGCGATTTATAGTAGTATTACCTGTAATATTAATCAACTTAGCCGTTTGCTAACTTGACAGCTTAGTAATCTTTAAGACTTTTAGCGGTTAATCCTAACGCTTTTGAAAAAAGATTAACGAAGATTTCTTGGTATTTTCGAGTAACAATACCGTCATTTATTTATAGACTTCCGCGAATAACCACACAGCCTATAAGTCTTCCCTACTTTCTGCTGCGAACAACTGCACAGCGTATAGGAGTTTTTGGCAAAAATATTTCCTTTATCTTGCCTAAAAAGCACAAAGCGTAACCGGAAAGTAGCTTTCTTCTTCTACTTAGATAATCTGTACTTAACCTAATAAGCACTGGTTAATGTTGGTAGGCCTTGATCGTTGCAACGTAGTCGATTCGAATCATTGTGGTTGAAGTAACTGGTGTTGCGCTGATATTGTTGATTAATAGTGCAAGTTTTAAGTTTGGCAGATCGCTAGCCGGTCTGCACACTAATTTGTATAGCCAAACGCTTTAGCCTATGCCCCACTTTGAAGTAGATACCTACTGTACTACACTTGCAGTGTAGTACCACAACTAGTAGTCAATATAGTCAACTTTACTGTAAGTAAAGTTGACTGACTACACTGCGGTTAACCTGCTAAAAATAGCAGCTAATAATGATCCAATAAACCTAATATATAACAATAATAATTAAACGTAAAATCGGGTGTATTCCCGTTACCTCTAGCGCTGCCGAACCACTAGGGACCTACCGTGCCGCCGTTGCAGCGAAAGCGCTCTTTAAATGCTTTACCGCCTTACAACAACATTTATACGCCGCCGTAAAGGCGGTGAAGGGTAATGCGATGTAAACCGTTATAAAAACCTTGTTAAGGTAACGAAATCCTATTACTAAGGAAGCTTAGGCAAATACCGGTAGCGACGATGAATTTAATAACGGGGGGAAAACGGGCTTTATTTCCAACTGACCAATTACCCTCTCGCACATTGCCTCTCTTATCGCTCTACATACCTTCGCTCCCACCACTACCCTGAATACCTCCCTAAAACCTATAACTCCCTTCCGAAAAGGGCGGGCTCATTAAGCGGCCACCTTAAAAGCCTGAATAACAACCATAATAAAATTGATAAAAGGTTAAGCTCCTTCGTATTAATAATAGTAGTAATATTAATAGTAATAGTAATGGTAATATAAGCCTACAGGCTTTTTACGTAATCTTCATCGAATGTAAAACGTGATCGTTACCGACGGGCAATAAAAGAGGCCTTATAAGGTTATAATTTAATTGTGTATATTCTTTAAAAACATTTGGTAATGCTAACGAAGTTCCAAAAAAATCTAAAATCCGTACAAACCCTTTTTATATAAAAATTTAGTATCCTCATGTTTAGAGATTTCCTAAATGCCTGTAGCTAAAGCTTCTAAATCCTTTACGAAACATATTAATAAACCAGATAAACCATATTATGTTCTCCTTTAAAATGTTAGCATTACTCTTTCGCCTTGAAAAATGAAAACCTTCGAAAATATGGAACAAAGTCCTTATACCCGTATATTATCGTAAAGAAACGATATAAAAGGGCCGTAAAGATGATATTAAAAGTGTAAAAGTACCGGCTTCACAAGTTGTATCGAATTTTGCTCCAGACCTAATAGTATACGTAAAATCTTAGCGTTTATACTATGAAGAAAACTTCACCTCATTTTGAATATACCATTCCCTTTCTACAATCTCAGGGTTAAATTTAAATAACGGTTTTACCTTGTTTATAAAGAGTAAATCGTTGTCTTTATAAAGGGCAGGGGATTTAACTCCTAAATTAACAAGTTCATTCGCGGCTTCGTTTCCAACGATACTTATATACCCGGGGTTTTATTCAACTTTAATAAAGTCTGCATACACCTCGACTACTGTATGGAAATCCCGAAAAAACTATTGAAAACAGTGTAGGTATCCCTCAGTAAGTTCTAAATTAAAGAGTTGCTATTTACGTAAACTATTATATTACCCAAAGTGTTACGCAAAAGCTGTTTCGAAGTCGCGAAGCGTGCCGATAACTTTCGCGTTAAAGATATATATATTGGGGTATACGCTACCGGATCCCTCTGTAACCGTTCGCCCATTCCAGTACACTACATATCCGTATATGACGCAACGCCTACCCTAGAAAAGCTATTTAGACCTGTCGATAAAAACTATAATATGATAATGGCTTAAATTAACGTGTTAAATTTTTAAAAGATAAGGTTACGTTTTCGTTGATTATTTCGCCTATGCGGTAAAAAAATGAATTAATGGTAAATCGAAAGGCGAAAAAAACAAGCCGTAAATTTTTTGAAAAAATTACGTCAGTTATAAAAATTCGTAAACGTATTTTAATCTATTTAAGCCTTCATAATATCAAAAAAGGTCGTCGAATTTGTTGTAGTTAATATAGGCCAGGAGTACCTAAAGTTAAAAGGATTTCCTAAAAGCTATAACGCCGCATGTAACCCTTTCTTTATTAATTAAGGTAGCTTTAAAGGCGGTACTCCTACCCCTTAAGCCTCCATTACTGGCGGTGCTTCGATTCGTTATACGAACGGATACCTAAAGTCGAGGGTTGTTAAAAAGTAAACGAAACGAAGTTGTTCTTATTTCAAAGCGACCCTATTAAAAGGTAACTTGAAGTCCTGAAGGGCGACAACACTTAACATAATCCTATATAATAGAGTAATCGCCCCTATTATAACGAGTAAATCCGTAACTTATTTTTTAAAACTCTTTTACCATTATTTAAAGTACCAACTTTTAACTTGATGAGTAAATATAAATACCACCGCCATAATAGGTACTGTATATAAAAGGTACGGCAAAGGCCTATATTTCATTCGTAGAAGTCCAATATAATACCGGGAGATCTTTAAGGCCTTCGTTATACGCTTTCCAATACACACCCTTCCTAATAGAACGCGGTCAAACCAAAACCTTAACTATTATATACCCTGAAATTTCGTATTAAGTAAGGGTCCTTTAACTAAATAAATTGATTTTAAATCGGTAGTAACAACGGGATCTTCCTGTTTAAAAAAGTTTATAAGACCTCAACTTCTAGTGATATATAATAACTCCGACCTTTCCGGAGCGAAAACCAGCCGGTTACTTTTTACCTACGGGTCCGCCTCTAGTATATTAGCTTTCATGCCCGTGACGTTTGATTTTCAAAGATCTGAGGTTAGCAGAAAAAAACAAGTTATCGACGTAAGTAAAGACCAAGCCCTTATGAGACTCGATAAAGTCTAACATATAAATTATATAAAACACTTAAAAATGGTTGAACTTTTTTAAAATACTATAATTAAAGTTTGAAAACCCTGTAATCGCCTTTGAATATCATACCCTCATTATTCTTCCGGTTAAAAAGCCTTTAACGAAGTTAAAAAAAACTTCAATAGAATATTAGGCGTCTTATTTTATAAATTAGCTAGTTATGAAATACGGCGTTAAAGGCCCTTTGCATATTTTTTGGAAAAGATTAACGTAACTTTTCTATTAACGAATACGGATTTGATATCGTAAGTTATTATCGCAACTAAGTTGGAGGCGAACCGTTTTAATATTTTCCCTTCATATTGAACGCTAATAATACCCTATATAATAAGGGATTAAGGGATTCATCGGGTCATAATCCTTTCTAACCCTTCAAAGAATACTAGAATTAATACGATTAATCGCTAAAAATATAGCAAAGATAGGTTCTAGTTTCCCAACTTAAATATTATAAAATCCTTCTACTATCGTTATATTTACGGAAAAACCCCTAAACAAAGACATTTATCATTCAAAATACGAGGAGTCCTATGATATAATCCCAATAAGCTTGAAAAAGTTGTACCGTTATATCATTAAACCCTGCAAACGTATTCCGAACGTTTATAATATTTTGTTGAACCTTATTATCGGAGATATCAATCCCTTACAGTAATATGTATTCAGATTCGTCCCAATTATGTACGGTGTTGTTGAAAAAATCGTTAACATTTTAAAACCTATTTAAAATATCGTTTTGAAACAATTATACCTATTAATATTCGTTGAAAATAAAATAGCCTTTTACTTTAAAACAAAGGTATCCGAAATTGTAAAGGCAACTTATATTAACTAATAATGTGATATACCTTTATAAGATCAACAACCCGATTAAGTTAATGTTTTTATAAGTCGGCCCGTACTTTACGAACCTTAACCAAGAAGTTACTACATTTAATAAATTCCGCTTTTCAAGTCCGGGCCTCATTAACTTTCCTTATATAATATCGTAAACTGTTTATCTTAGGGGTTTCATATTTCGTAGTTTTAACTCATATCGTGGCAAGTTTTCCGATCGAATAAAGTATTTAAATATAGTTATATAAAAGCCTTTAAATAATCGTATATTATGGCCTCGTCCATTATATTAAATACGTTAAAAGAATAGGTTATATTGATACTAACCACGTTCCTAAAACTAAATAAACTGGCCTTTGCAACCTTAATCTGCGGGATCGTAATGAAAGGAAACATACAAGCTAAAAAAATCGTAAACAAAACCTTGTAATTAAACCCGCTATTTAGGTTCAGCTAGTCGACTGTAATAACCCTAGCAATATTAATAAAAGTAAGGTCGAAGATATATCCCAGGCGATATATGAGGACTTTTACTTCATCGTTAAAATATATACCAGTAACAAGTATTTATACGTCAAGGGTGATCCCTTTATAGGTATTATTTTACGTCGGTTTCGCGCGACTATATATAAGGTTAAAATTGAATTTTGCAATGATTTAAACCCCGGATATCTAATTATATACCTTAGAAAAAATCTCGTCGGAAAATTAATCTTTGTAAATAATTATCATATAAATCCCATTAATGTATGGCTAGGAAGAGTATTTACCGGGGCTTAGTTTTAAAGGTGTAAAGATAAAAGATACCTCTTTCCAAACGTATATTAAAACCCAGAGTCGTATATGTTATAGCAATTCATGCCGTCTCTTTTAAGTAGGGGCAAAATACCCCTAATTACGGATAAGTTAAAAGAAGTCGCACGTTATATAATGTTATATAAATTCGTATCCATTATCCTTCTTACGGTACCACGATTCCTATATATTAATTACATTAATACATTCGTTTTTGAAACCTATTTATAAATCTCAATACATCGTAACTACTTTACCTACGTTTATTCAAGAAATCGTAAATCCCGTATTTATTTTTAATATTCGATAAGGCTTAGTAGTACTCTTTATTTCCGTAAAAAGTGTACCTAACATTTAAAACTATCAAGGGTAATTGAACCTTCGCGAATAGTAAAGTAAACATACTTCGTTTCGATTTGTTACGTAAGGTTTAAAGGGTTAGCATACGTAACATTGGTAGTAAGAAACGATAGGAAACCAAACTCAGATATAAACGTAACCGAATTTAACGTAAAGTGTCTAATATCCCCTAAAGTTTTTATAACGGTCGTTAACAATATTTAAACCCCAGTAACTAAGGGCTGAATAGTACTAAAACTCGTTTTTCTAACTTTAAATAAAAGGAGTCACATAACGCGTAATCTAAGTCTTATAATCTATATAACCTAACTGTTTACGAGCTGGGTAATAGGTTTAGTAATCTTAAACCTTTTGAATATTAGAATTATAATAAGGGGGTGATTAAGGCCTTTGATTGCGGTATCCTAAGATATAGCGTTGCCTCAGGCGACTTTTGTCACACTCTCCTCCTATGGCGCGAGGATCGAAAAAAAAAAAAAAAAATCACGTAATAGGTAGACACTAAGGAGCAGAGTCACTTAAGCACCAGCCCCGTGATCAAGTGCAAGGAACGTAGGTCGCGTCACTCCGCTGTCGGCGAAATACTGTCGAATACTGGTGGAGTAGGGTTCCAACTCTCTGTCCCTTTTAGCTGAGCTCAAGTTATCTTCCACGGGTTTGGGAGCGGTGGAGGCGGTCTTGGTTAGAGCTTCCACCGCCACTTTGGTGTTGTAACGGGTACAATTATTTGTATTTTTTGTTAGTAAACTCGTTGGCCTCACTCGTTTTTCTTATATTTCCAATATTAATACCAGACGACTTAAACCATTTTTCAATAATATCCTACGGCGCTTCGTTCATTTCTCTCTATTTAAAACGACGTTTAATATTTTTGTTAAGTTCATTATTTTACGTTATTAATATTCGTTCTCTTTCTCTATATAGCAAGTAAATCTTTGTCAATTTTCTTTTACTTTTTATTATTTCTCTCTACCATCATTGATATTTATATATCAGAACGTTCGAAAATACTTCCCCGCCTTTTTTACCTTTCAACTCCCATAATGCCAAAATATCAATATTTTGGTCATCCAACCACGAATCATTATTCCCATAACAATCAAAAATTGACAGTTCAATAGGTAATAATAGTAGCGTAAGGTAATTAGAAAATTTTCTCTTTCCTTCTTTTTCCAAACTCCGAATTAATGAAAGCGAAACAAGAAAACGTAATAAATAGTTAATTGTATTAAAATTTTGTTCAGTTAACGACCGGTTTACCTCGTTAAACGAAATAACCTTCCTCAACCTTTTTTTCCATTTATTAGTTCCGTCTTATAATTATAGCTATTTCTCTCATCTTGTACTAATATATTGCAATTTCTTTTTTATTCGTATTTATCCAGTTGTCGTTTACTTATCTTTCGTTTTTGTTCGTACATACTTCTGTTTCATTTTCGTTAGGTATAATTAAAATGTTTTTATAACGCATTCGTTTATAAATATTCATGTTTCCTAGAGTCTTTAGCTGCCGAATAGCCTTTACTAGGTGTAAGGCGACTTAGTTTAGACGTTTTCATTATTTTTATATAAACTTTACGAAGTAGATAAGTTTATTTAATTTTCGCAAGCATTTCATATATTTTTCGTTATGGATGGAGTCCTTGTCCTCATCGCTATTATTCCTGTTCTCTAAATCGGACTCTAACGTTTCTCCCTCGTTACTTGTATCCAACTTATCCTACGAGTGTCGGTTATTATCCGAAAAACGATTCATTTAATCCAGCTAAATATTAAAAGTTAATGACTTTACACGTCGTTCCACAGATATAATAACTAAATATCTACATTCTCTTATAAACGTAAAAACATTCTTGATATAATTATTAATAACCTAGTAATGAACGAGCTAATTTCGACTTAATAACAAGTCGTATAAGGGATAGTTAACTGTAATAAAAACGTAAACCCAAAATTAATGCTATTAATAATGAAACGAAATCGAATATAAGTCAACAACTACATACGGCTTCTATTAGCTATCGTTAAAATTATGGGCGGATTCGCAATCTAAATAGTTACTTTCAAACGGTCTATTAAATACATTGTAATACGTTGAACAAGAATACCGTTATTTACCAAGTATCAGCTTATATAAATGTTATAAGTATCGTTTTAAATGTGTCTGAGTAAGGTTTTCATTACAAGAGGTATCGCACGGTACTTTATAGTTGTCATTACTACTGTATACATAGATACTATACTTTTCGGTTCTTTCTCGTAGCTTTTTTACTTATTTTTACACATCAAATAGTCTTGAAGCCTTATATCTTCGCTATCTATTTATATAAAATAGGACTACGATCCAATAGTTATTCGAAGTTAATTTTAGGGTAAACTTCTCTTAGGGTATTCGTTAGGTTAAAACGTTTTTTTAGGGCGACTTCAAAATACTCGGATAAGTACGGTATCCTTTTTTTTTTTCGCGGTGTTTATTTCGTACTCCTTTTATGTAACGGTACTAGACTAGAATTCTTTGTTTTACGAAATCGCTTTTTATCGGCTTAAGTTATCGATAATATAGTTTAAAACCATAAGCTCAGAGGGTAAGTGAAGTTTAGCCTTATACGAGTAAAAGGTTCTGCCTTTTCGCTTTTTATACGAGTGTATAAGTTTACAAATCTCGTAGTTCGAGTCTTACGGCATTTAGTAGTCTTCAAAAGCGTAATATCTTCGATCTTTTTACTTTCTTATTTGTATCCACGAATATATTGGTATTTATCGCGGATAAATTTGTTATTTTTACGCGTATATGAACCTTTTTCGCAAGTACTTCAGTTTTTGAGTTCGGTTTCAATATTTTATATATTATTTTCTGATATATTGGAGTCTATTTAATATTAAGGGTATGTTTAGTTAATGTCGAAAGTAGGATGAAAATCCTGATATTTGGTTAACTTATTAATATTATGAACGGTAGCTCGCACATTTTGACATATGTTTCGCCTCACATTTTCAACTCCTCGGGAGTTACTTACCCTACCAACGTAAAGTCTCGTAGCTAATACGTCTTTACCTATAGTTGTTGGAGATAAAAATAATCGTAACACGTAATTTAATAATGCTTACATAATTAAAATACGTTTATGTATTTTTTTTAGGTTATCGGTATTTATTTCCCTTATTGTTTTTTTGTTAATATATGATCCGTGAATTAGCTATAATCGTTTTAAAATGAATTAAAAGTAGGCTGAACATAGGTTTTAATACCTACAAGTATTTTATAAACTATAGGGCGTATTTCTCCTATTATCCTAGGGTATTAGTTTGCCTATTTGTTTTCATATGAGTTTCACAATCCGTATAGCCTTAACAAATACTCTCTTTGTTACATACTTTGAAACGCTATTTCATTTTTTTAAAATAAAAAGAAAGGGCTGTTATTGCGACTAAAGATTATAATTTCTGAAATTAACGTCTTTTGTATAATGTCATATATTATTTCGTCCTTATATATACTGTTTTCGTGTATAAGGTTTTAAAAAACTAAATGGTTAGTTACTTTCGGTTTTAACGTTATATATTTCCTTTAACTGTTGTTCACCAAGTGTATAAGAAAACGGTTTCTTAATTATTTTTATGATATATAAGGATATTGAATGGGCAGGTTATTCGCTTTCCTTACGTACTTAACCAACGACTCGTAAAAACGTCGTTCGAATAAATTTAGTTTAATCATTATACTAATATTTGTTATTATTGTACGGAATTCAAACTGAGAAGTAAAACGGGGGTTTCACTTGTTCTATTTTCTGCGTTCCGCATCTGGTATATTTTATACTTTTTGGCAGACTACTTCTTCAATCCAGTTTTGAAGTAAGTCTTACCTTATTTCTCGAAAATTATGTTATTTCGAAATCATGTATCCGCTATGATTTTCACGTCCTCAACATAGTGGTTCACTCTTTCGCTAGGCTATCCTGCGAATATCTTTGTAAAAAAATTTTCAAAGGTATAGCAATTGAAATAATAGTATTTAATTACGGAGTCCCTCTAGCTAGTTAGTATTACTATAGTTTTAAAATAATAAAATATCTCAAAGTAGTATGTTTGTTAAGTAGTCGTATTGCTCGGATTAAGTTTACGAATTTAGATAATTTGTCTTTAGCTTGTCTTTTCAACCTGATTCGATCCAGTTTTTCAAACAGTCATCTTTGAATGAATTGATCTCACTATCTGTATTTTCGTTTTCTCTCTCATCGTACTCGTTCTTGTTACGTGTGTTCTCGTGGTTCTCGCTCTCTCTAAGTGTGTATTAGTTCTCGTTGCATGGGTTCTCGTTCTCTCTACATGGGATCTCGTTCTTGTTAGATGGGTTCTCGTTCTCGTTACGTGAGTTCTCGTTCTTGTTACGTGGGTTCTCTTTCCCGTTACGTGGGTTCTCGTTAAATTTGAATGCGAATATACGAGATGTGTAAAGTAATTTGACGTCTGTACAAGTCACCAAATAATTAAAATTCAAAGTGGGGGAGCTTGGAAGGTATTTAAAGGTGTGGAGAATAGATTTGTATTATTGTTATTCTAGTTTGTTCAAAGCTTCCATGTACCCCTTTATTCTCCAAACATATCTCCTATAACTTCGGGTAGCTATTTCCCTAGTATAAGTTATGCTTGGTATACAAACCAATCCTCCATGCTATGAGAGGCTAATTTAAAGGCGAAACTAAAAGTTTACCTAATGGAGGACCGCCTAGTTAACTTGAATGGTATCATAATTACGTTTCAAAAAGGATATTTTAAAGCTTACTTAAAAAGATTAATTGAATAAAGCTGCCCTTATTAACCTAACTAGCGTAAAATAAGTTGACAAGGAGAAATATTAGCGCGTAAGTAGAGTATATGTTATATTCTTCATACAGCCAAAACCGCCGTTGCACCTTTTTATAGTGATGTAATATTAAATAAGCCCGTCAAATAATGTATGTAAAACTTTCAACAAGCGCCTCGGATAGAAAATTAGCAATCCAAAGAGCAACCTCCGCTTTATATCACTTGATATACTTATAGTAAAGCTTTTTATTTTTATTAATGGATCCTTTGTCAATAATACCGAGTAAAATTCTCAAATATGATTTATACTTTTTTCTGTAACGAAATGCTGATTCACAACGGTTTTATCCTCCCTAATAACTTTATTTATTACAACATAACGAAATATTAACGGGTTACCAGGAGCGTTTCAACCTTTAAAATCTATGCCATGGTTAAAAAAATCAACTCCAGTTTTATTATAGCGATAACTATTCAAATAATTGTTTCTAATCTTGCCTTATAACCATTTCCTGTAATTATTAATAATAATCTCTTTTACATTTACAAATACCTTATTAATTTTAACATCACAAACAAAAAACGCTTTATAATCGATATTATAGCTTTACGCGAGTCGTATAAGCGCCGCGAAATTAAAAGGACGAAATAGATCGATGTGAAATTAAACACAGCGGATATGATAATTAAAAGCTTTTGTATTTAAAAGTGCTTTCTTTTTTGGCGTTACTAAAAAGGGTTTACAACTTTAACCCAAATAGGTGTTTTACTTCTCACCCATTTATTTTTATTTTTTACGTTTCTTATATATTATTTCCCTTTTAAATAAGTTATTTACTGTATTTCTCATTTATTATGACTTATGTTATGTTTTTAACGGTTTTCTAATACATTAGCACTATTTACATTCATCATTTCCCTCTTTTTCAATATATTATCACTTTTTATATTTGTTATCTGGAGTTTCACCAATATATTATTCATTTTTACTTTCACCACTTATTACTTACGTTAGGATATTTTTGACAGATACAATCTTAATAATTTATAGCTATCTGTTGGAATAGTACTACATGCAGTGCAGTAGTTCAACTTTACTTATAGTAAAGTTGACTGAACTAAAAGTTGAGTGTATTATTTGGGTGGACTTACTGCATTGGGTGTAAGTCGAGTGTAGTACGCTGAAATTCACTCTAGGTTACAGGCTAAGTAGTTGGTCATAAAAATCACAGTGCAGACCGGCTAACAGTCTGATAAACCTAGAATAATACATCTAGCACTTGACCAATACAATACTACTATTACTTCGACCACGATTAGAATCGACAACGTTGTAACGATTTAAGGCCCTACCAATACTAATCTGTGCTTATTGGGTTAAGTATAGATTGGATAAGTAGAATAAAAAGCTAGTTTCTGGTTATGCTTTATGAAAGACTAAGGTAGAGGAAAGATTTTATAAAGAGCCTCTAGTAATGCGTCGGTTTTTACGGAAGTAGGTAGAGAAGACTTCTAGGTTACGTCGGTTTTTACGGCAGTTCAAAGGTAGCGACGGTATCGCTATTAAAAATATTATGAAATTTTTATAGATCTTTTTTTTAAAAAAAAACGTTGAGATTAACTGTTAGAAGTCTTAAAGTTCGGCCAGTTGGTAAACTGCTAAGTCAGTATTAATGAGGGCACTATTATTACAAGAAAAAAGACTAAATCCTTCTATTAAATAACTTATAATAACAAACAACCTTCGACCTTACCTTTTACACCAAACCTTTGCCCCTACTTTATTTTTTTTTACTTCCCTTACGTCAATTTAATCGTTAAGATCGCTGCCTTGAGCGAAAATATCAAGAATCACTTAATCGCATTAAGAAAGCCACGCTACGCGACCCAACGCCAAATCGCTAAGCTCTTATGCGATTTTACGCCAAAATATTAAGTACTTTATGCTTAAAATTACCAAGTCCCTCGTTTTGAGTATCCTACACGTCCTATATAAACCAAACCACCAAGATAGCTTCAAGTTAGGAATATATAAAGAAAGTTGAAACCCTCAGAAAAGTGTTCGTTAACTATTAAAACGAATAGTTTGAAATTATAAATGTTAACAAAACTTGAATTAAAGCCTACCTAAATATTTATGTTAACTAATATATTATCGATATAAATCTAGGTGCCGAATACAGCTATACCGCTCGCGTTTTCCAAGATTTCCGCGAGTTTTTTTAACTATTGAACCCTTAATATATGGAAAATAATCTAGCGTACGGTTAGGGCTAGGTTAAAAAAGGAGGTTACCAGCCGTGGCATTTATATCCTTGAAAATATCCTATTAAGATTTGCGGAACCCTTTTTTAAATTGGGTTAACAAAAATACCACTTTTAATACCCTTATCCTTGAGACTTTTAAGGAAAAAGAAAAGGCGTTAAGGGATTTTAGCGCCTATATATACGTTCAGGGGGATTTTCATTTTATCTTTAATAAAGTTAAACCTATTCCGTTTTGTTAATAAGAAACTTATTAACCTATTCGGCTGCTTAGCACCCCTACATAATAGCGCGGAATACGTTTTAACGGCGGCAGAACACATAAAGTAACGGTCGCCAATGCGGCCAGAGATATTGACGTCGACGCCTTAAACCAGTCAATTAAGTAAGATCTTCAAGTTCTTTAAATCCTTTAAGCTCCCCTTTCCCCTTAATATTTTACTCAAAATCGCCAAGCTCCTTAAAAATCTTTCTACAATAGGTTTACCTATATGCTGAAACCTATTAAAACTCCTACTACAGGACTTTATCCCTCAGGTTAGGCAACTAATAATTACACTTAATACTATACCTCGAAAGCTTTGAGGTTTAAATTGCCAGTAAATACCAATTAAAATTGGGACAACTATCGCGACATACCCCTAAGACTTTTTAAAATAGTTAATATTGATTGCATACTCCTTACAGATTTCGCTAAGATTTAAAACGACGTAGAAAAGAATAACGGAAAGCCCTACAACTTCTTCGACACTAAAATAATGCCTTTTTTTAAGCATTTGCAAATAGATAGAGGTTCCCCCCCCCCCTTTTTTTTTTTACTATTCCCCGGAATCCTCATAGGGTACGCCAGAGACTACTACCTAACCTTCATTACCCGAGTCATTACGTTTTACGAAATCTACGACGGCATAAAAAACTACTTCGAATAAGATATTCACCTCATCTAATATAAGCTAGTTATAACTTTGGAGAAAGGCAACCAATTTAACTTTAATAAATCGTCAATCTGTATACTTAGTATTGATACTAGCCTTAATTTTCGTTAAAATAGTTACAGTATTAACTTAATCATAACTAATGAAACTAACGTATTTAAAGCTTAACGGTATTTAGAATAATATGCTTATAGTAGCTATATTGTTACTTTATGCTAATTGAAAGCTTTTTATAGCCTATCGATTAAGACATAAACAAAAAACCTAATAAACCAAGATTTTAACTATTTAAATAAAAGGTTTAAATAATTAAAAGAGAACGAAAATCGAAGGATTAATATAATACTAATTAATTTATCGAAAGCTTAATGAATAATCTTCACGAATAGTTTTTTTTTTTACAAAAAGCACCGACTTATTTTTTCAATCGACTTTTTAACAACCCTTATAAATAAATACAGGCAGGGAAATCAATTTAATATCATCAGCAATTTAATCCATTAAACTTCCTTTAAATAAAAAAAAGATTATATGCAATATATATACTTTAAAAGTTCATATTATAATAATTAACTTTACTATAGACATAATATTATAAAAAGCCCTTCATATTATTACCGGGTAATTAAAATTTCATTTCATCCAGATAGTAATTTATATAAATTTGAAAAATTAATTCAAATTACCTTCAAAATTTTAAATTACCAATAAAAACACTTGATAATCAATGTAATAGTACTTTATAAAGCTTATAAAGGCAGGGAAATCGAGGAGTTTCAATAAATCGATAGAAGAGATAATTTTGTTTACGTTATAACGAATATATCATTCAATAAGGCCTTTAAAAGGTTTATAGATAGTAATAGGCTAATTATACGTATTAAAGGCTATATTGATATGTCACCTGATAAGACCAAGTAATATGTTAGTGAATAGGGATGTATTAGAAAATTAAAAGACTATTATCGGTAAGGTCTCTACCTATTCATGTGAATTAAACGAGTAAAAGAGTAATTATAAGATTGGTATTGTTGTAGTAAAAGATAGATAGATTGATCAAGAAGAAGTATTTCAAAGAGTGTATGCCACGGGGGGGAGGTTATAAACCCTTAATCCGGGCAGTGACTTTTTTTCCGTGCATGTTAGAATACCTATTTCAGAACGTTCCATAAATTTTCGTATGGTCTAGAATAACCATTTCAAACCGCTTCATGTATCATAAACTTTATGTTTTGCAATAGTACAGCCTGTAATATGACATGTTATCATGTACTCTGCAGGAGAGTAACTTGTAATACAGTGTACTGTCACTTAGCTTATGTATACTATCTATAAGGGTATATAGTAATATTTATATAAGCAATCTTTTCTTTTTTCCTTATATGCCTATAAATTAATAATGATAGTATAATCGTAACGAGTCTATATACGTAGATTTGTAATAATAGTGTAGTTATAGTATAAATTGCAAAGATTTAAAATAGTATGTTTTGTAATAATAATATGGTTGTGATACCAATTGCAAAGGTTCGAATTAGTAATTCTAAGCCGCGGTGGTAGTTGTAATAAGGGCCTGGTTAGTGTAATTGATTGGTAACAATATAGTTATCAATAACGTCTTTTGTTAATTATAATAAAGGTGTGATTACGTAGGGGTGATTAAGCCATTACGTGTTTTTAGATTAGTATGAAAAAATGTATTGTTTCGGTTTAAACAAAACTTCCCCCCTCCTTTAAATACACGTATCACCAGTTAATATAAATTTATATTTTGATTTAATCCAACCTTTTCTTTTAACTACCCAATTTAAGCTGTTTTAATAAGTAGGTCACTTAACCAATACCTATATGCAAACCGTTCCTTTAAATAGATATCGCGTAAAAACAAGATGGCTAAGCGCCGTTTGGCGCGAAAACGCCGTCGCGCTACCGCCGCCGCAGCTGCAATCATTACCACCGCCAGTAGCCCGCCCTTATCGGGCACAATTTTATCTATAATTGCCTCCCCGCCCATCGTTGCCACCCCTTCAGCCCCCTTAAGCCCCGTCGCTGCCATTTCAGCCCCGTTTTCCTCCGTTGCCGCCGCCGCCTCGTCTCCCACCACCGTCGCCACCACCCTCTTACCGGTTTCTTCAGCCTCCACCGTTGCCGCCACCCATTCTTTTTCCACCTACCTCTCCCTCTTCCCTCTTAAACTCACAGGCCAAAAAAAAATAAGGGGTTCTTAAAGTCATATACCTTACCCTTTCTTTACAGGTAAAAACCCCTTTACTTGTAACATCCCTTCGGCGCCGTAAATGTAGCCTTACAAAACTTTTCCGCGGTTTGTAATTACCTAATCCATCCGTATATATATTTTTAATATTCTCGTAAATAAGGAACAAAAGGCGTACTTACTTCGTCACCTAGTGCTTCATATCGCTATAGTGCGCCACGAAGCCTTTTTAACGCATAAATCGTTAAAACAGCGTACTCAGATTCATAGTTTCGGGACGCTAATAGATTAACATTACATACTGTATATTGCATCCGTGGCCGCGGGTAAGTCTATTGACGATTGTCACGAAAACGATGGTTATTCAGCTCATTATCACTATTACAATCGAATTGATAACAGATACACCTACATTTTATTGCTTTTAGGGCCGTAGGCTGAAGCTATGATACGCGCTCACCGGATTTATGATAAGTTTTAATCGATCCCTAAAAATATCCCTTATTAAAAAAATTACTAGGGCGTTTCGAAAAACAACTGCTGTCGTAAATAATTAAAATAGGTCGATTATAATTAGTAATAGACGTTAACCGGTGGACCAAAGAGTCGGTGGCCCCTATTGCCGCTTTGAAATGGGGTCTACGTATATATTACGCAGGCGAGTTTAACGATGTTATCGTACATAGCTATAAGGAGGGTAAAAACCCCCTTACGTTTTTGCCTAAGGGCATGCGACCTAAGGTGTAGGTCCATATACTTGCTGGCGTTGATAACATTGATGAAAGTGATAACGGTAAAGTTAACACAAATGGGAAAGGCGACAGAAATAATGGTGGGGATGTGACAGCGTCACCCTTTTCCTTTCCTTTTAATAATGACTAACTGCCTCTTAGCGGTCAAGATAGCGCGCCCGGCTATATTAATGTTACTACTTTTCCTTGAAATAAATATTTTTTAACTAATAAATATAACTTAAAGCATATAAAATAAAAGGAGGCAATAAGTTTGAATCGGTACGATATTATAGATTGAAATAGAGAGGGGAAGGGGGATAAGAAGTAAAATATTATGTAGGTTCGAAGTGTGTAGAATAAAGGGTGAAAGTATTTTAAAAAGCAGTGCGAAGTCATATATTCGAACCCAGGGGGGCGAATAGGAAAAAAAAATCGGGCTGAAGGGTATAGATCGAAGTTTGACGATATTTCATGAGTGGCACAAAATGGTAAATTCAAACAAATAAAGTAGAAGGATGGAAAATTCGGTAAGATCGAGGCGTATAAGACAAAAGGTGGTAGAATTTTGGGAGCGGCGCGAAATGGTAGGGTTAAATAAAGGCACCAATTGTGGAGCTACGTGGATTACGGGATTCAGACCGCTTAAAATCGGTAAAAGTGGTGTAATAGTCTATTGGATTCGTAAAACCTTTTTAGCTATATTAATAAATAGCATTATTATCGTTATAATCTTTTTAACTCTTCGTTCGGTATAAATTTTATTATTACGTTTCCCGTGTTGAATTTTCTATCGATCTTTTTTGTTTTTTTCGATTTCCCGGCATTTATATAACTTTCGCAAAGCCATAATATCTATTATCAAACGTTTTTCGTTCGTAGTATCTAATTTAACCAAACACTTAAGAACTAAAAGAAATTAGTATATATAACGAGAGGGATAAGGCGTAAACTAAAGTTAGAAATAATTATCCAAACCGTTATCGTTATAGTAATATCCGAATAGAACCTTTCAACTAAATTATAAATTTCGAAAGTCAGGATGTTTTTCGTTACCTTTATGTATTTGGTGGAGCTTTAATAAATAATGTTATTATGAAGTGTAAAGTTATTCCTTATTGGTATTTCGTTATCGAGGATTAAAATAAAACTTATTTACGAATTATATTCAGAGTTATAAACGAAAAATCCGTTAGTGAAAATAAATTGCTTTATAATACTTATATCTAGCGGTATAAATTCTAAACCGCGTTTCGGATTGTGTATTTGTTATAAAAGGCGTTTATTAAGCGCTTTGTATATATCGTCTGATGGAGCCGTTTAACATTATGTGGCGACCGAAATGTTAAATACCTCTTTTGGTTATATTATAAAAGCAACCTAAGTGCTATGTAAGCGTCAGTATTTGTATTCTTCAGCCCATTTTAAGTTATTTAAAACAATAAAAGCAATTTTATCCAACTGCCCTTTTTACGTAAAACCTAAAACGCCGTTCCGAAAAGTAATAGTGACGCTATTAAAATCGATTATGTGCTCTTTTGTTAGGTACGTCTTAGGTTTCGCTTTTAAACCGGCCTTCAAAGGTTTCTTTTCTTCAAATACGGAAAACGAAACGTTACGTAATGTTAGTATGTTGTCTGTTTGTATTCTTATTAATGTAAAACACTTAAAATGAGCCGTTAAAACCAAAAAGCACGGGTCGAAAGTCGAATTAATTATTTCGAACCGGTTTTTTATGGTACCTTTAATAAGTGTTATACTAGTAAACACCTACGTTATTCAAACTGTAAAGTGGTTTTATAATACTTAAATTCGGTTTAAGTAAGTGATATTATTTAAGATTTTAAGATATATCAGCGTAAATACGTCGTTTAAATCGCTCTTCAAATTAAATATATATCTACGATATGTTATGGAGTTCGATATATAGCTTATACGGTATGTTGAGGGGGGCTGTAAGCGTAAAAACCAAACGGTAACTGGCCTGTTATAATATAGGCGACTGGGTTATAATATCTATTCTACCATTATCATTATAACTTTTGATAATTAAATGGGTCTTTTCGTAAATCTTTCCGATTTTATCCCTGATTTCATGGATAAGGCGAGTAGGAAAATTTTAATAGACGCCGTAGGTCGTTGGGTCGAATCGTTTAAAGCGAAATAAGCTCTAGTCGATTAGGGCAGCAATCTATATTTGAGTGGATTACTCGAATAGGGTACCTGAAGCAGTAATAATAGTGTAGTAGCGGAGCTTTAAGCTAAGTTCGTGGTTTGTTATCTCCTTTTGGGTAATGAAAAACCCTGCGATAAAGGCCTCAGGGCGTTTTTTGATTTTCGAGTTAAGGGGGCGACCCCGGTAGCGAGGTATGAGTAGGCTTGATATAAATGGACCGTTTTAGTCTGGTAAAAACGGGATGAATGTATAATTCGGAGGGTAAGCTAGAGTTGAGAACGGTTTAGATTCGTTATTTTGGGTGGTGTCTCGTTGGCGGTTTTATTCTAATTACGGTTTCGGGCCGTTTCTTTTCATTTTTTTTATACTTTAGTATTATTATTTAACGAAATAACCTCATATCGTTTAATTAATCAACAAGTATATCATAGCCTTTAAACCCGTTGATTTTCTCAAGGTTAGTCTATTTATCTTTGGTTTTCCAAATTAAAACCTTAGATTGTAATGGTAGGTTTAAAACGCTAGTTTCGCGTAGGTTATTCCTTATAACTACCGTTTGAATATATAGTTTTTGGCCTGTTAGAAACGTAATGTTATTATAGCCTTCACAATAGTATTCTCTTTTTATACCGTGGTTTATGATAGTGTAAAGTTTATGAAAATCCTTGGGTAAACACCCAAAATAAGGAGCATAGGGATAAGCCTGCTTAAGCTAAAAGTGTTGCTAACAGCGCTAATCGTTATCTAAAGGATAGATTCCTTAAAATTGGTACCCTTCAATTCCTCAGATAGTACTATATACGCTTTTTAAAGCGGTCCATAATACCGTTTACATTTTCCAATGCCTTTTAGAACTTTTACTAAAATTGACTTACACTCGTTACCGGTTATTCGAGCCCTAATACGCTTTTCGGTAAAGTTAAAAGCCGTATTAGAGTCGTGTATAGTCCAGTTTAAGGGCACTAGGTAAACTTTTAACTAATAATTAACTAAAGCGTTTTAACAGTTTGTAATGAAAGCGCTTCATATAAACTTTATGGTTTAAAATAATGTTACCGTATCGACGGCGTAGAAAACCAGTTGGCTGTTTAAATACACAATATTAATAATTACCTCGTAGTTAAAGTTTACATCGTTCCAAAGGCGAAACTTAAACCGAAATAAATCCTATAAGTGTAGCTAGTACTTATAACAAAACTTTTCGATAGCTTGAAGTATGGTTTTTCCTATATTCGTATAACTTATAACATGAAGTAGATGTAAAAGGCGTTTTACAATAGGGTTTTCGAATTTACGGTGTAAAATCCACAATTTCAGCTACGTTAAGTAATTAGTTTTAATTATACATATTTAGAGAGAAATCATAAAAAGCCGAACTTAAACCGAAATAGTACGAATACTTTATTCAAGGCGTAAATAAGTTGTTTAATTGTATTTCGGATCTTAATTCCTAGTTTATTTATATTGGTTAATAAAAGCAGAAATATTACTTCAAAGTTTATTACGTAAAAATTAACCCGTTCGAATCGCGTATTCATAATAACCGTTTCAAGTGATAACGCTTTACCTTTATTAAATAAGACCTTTCGGTATTTACCGGTTCGAATTAATTAAAACTTCAGAAACTTCGCTACGAACGCGTCGAATTGTCACTTTTCGACTGTTAAAATTTCGGTTATATTAATGTTAGGAATGATGTATTAAAACCGGTTATCTTATTTATTTAAAAGCGTGAATTGCGACACTATGTCGGCGTTGAACGCTTCATCTACGTAATTCACACCTGTAATATATAGAAATAAGCCGTTCTGTAAGCCTATAAAAATACGTTGGGCGGTTTTATCGTTTTAGGCTATTAGGTAAACATCATTATTTTCAAAGCCTTCTTTTCTGGATATATATTCTTAGGGGTAGGCGTTAAGGCTATTATTTGTACATTTGCATTTAGCTACATACATGATGAAGTTAGCTTTTGTCCGATATTTAAATATATATTCGGTTTTAAACTATCGTTTAACTCAAATTTTCTTGTAAACGGGGTAGTTAGTAAATTAACAGTCGATTTTACTGTATAAGATATAACTCTTTTATAAACCCACGAGACTTCATATGCTTTTTCACAAGTATTGTTATAGTTGCAGCACGTTTCGACTATTTCCGAACGATCTTCTTTATCCCCTATTATTAATATTCCCCTCTTAGTACTTATATTTTAAACGCTCGTTTTACTTTAGGTATAGTTTAAATGTTTGATTTAAAACGTAATAAATGGTTTCGACGAGGTTTTCTTTGGTAATTTAGCCTTTACCTTTGGGTTTTTCGACCATAAATACCAATCAAAAGCCTGTTTATCGGTGTATAAAAGTTTTAAGTGGTATCCTAAAGCTTATACAAAAGGTTTTTAAGTCCTTATTAGGCTTAAAAAGTATAAAGTCGAAATCCGAGTTTCCGTAGTATACTTTCGTTATAACTTAAATAAACAATTTATTCTCCTTATATTATACTTCAAGGGTTGCTTGTAACTTTCGAAACTTAATTAATAGGATGGTAAAAACTTTGTATAGGTTTTTATTGGCGTTTTTCTATTAGTTCTTTACGGATTTCTAGGTCGTATTAGTTTAATATTTATCGTAAACTTCGTGATTAATCTCTATAATAAAGTGTGATTTTAAGCGGTTATAACACTTCGTAAATATATTTAACTACGTAAAGTGATATTTGTACTGTTTTTTGGTTTACATGAATAATATACCGGGTAAAATAACATAAAATTAGAATGGTTCGATATTTCGTCTTTTGTAAATATGAAGCATAACACGTATTTTTTTTATCGAATATATCGTATAGTTTACTGTTATAGTTCTCGTCTCTATCCTAAAGCCTGGAGAAATTTGTAAACTTTATAGGATTACTTTTATTAGTGGGAAAGTGGTATGGTAAAAGGTTATAGTAGGGATCGTAGTTAACGTGTATAAGTCCATAGGGTACGTATTAGCGTTTTACGCCGTTCGTTGTATTTTGGAGTGGGTTGTTTTTGGTGTTTTAGCCGTTTCCGTTATAGCCGAACGGGTTGTTTTCGGTGTTTTAGTAGCTTTCGTTTTGGTTAAACAGATTGTTATTCGTATTTGAAAAGTGATTTGGTAATTGGTTTCGTTTTATAATGTATAGTGGTATGGGGATATAGTATACACGTTTAATGAATAGGATCATAGCTGCTTTTCTTTTTCCTTAAGGTTTGTATTCCTAACTTAGGATACGAGTATAATATTGTGTTGTCCTACGCTTTGTATTTTTCGTTTCGTTCATATATACTTTACCACCTGTTTTTTATATTTCGATTGGTAATATCCTTTTACAAATCCCGTTTGGTATATATCTTTATCTTTCAATTTAGCAAGTCAATAAGTTGTACTATTTCGAATGGAGCTTTTATAAGGCGGTTATTCCTGCCTCCTAGGGTATTAATGCCTCCGCTTCGCAGTTAAATTCATAAAGCTTTAGCAATAAAAGGGTTTACTATTTATCATATACTTAACGTCTAATTTGAAAATCTTTCGTAAAAGTTATTTAATATATTAGGTCTTTGGATTTTCTCCTTTTAATACCAAAAAATTACGGTTAAGATATACGAATTTACCGTATATAAATCTAATTCCTTAACTGGTAAATCGGGGGTGTTATATTAAAAGCTCAGGTCCATTTCGTATATTATAACCTTTTTCATTCCTATATATTCGACTAAAATGTCGAAGTAAGCGTTAGTTTCCTCCGGTGTTATTAGTATTAGAGCTATAGCTGTAGGTATTTTGGGGTGGTTAGAGATAACTATTTTTACATATACCTGGTATATTAGGGCGACGTAAATTGGTAATTTCGCGCCGTGGTCAGATTTTAATACGTTTAGATATTAAAGTTCGGGGTGATTCGTTTTACAAACGGCAAATACAAAGTAAATAAAATGAATGGATCGGTTGAAGTAAAGTTATTAACGTTTACTAATACAAATAAATTTCAAATAGAACGTAAATAAAACGTAACTACAAACTAGGTAAACGTTTCAAATTAGTTTTGTTAACGCTTAGTAATGTTATATTAGTTAAAAAGCTAGGAAAACTGAAACCTTTCGAGTACTAAATTTAGAATACATAGAGCGAACGTGGGAAGACGAATATGGTAAAGGAAGTGTAAGTATAAGAAAGGTCTATTATTTAATCCGGTGTATAAGTCTTAGTTTATGTTTGGTAAATGGTCCGGATTATTGTATCGTGGTCGCTTTTACTAGCGCGGAGGATTTAGTTATTTTACTTGTAACTGATTTTAGTTTCGTAAGCGGTTGGAATGTTGTGTTTGCAGCCGCTTTTGTGTTTCGTAAGCGGTTTGGATGTCGATTTTAAATCGAATGGGTCTTAACGAAGGGTTTTGAAACTTAGTGGTTTTAGTTTATGTAGCCTGATACATAATAGAACGTTTTTCAAGAAGTGTTCGGGTACGTTGAAACTCTAAATAAGGGTTAATGATGGCGTAACAGAGCTTTTATTAAATAAAACGTTAAATAAGAGTCAATAATATCGTATTGAAGTTTTCTTTTTTAAAGTTACTTAGCTTTTATAATCTTGATATATATTCCGTATAATTTTTATAAAAATGTAATATTAAAGTACAAATAGTTGGAATCGTTATAGTATCCTATTATAGGTATTTAACTTGTATTTATCCTTTTTTTCCTAGGCTGTTTGTAATCGACTGAGTCGGCTACTAATTGGTGTCGGTAAGGTATTTGCCTATTTACGTAAAGTAAACGAATAAAAAATTAATTATAAGATAAGCATTATTATAGTAAAAGATAGATAGATAGATTAGGAAAAAGTGTTTTAAAGAATATATATTACGGAGGGAAGGTTATAAACCTCCTATCCGGGCAGTGGCTTTTTGGCTGTATACTTTGGAATACCTATTCCAAACCGCTCCATACATTGTCGTTCGGTTTGAAATAACCATTCCAAACTACTACATACATAATGCACTTTTTATTTTGCAAGAGTGCAGCCTGTAACGTAATACGTTATCGTTTACTCTACAGAAGATCACCTTACAATACAGTATACTACCACTTGGCTTATATATACTATCTATAAGGGTATATAGTAATATTTACAGTTATTAAAGGAATAGCAATTTCTATGAATGATATAGTTAAATAAAGGGTAATAGTAGGTTAATCAACCCATGTACGTTAAATAAAATAAAAAATAACTTAACCTACGTTAGTTTAAATGACTAATCATAATAAAAGTTATAATAGCAGTAGTGAAGGGGTAATAGTAGTAGTAATAGTAGCCGAATTAACATATATAGGTTAATTAAAGTAGCAAATAACTTAATTTATGTAGATTCAAAAGACCAATGGCGGCAGTAGTCTAATATACGTAAGTTTATAGCGAAAAGTTTAATATAGGAGGAAATAAAGTCAAAACTTGGAGTTGAAGGGAAATTAACGGTAATTAGGGTTAATTTAAATGCGAAAATTAACTAAAATTAATGAAGGTCTGACTAGTTAACAAAAATGTAATTGGCAATAACTGGAAACGATTAATGAACTATATTAGCGTATAAACGCAAAATAAAAAGCCGGCAATGTTAAAATAGTAGTAATTATAATATAATAGGCTATCTTTATTTATAATAAAGCTAACTATACTAATTTCAAATTAATTGTATTGTTTATAAGCTTACTATATTAACTACAAGTTAAGTAAAATAAACGCCCACTTTATACTAGGGTACGAGCTAAGCAATTAGCCATAGAAATTAATATGCAGACCGGCTAGCGGTTTGCCAAACCTAGAACAATATATCTACCACTTGGCCACGCAATACTACTGTTACTTCGACCAATCGAATAGACAACGTTGCAACGTCTAAAGCCCTATTAGGCAAGGCCTACCGACAATGATACTATTTCTTTTCGAATTATGTGATTATAGAGGAATTGTTAGAATAGTATTACATGCAATATATTAGGTCAACTTTACTGTAAGTAAAGTTGACTGTACTGCAAATTGAGTGTATTGCTTTGTGGAGACTTACCGCATTGAGTGTAAGTCGAGTGCGGTACACTGCACTTCGCTCTAGGGCACGGGCTACGCAATTGGCTATACAAATTACAGTGTAAACCGGCTAGCGGTCTGCCAAACCGAGAACAATATATCCACCATCTGACTACTGCAATACTACTGTTACTTCGACCAATCAAATCGACAACGTTGCAACGTCTAAGGCCTACCAACAGGAATTTTCATTTTTAGGATTCTGTGGTGCGTACTTTTCATAGCTCATTTAAAATTTGCATTCGAAACACGTAACCATGCAAATAGGTCATTCCTAAGTTTACACTGTAAATGGATTCTTCGTGTTACGATATAAAGCTACCAGGGCTGTACAGCTGTAAACATATATGATATCCACAAGTCTGCTAAGCAAATCAAGTGTATAGGCATATACGAGGCGGTATCTTAGATGGGAAGAATTGTGGTGGTGGTGCCTGCGGTGACGATCGGAAGTAGGACGGAACTTGGACTAAACATCAAACTCTTCCCTCCTCTCTTTTCCTCCTCACGAATCCTCCCTAACAGTCCCTTTCCCTACTGGTCCCTGCCAACTATACTTCAGGATACACTTGATCGACTGCTGTCCCTGCTTGTAGCTGACTCGTTGTGGTGTCATGCCTGCCAGTGGGAAACTTTTTCGTTGCAGGGCATGACATCCAGTGATGAGGTGAGAAATGGCAGGATTGTGTCGTGACTCGTAGGCAGCAGGCGCAACGTCAGTAGGAGGAGGGCTACTACGAAACAGTACATAGTCAGTCAGTAATAGCAACAACGCACTGGGAGATGGCCCCCATCGGAGCTCTAGACTCGGATGTCGAAGGGGGGGCGGCCGTGCGCAATGACTCGAGCCGTGCGAGCGAGCGAGACACGACGCGGACGCGGTATGTCAGAGCTCGGCCGACTGACTTGGTCCGACGTGCTGCTGGTTGCCGTAGTATCTAGGAGGGTTCTTGATGCTGCACAGATCGCGTTTTGGGACGCGAGACCGACCGGTGCTGTGTTTCACTTGCATAGTATGTGTCGTGGCTGATGATGAATGGGCACAGAACGACCTGTCGTGCTGTCGGCCTTGAGCTTGTTGTGGACCGGGCACGGGCTTGCTCTCTACACCAGGTGCACGACTGGAGACCATCCGATGGCACAGAGCCGGACGAGGACGGGGCTGGGCACTGTTCTGGCCGGGCCTCTCGCTCTGGTGGGCACAGTGTATTGGTCAGGGCAGCCACGTACGTTGGCCGGAATCGAGACCGGAGCGAGCGCTCGCTGACGGCGTGGACATAGCAGACCTTGATCCTCACAGCAGTGCTCATTGTTGCCGACTGGGCGTGGCCCTAGCAGCACGAGTATGCACCGCTCGCGAGCCACGACCCATCGCCGTCGGCGCTGCAGGGCCTGTGGTCGCACATCAGGTCGCACATCATCACCATCGCCGTGAAGCAGGGCAAAGCCAGGCAGCGCTTCCCCAGACGCCACGTCGCCCTCGCCATCACCTGGGCCGTTGTGGCGGACCGCCTGCTCGCGACCACCGCGCTGCTCACGGGCATGGTCTGCCCCACCGGCACCTGGTGGCCCGCCGCAGGCCTCGTGCAGTTTCTGGTCCTCGGCCTTGACGCCGGTGCCTTGTTCCTGCTGGGGAGATGGAGGAGGCCGGTGCTCCAGCCTGGCGACAACGAGCCTGCGGGAAATCGCAGTGACCGCGCCCTTTCGGAGCCTCGTCGTGAGGCACCTGCTCTTGGACAGCACTCTGGCCGCTGCCGTCCTCATGGCCGGCTTGTATCTTCTGGCCTACATGACGCCCGCCACATTGGCGCTGGTGGCCGGTCCTCGCCCTTCTCGCCAACGAGACAATCCGCCACGGAGGCGAAGCCCACTACCGCCTCTCCTCCTCTCTCCCAGCGACCTCGGCCCACAAGAAGCGTCTTGCCGCCGTGCTCGCCGTGCTCATCCTCCTCCTCGGCCGCAACTACACCCGCGCAGCCACCACGCCGCCGCACGACGCCCTGCCCGTCGTCCAGGCCGCCCAGCGCGCCTCGGACGCGTGGACCGCCGCCGCCGCCGCCGCTCCTCCACCCGCCGTCGATCTTTCGTTTGCGGGGCCAGTTCACGCATTGCGACCCGGCCGAGTGCCGCGGCATGGCCGCGACCTTCTACGGCGGCACTCGAGAGGCCAAGGGCCCCCGGGCGGACTTCCAGGACCACTGGGCGTACCGGCACCTGATCGACGTCGACGGCGCCGGCTTCTCGGGCCGCTTCCTGCCGTTCTTGCGGAGCAACAGCACCGTGTACCGGGCCACGCTGTTCCGCACCTGGTCGGACGAGCGGGTTCATCCGTGGAAGCACTACGTGCCGCTGGACGTGAGCCTGAGTGGGCTGTGGGATGTGATCTGGCTCGTGAGCAGGACATTCGTGGCCAAGGGAACAGGCGAGGAGGTGTCGCTGGCCCAGCAGATCGCAGCCGACGGACGTGAGTGGGCGGCGAAGGCGTTGAGGAAAGAGGACATGCAGGTATATATGTTTAGGCTGTTGCTGGATTGGGCCAGACTGGTGGACGACGACCGTGAGCAGCTCGGCTATAATCCATGAGGAATACATTTTACATTATATTGGAGTATACCCCACATACTCGTAATATATATATTACGTACACATGAATGCACTTGAATTGATAATATTTAAGTGAAAAGTAAATAAGGCAAGTTAAATATTTGAAAAGGGTACTGGGAAATGTTTACAATTGAGAAATTTTCAGTTTATTTGAATTTTAGATGTTGAATATTATTTATATTTCGTAATTGAATTCAAATTTGTTCATTATTTACCTATGGATAATGAAAATTCTAATTTTATCGAAAGAATATAGATATAATAAACATGTTTTAATTGATTATTACTTTAATTTATATTGAAAACTGCAATTTATTATAATGTTTTTTCTTTCATATATTAATCTATTTATTATTTGATTGCATTGATTACTATCGGTAAGGTCTTTTATACGTTAACGTAAGAAGAAGAAGATAGTATTATATGTATTGATAATAGATAATCACAGGGAGAAGAGGCATACGGAGAGTGCACAACTCAGGTGAGAACTTATAAGCTCTCACCCAAAGCGTGTCACTCTATTATACACTCCGCCAACGTCCCTCTTGGGGCGTAGCACATTATTGTACACGTTGTAGGAATGTACCTTGTAACGTGACCGCTTACTAACTATAGAGATATATAATTATATTTATACAGGTAATCTTTTTTTTTAATACGCTTTGTATTTATAATCCAGTAATAATAATGCAATTTGTTCGAACCCTTAATCAGTCGTTTAATAGTGACAGTACAATTTGTTCGAGCCTCTAATCAGTTAATTACTAATAATAATAGTAATAGTATAGTTTATTCAAGTCCTCAATTAGTAGTTTTGCTAATAATAGTATCATAGGTTTTAAAGCCTTGTTCGAAAAGGTTAATAATCCTTGTAAAGACGTAAAAATTAAGGTGTGATTATCGATATTATGTATTTTGAAGTTAGTATAAAAAGAAACATTACTATTAATCTAAATAAAACTTTTTTTTTCAATAACATATTTTCACCCCTAAAATAAACCAATAATTAGCTATTCGACACTTATACGTTTAAACAACTCGTTTTTAATAAACCATTTAACGCTTTTATGTAAATTAATCATTTGATCAATACCATGTTTTAACGGTTTTTTGTAACTACATACCGCGTAAAAACAGGACCTAAAGGCGTCGTTCAATGTGATAACACTACCAAAATAAGGCCGCCGCCGCTTTAACGCGCCGCTCCCCCAATATTAGCCCCCTTAATACTGGCAGCACATCCTTAATCCTGAACTTTATTTTCTCCGCATCGCCCGCCGCTAATAAAGCCGTCACCCCTCCTTTTCCTCCTCTCTTCTTCCACTTCCCTTCTTTTCCTACCCCCTAAAAGGAGAAGCGAAAGTCTTTTAAGATTATTAACCTTACCTTTTTATTATGGGTAAAAACCACATTACTTATAGTGGCTCTTCACCAACGTAAACGTAATATTATTGAACTATAATATGATATGTAATAATTATCCCCTTAAATAGTATTATACTAATATTTATTTAAACGAAGTGAAAATAGCGGAGAAGGTTTTCCGCTTTAACGCGTAATTTGTAAAGGTATACTGCAAGGCCTCTCTAGCGCTTAAAGCGTTAAAACGGCGTACTCGAGTTTACGTTCCTGGTTTACCAATGAATACGCCTTGTATACTATACGTTATATTCGCTTCCGTGAGAAAATCTATTAACAATTACCATCAAAACGGGGGTCGCTCGTCCCACAACTATCATTACAAACGAATTGGCAACGGGTATACCCTCATTCCGATCATTTTAAGGCTGTGAACTGATACCTTATAACGCGCCCACCGTTTTTGCGGTAAATTATCCACTTTTCGTATACGTAATTTTCAAATTGATAATTTATTATTTACTTGTTTGATACCTCGTTCAAGGTTTCCTCAAAAAGCAACTACCTTTGTAATACTTAGAATAAAATAAGGTTAATTAGTACCAAACCTTAACCGGTAGCCGAAAGAAATGACAATCATTATTACTACTTAGTGAGCGGGCTTGCATATATACTATATAGGTAAATTCGACAACATTATTACGCATTGTCGTAAGAAGAGACAATCCATCCCACGCTCCTTACCCAAGAGTATGTAGCCTAAAGCGCGGGGGATACCTAGCTCTCCTTCTTGCAACAACGCTAATAGCGGCGTTGACGGTGATAGTAACTCCTGCGACTATGTTGATAACGGCTACGATAATGGTGGAAAGGATGAAAACAAAAATGAGGATGATATAAACCTCGTCTTCCCCCCCTATTCGATAGTAATTAACTGCCATATTTTATATTTGCCGGTTTTACTTACCTTGGTACAAATAGTTATACAATAATAAAATTATATATCAAAATAAATCGTAACGTAAATAATACAGAGTAAATTCAAAAATTGACAATGTGCTAGTAAAACGGTAAATGTTAAATATAAAAAGTATTGATATATTATAAGAACAGTAAATAACAAATGTAAAAAGTGATGATAAATTTTAAAAAAGGTAAATAGTCCATTTCTAGAGGAAGCGATAATTATGAGTCGTAAAATAAAAAAACATTGTGTAAGAAATAATACATCTATCTAAAGTTGAATCGAATTTTTTTTAGTAATGCTACCGAAAAGAGTATTAATAGATACAAACGCTTTTAATGCCCTATTTAAGGTGCTTTTGGTTAATGTATCTGCCGAGTTTAACTTTCCGTCGATTCATTTCAGTTCTTCAATTTTGTGGCGCTTTTATAACTTACGTAAAGCTATAATATCGACTATAAAACACTTTTCATTTATAATTCCGAGCTTAACAAGACATTTTTGAAGGTGGAAGGAGTTAAGATAAAGTACTAAAGAAAGGGGTTTTGAACTAAGGTTTGATATAATTATATTCACCATTATTGCTATAATAATACCGAAGTCGAATTTTTCAACCATATTATATATTTCAAAGGCTAAAACGCTCCGAATCACCCGCTTCCATTTCATTAAACGCCAAGACATAATGTTACTATAAAGGGTGAAACTGTTTTAAGTCAGTATTTCGTTTCCGAAAATAAATATAAACCCTATTTAAAAACTATAATCGTGCTTATTTACGAAAGATCTATTAGTAAAAATAAATAACTTTACTATATGTATATCTAGCGGTGTAAAACGGAAGTTGTGTTTCGGATTATTAATTTTCTACTCGAAATATTTATTAAATACCTTATATATATTATTTAACCAGTTCGTTCAACATTACGAAAAGATAAAAAGGCCAAATACCGTTTTTGGTTATAAAATAGATATAACCTATTCTTCATATATACATTAATATCTGTACTCATTAGTCCGTTTTACGTCAATTAAGTCAATAAGGGAAACTTTATCTAATTTCACTTTTTACGCAAGCTTTAAAATACCCGTTTAAAACATAGTTATTATATTGTTAAATTGATTAGGCGGTTCTCTATTAGATAAACTTTCAGCTTTGCCTTCAAATTAGCCTCTTAAAAATTCCCCTTATCGCAGAAAATGGTATATTTGTTGGAATAGTAGTATTGGAGTACAGTAGGTCAACTTTACCTACAGTAAAGTTGACTATAATAACTGCAAGTTAAGTGATTATTTTGTGGGTCTACTGTATTGACTGCAAGTTAAGTAGAATATAGCCTTACTTCACGCTAGGGCACGGGCCAAGCA
The DNA here is from genome assembly GCA_038502455.1 of Anisogramma anomala. Taxonomy (NCBI): domain Eukaryota; kingdom Fungi; phylum Ascomycota; class Sordariomycetes; order Diaporthales; family Gnomoniaceae; genus Anisogramma; species Anisogramma anomala. The sequence continues at coordinate 4,789,083 of JASMMZ010000004.1, read as the reverse complement.
ATTAGCCATACAAATTACTATGCAGACCAGCTAGTAGTCTGCCAAACCTAGAACAATACATCTACCACTTGACCACATAATACTACTGTTACTTCGACTAATCTAATCGACAACGTTGTAACATCTAAAGTCCCACCAACACTAATCAGTGATTATTGATTAAGAACAGATAAGCTAAGTAAAAGAAAAGGCTACTTTCCGGTTATGATTTACGTAAACAACGGCGGCTAGAGTAAAGGAAAGATTTTTGCGAAAGGCCTTTACGAATTGCATCGGTTTTCACGGCAGTAAGTAGAGAAGACTTTTGGGCTACGTTGGTTGTGACAGTAGCTTAGAATTAACAATGGTATTGCCATCGAAAGCATCAAAAAATATTTATTAATCCTTTTTGAATACTTTGAAATTGACTATTAAACGTCTCAAAGTTTAGCAAGTTAGTAAACAGCTAAGTTAGTTCTACTACAGGTATTAATACTGCAAAAACAACTAAGTCACACGGTCTATAACTTTTAATCTTCGACTTTTACCTATAAAAACGATCTTCGACCTTACTCTTTACATTAAACCGTAACCCCTACTTGACTTTTTCCTCTTAACCTACGTCAATTCACTCGCCAAGATCGCTACTTCAACCGAAAACACCAAGTTGTGTTGAAAAAGCCACTTTATGCGACTCCACGCTAAATCGTCAAGTTCCCACACGACTTCACTCTAAAATACTAAGCCCCTACGTTTGAAAATCAACAATTCCATCGCTTCACACGCCCTATAAAAGCCAAAACGTCAAAATGGATAATTTTAGTACTCAATTTAAAGCCATTACTAACCATACCAACGAAGAAGTAATCAAGGCCCTCGGGCATCTTTTCGCTGGGTATTATAATTATAACCTTTAGGGATAAAACATTAATAAACACTTAACCGAAAAACACTTGACCAATTTCGTCGGCTGTTATATCCTTAAATATAATGACGGCGAAGATACTCACCGCGTTTTTCGCAAGTATCGTAAGTTTTTTGAAGATTGGATAATTAATATGTAAAAGGTAACATGAAAAACCATTATATCGAAACTAAAGATTACATTTAAACGCCAAGGGATTTTCATACCAAAGGAAAGCTCGATTAAGCTGGCAAAGACCATTTTCGAACTGGTTTAGTTTATAAAATAACCTTAATATCTACGTACTAAGGAAAAGGGTATTTAAAAACCTCCATACCCTTATACGCGATCCAAAATTATCCCTAATTTATCCTTAGTTAAGTTAGGTCTTTTTATGGACTGGAGATAAAGAACCTGTCAAATTGTTCTGCAGATTAACACCTCCATATAACAGAACGAAGTATGCCTTTAGCGGAAGCAAAACACGCGAAACAAAAGCTATCAACGCGGCAAGATGTATTAACGTCGGTACTCTCCACCAGTTAATTAAGCAAAATCGTTGAGTCCCCTAAAACCTCTAAGCTTCTATTACCCTGTTGCACTTCAATTAGAACCGTCAAATCCTTTAAAAACCTTTCCACAAAAGATTTACCTATATACGCGAGTCTACCATAGGTATTATTATAAGAATTTACCCCTTAGGTTAAGCGACTAGCAATTACCCTTAACATCATGCTTTGAAGGCTCCAAAGATTGAATTGCTAGGAAATACCACTAATAAAAACTGGGAGAATTATTGCGACTTGCTCCTAAGATCTGTCAAGATAGTTAACATTAACTATAAGCTTTTTACGGATTTCTTTAAGATCTGAAACGATATGCAAAAGTATGACAGAGAGCCTTATAACCCCTTCGACACGAAGATAATGCCTTTTTCAAATATTTGTAAGTAAATAAAGGTTCTCCATTTTGGTTTTTACTTATTGTTTCCCAGAATCCTTATAAGGTATGTTAGGGATTATTACCTGACCTTTCTAACTCGAATAACCACCTTTTGTAAATTTTACGATAGTATAAAAAGCCACTTCGAATGTAACGTCCACCTTATTTAATATTATATAAATTGGGTCATCACGAAGTAAACTACGAAAATAGCGGGGAAAAAAAAGAGGAAACACGAATAAATATATCAAACTAAATGTTTTACAAGTTGATATTATATTAGCAAGCAATAAGGAAAGCTTACGCTAGCGAAGCGATATTTCGCGAATAGGTATAAGCAGTCATTACAAGTGTTAGCGAGTTTAAATACGCCTTAAAACGCCTAGATACCACTTGCGAAAGATTTTGTAACCAGTTACTCTTTTCGCTTATAACTGTAATGAAGCGTATATCAAACTTACTTGGTATATAACCCTAAGACGGCAACTTCCCTAAAGTGGATGAAGAGGACCTTACGGTAGTTAATTACGTCGATCGTAAGTATAACTACGGACGTCCCCAACGCCTAAGATTAGTCTTATCGACCACAAACTAAAGGTAATAGCCACTTTAATATCAATAATATTAAAACTTAACCGGATCTATGAAACGCAAAACCTATCGTCATAATAATGGTAAGAGATATTGATTTTATGATAAGTTTAGCTACTGATTAACTTACCACCCCCCATCTGAGCGAAACAACAGAAAATTAATATACTATATCCAATATCCTACCATTTCTAAATAAGATGACTTGGATCAAATCACAAACTTTAAAATCAACAAGCTAAATAAAAGCAATAATAGACCTAACCCAATCAATTAATATAAAGATACAGTTCCTAATGCGACTTAATAATTAATCGATTACGCCTTCCTATACCGCTTAGGTGGTAAAGGCCTTTACTTTTGCCTTAACCAAGCCCCTAACCCCTTAAAAACCTTTAACCTTCGCGATCGTTACGCGAACTACACGTTATAAGGTATTATACTAGAAAAAAGATAATAAGGTACTAAACAAAGGGCAATTTGCGGTATATAACACTGTGGAAGAAAAGAATTACAGCTATTTAAATTAATCGTTACGATATTAATAAAGCTAAGGTTGACTTCAGACGGGAAAACAACTATCGTTACTGAAAATAATAGTGATTTAAATTATTGTTAGATCGATTATATTCCATATCCTCGAGTTTACTACTCCTTTCCTCTTCTATTTAAAAAACATAAAGATCCTTAGTGTTAACGTTAATATTAACTCCGAGGAGCTAGTGAAGAATAGTCAAAGGTTTCTCTTCACCTTTAAGTAAGGGAACCTATAGTTTTATTTTTAAGGCCTTAAAATAGTGTTGTTCAACTTAACTGAGCCGGAGATACGCTAATTATACCGGCGCTTGAATTATCTAGCTATTAACAGGTTATATAAAGTTGTAAGATCCGCAAAGCATAAAGATAAAAAATATTAAACCCTAAAAACTATCGAAAAACTTTATTATTATTGCCAAATATATACCTAAGCCTAACAAATATTTAAGTTTACATCAAAAAATAATGAGGATTTTTACTACGAGGTTTTTATTAATGTGTTTTACTTGGATAATAAGCCTGTTTCTTATGTTATTAACTTCGTAACCTCTTTCTACGAGGCTAAGTTTCTAAAATCCCTTTCGGCAAAGGATAAGTAAGAAACACTAAAGATACTGTAAATTAATACGTATCTGGGCCCATTGAAAGTCGTTGTTTACAATCCTGGTACCAACTTTACGGAGGCGAAATTCTAAAAAGATATTGAGATAATAGGTATTTATTGTAAATAGATACCTTTAGAGGCGCACTAAAGTATTAGAAAGATTAAAAGGGCATACGTACTACTTGACTGAGTATATAACATCTTTACATTAAAAATTAAAAGCTTTACGGATCCTAAAGTACGCCTTTAGATAACGGTAAAGGGCCTAAACAATAGTGTAGGCCCCAATAGCCGAATTCTAATGCTACTGGATTTTAAAGAATACATACACCTAAAGAGTGAATTTTTGTTATTAACAAGTACCTAGAAACGAGTTGTAACCTACAGTAAAACACTAAAGAAACTGTGAAAGTCATTGGTACGCCGTTAAGTTTAACGATGCCCTTAATACTAGGAATGCACCTACGATTATCGACGTACTTATTTTTTCGTTATAAAGTAAAATCCTTGTGTAGCGGAAGCTGGGCAAATAAAAGGGCTTATACAAGACCTTAAGTATCACTAACTTAAAAGTAGTTGTTAAAACTATTAACGGTTTTGTAACCTTTTGTACCACTTAGGTTAAGCTTTATATTAGGGCTATCGATGATAAAAACCCTTAAGCTAAGTGAATAAGCTAATACGAACCTCCTTCACCAGTTATTAATAAGCTAATAAAATGCTACCAGTGCAGACAATACTTGAAAAGGGGGAATATTAAAAAGGAGAAATAGATATCGGCCTCATTTATAATATTACTTAAATAAATAGGAAAAATAAAGATAACGAAAACTTGGTATTAAAGCTTGGAGTATAAGACATTATTAAAACCTTTGGTAAACCCTTTAAGGAAAGCGACAAGGTCAATATTAATGGCTTATTAACTTAAGGAGTTGTATAATTAGTGCCGAATTCTGACTTTAACCTTTAAAACCTAAATTTCACTATCTTCAAGTCGAGGATTATTTACGAGGTTAAAGGCAAAACCACGGGGCGGCTGTATGAAAAGTAACATTTAATTGCTTTAGGATACGGAAATAAAGGCAAAATCTAAATCATCACATAATCTCGAATAATTAAAAAGATTAGCTAGCGATTGTTAATCGCTTTAATAACAATTTTATCAGCTGAAACCAAAGGTAGGTTTACGCTTAATAGCCTAAATATACGGTAATTCTATACGTAATTAGTAATAGATTTATAGCGGATAGTACTATTGGAATTAATATATGAATTACAACCTAATTACCCTTCAGTAACGGTAATACGATATGTTAAGCTTTTATACGGACTAGCTAAAATAGGTGTTTATTAATTCCCAACCTACCAATTCCACCTCAAATTACAACTAGGTATCAAGTCTTTCGTATACGACCTATGCTTACTAATAATATAAGGAAAAAAACTTCGGCTTAATAGGTATACAAATTAACAATACTTTTTTTGTTGAAACAGCTAACTTTATAATATCGAAACAATAGGCAATTAAAGACTCTAAGTTTTAAATCTACAATCTGGTTATGATGTTGCCTGAAAACAATTAATTCAATTTTAATTAATCGTCAATCCGTATACTTAATATTAATGCCGGCCTTAAATTTTGTTAAAAGGGCTAGAGCACAAACTTGACTACAATTGATAAGACTAACATAGTCAAAGCTTAACGGTACTTAATCCGTAACATCTATATTACCACCCTATGTCAACCGAAAGCGTTATACGATCTATCCATCATGGTATAAATACAATACCCAACAAGTAACAACTTTAACCGGCTAAATAAAAGGTTCTATTAGAGAATGCGAAACCTAGACCGAAGTATCAATATAGTTTTAATCGACCTATAGAATGCCAAGTTAATAATTTTTACAGATGAGTCTTTCGTAAATAACACGGACTCATTTTCAAAAATCGGCTTTTTAATAATCCTAGTTAATAAGATTAGGCTCGAGGACCAATTTAACATGATTGATAACCTAATCCATTAGATCTTTATCAAATGTAAAAGAATTATATAAAACGTGCTGGCTTTAAAGGTTTATATCATAATAATAGGCTTTAATATAGTCATATATTTATAAGAAACCATTAACTTTATCAAACAAAAGCTAAAGATTCCTCTTATCCCGTTAATAATTTATACCTACTCGAAAAGCCTATTCGAATACCCTTCAAAACTCGGAACCACTGGTTAAAAACGCCTGATAATCGATGTAATAGTGCTCCGAAAAACCTATAAAAGGAAGGAAATTAAGTAATCCTGGTAAATTAACGTAAAAGACAATCCTGCTAACGTTATAACGAATGAATCGCTAAATAAAGCCTTTAAAAAGTTTGTGAACAACAATAGACTAACTATATGTATCGATGGCTATGTTAATAAGCCGCCTAGCAAGGCTATATCACGTGGCAGTGGTTGGTAATATACTATCGAAATGAAAAACCACTACAGAATTAAATATATTAACTTGTTTAATTCGTATGACTAAAGTGGAGGCCTACAAAGGTCCATGACGAAAGATCTTTTGGGGGAAATCGATAAAGTCGAACCTTGAAACCGTAAGGAAATTAACGGCAATAAGAGTTAATTTAAGTGAAAACGAGTGTAACTTGATATAAAGGTCAATTGAAATTAACTAGAGTTTAGCTAGTTGATGAGGCTGCAGTTTAACGCTTACCGGAAAAAATTGGTTGACCATACTGGCGTATGCGTATAAACTCAAAAGCCGCTAGTATTGAAATAATAGTATTGCAATGCAATAGGTCAACTTTACTTACAGAAAATTCAACTATACTGACTACAAGTTAAGTGTATTATTTTGTAGGTCTACTATATTAACTGCAATCAAGTACAGTATAGCCCTACATTATACTAGGGCACGAGTCAAGCAATTGACAATACAAATTTCTGTGCAGACCGGCTAAAGATCTACCAAACCTAGAACAATACATCCACCACTTTACGACGCAATACTACTGTTACTTCGACCAATCGAATCGATAACGTTGAAACGTCTAAAACTCTACCAACAAATACCTTCATTATTTGTTTTTTTCAGTACTTTTAATAAACTACTATACTTTTATATTTTGTAAAATTGTGTACAAATTCGTTAAAGTTATAATTTTATTTTATTAGAAACGTTAATATCAATACGTTAAATAATATAAATTATAGGTATCGTGAGTAGTAGTTTAGACATTGCAACGCTGTTAATTTGAAACGTGGTTAAAGTAATAGCATTATTGCATGGTCAAGTGATGAATGTATCATTCTAGGTTTTGCAAACCGCTAGCCGCTCTATACACTGTTTTGTATAGCTAAATTCTGAACCTATACCCTAATGTATAGTTGATACATATTATACTTAGCTTGCAGTTAATATAGTAAACCCATAAAATAATACACTTAATTTGTAGTCAATATAGTCAATCTGGCTTACAGTAAAGTCGACTTACTATGCTGCAATTACTACTTTTCTAACACTAGAGGATTTTTTTATACGTGCACGCGTTAATAGTCAACCAATTGTTTCCAGTTACCATTAAATTACCTCCTCGTTAACTGGCCAAACACTTGCCGATTTTATAGTAAAACTAACCTCAATTACCCTACGATTCAAGGTTCCGACTTTATCAATTTCCACAAATGATTCCTCCACAACAAACTAATATAAATTTATAATTTAACCATACCAATCAAATAAGTTGCCAGCCTTAGTTCCCTGGAAATTTCAAATTTTCCAGAGCACCTCTGTTTACCGGAACATAACTTAACCTTATTGAGTGGCCTATTAACGTAGCTTTTGATGCGTATAGTTAGCTTATTGATATATAAAAAAAATTCAAAGGCTTCATTCGACAACGATTTAATTATGAGATTTACAAAATTATTTCTCCTATGAATTTACTAGAATTCCTTAATCTCACTCCCTTCGTAGAATTTATAAAATTCCATCACATAGATGATTGAGAGTTTTTTTCCAGTAGTTACAAGTTTAGAAAAGCATTCGAACAGGATTTCGACTCGATATAAATTACTATCAAAATAAAAAAATAGAAAGAATCCTTCACTGTTTGGTAATAATATCAAGTGTTTTTCACATAGCTATACCTACGTGAAATCCGGCCATTATATTGTAAATCTTTCAAGCCAATACGTTTCAAGTGATCTATTATATTTGACAAAGGTCTAATGAATTAGGTTTCTAATAATACTAAACTAGTTCTTTTATAACCTGTTCTTACTGACGATAGTTTGAAGAATCTTATTTATAACTATAAGTTTGTATTGTTTGCGAAAAAGCCCTTGGTGAAAATCATCAACTAGGCAATCAATCGGTTAATCGGGACCATATTGATCACTAAGTCCAGATTCCTTACTAACAGCTCCAACCTCTTATTTAATCGGTTTAAATCCTTATCCGTTATGTTTAAAACTTGTACCGTAATCTATAGGTAGTAAAATGTTTCTAGTTAACATAAGGTGATAATATAACTGTTATAAATGCTTTATTTTTAATACTTTTTAAACCCTAGCTACATTAATTCTATCAATTATAGCTAAGTAAATGCCTAGGCTTTTTGGAAGGAAATTGAGGCAATTATTTTTAAAATAATGTATACGGATTGACGATTCGTTAAAATCAAGATAATAGCCCTTCGCTTGAGTTACAATCGGCTTGTAATTTCAAAACTTTAGGTCCTGAATCGCTTTCTATTCCGATGTTGCGAAGCTAGTAACTCTAACTAAAAAGATATCGTTAGTTTACACACCTAATATGTCGAAATCATTTTCGTAACATTACTTAATCAGAATATATGGGTCGTGAATAAAAGATTTCATGCCTAGTTTTAACTTCAAATACGATAAATTAGTTAAAAACTAAAAAAATACTTGCTTTGACTAGTTAGTATAATGGTTAAATATATCGGATAACCGTTTCAGGAAGGTATTTGTCACGGAGTTTATACGATAATTTTAATAAGACCATTTTTTATAGATCAGTTTCGAGTTGCATATACGCTTGTATTATATTACGGGTACCAAGGGTAAACTTCCCATTAGTTTTTGCAAGAAAACTGGCTATCAAAGCGATCATTAAACAAAAGTTAATCTTTTGAATCGTTATTGATTATGTAAGGGTTGAATTCTTCATTTGATTACTATATCTTTAAGTGATTAAATGTAACTTTCAATACGGCCACCGCATTATTTTTCCTTTGACTTTATATAAAATTTTCGACTTCAAAATCGTGATATTTGACTTTTGAAAATTCAATTTATATTAAGTCATACATTATACAATTCCTTGAATAAGCAGTCCATTGATCCCCACCTTATCATATTCCTTAAAAAACCTACTGTAGGTATTGATAGCGCCTTTTATATTGTAGTTCGACTTACGATGGTAAGCCAAGTAGGTTCCAAATAGGGTTTACTATTGAGGTACAGGCGGAAGACTAAACGAGGCCACAGTGGCCCTTCGTACAGAACTTATGGGTATGTCCAGTGTTTAGCCCGTTACGTGCCCTAGTACGTGCCATGTGCGCACCGCACCTGGACCGCGCCCGAACCGGGCCCAAACCGGGCATTACATATCTTGGTACGTGTATAGTTACATAACCTGGAGAATTAATAGTCAATGGCCTAAATTTATAATATATCTCCCTTTTCTTTTAACGTTATAAGGGCCGCGGCATTATATTAATTAAATGTAGGAAGCAAGCCTCGCTCACCTAATACGCGAGTCGGGCGCGAGCCAGGCGCGGGACAATAACATAACTTTTAACGCATCGTATAATATATCGGTCGGTTTAACCTTAAGCCGCCGACGCCATATAATATGCCCTTTAACGTGACCTATAATATATCTCTTTTACTGCCGGTACCATATAACACGCCTTTTTACCGTATCGTATAACGTATAACTCTTATCGATTCCGATCCGCTCATACCTATAAATACAGATTTTATCGTAATTTTTAAAATTTTCCTCTTTTTACTTTTACTTAGTTAATCTCTTTTTTGTATCTTTTACCTTGCCGTATTTTTTATAAAAGCCTTATTGTAACCGTTCATTTTTAAATGTTATTTTTACTTTTGAATATTTATGAACATTTCGAACATTTTAACACTTGTCTCGTTCATATAACTAATATTTATAATAAAATTAACCTTAATTATACCTTTGTAAACACTGTGAATTAAAACGATTAGCTTCCGTATAAATTATATATTTCTGTTATATATAGATACCTTATAGTCCATTATATTTAATAGTCTTTTATCCTAATAAATAATTTACTTATTCTTGACAATAATAAAAGTAAAACCGAATTCCGACCTTTGTAAACGGAAGACGTTTATATATCCTATATTAATCGATTTTTCAACTTCGGCGTACCTTTTATTGACGTTCGCGTTTATCGTATGTAAAGTTATCATATGTATTTGAAAGTCGATAATGGGGTGAATAAAAAATAACCTTATAAAAGACCGGACTACAAATTACCCACTTTTTATAATATATTTAAAAATAAGTTTATTTTTAAACACGCATAATTTACTCGTTTTATTTCGGTAATTATTATAGTTATTAAAATCCCAAACCATGTTTTGTTTCCCTCTCGTGAATGGTAAAAGTTATTATAGATTATAAACCTATTTTTACTCCCGTATTTTCCGAGTTAATCAATTAGTTTATTCGATTTCGAAATATTCACCAAGCTCAAGAAGTCCTTATCGTTTCTGTAGTATAAGTTATTACCCTTTTTACTATACGTTTCCGTCGCCCCCTTTTCCTGTATCTGTCATCCTTTAAGACTTTTCCGTCGCCTTCTACGGTTTTGCCTATTTACCGTAACAAAATTCCTTTGGCTAACAGTATAAACCCCATTTTCACCCGTATTTTATTTGTTAACCTTAATTTAAAAAGAGTTAATTGAGCCGACCGAAAACGGACAAAAAATTGTACAGAAGCCGGCCACGTCGCTTGAGTATAAATTAATATGTTATAATCCCCAATATCCCATTTAAAAGGTCGATTTTCCCGCCCCACCCCATATTGGCTGTTATTGTCAGCCTTTTTCAATACTCGTCCCGTTTAACGTTATCCATTATTGTCGACATCGCCTAACGCCCACCTCACTTTTCGTTAACCCCCCTTATCGGCGCTAATTAATACCCGCCCTGCCCTATGCTACCTACCTTTATTAACTTTTTGTAATATTTAATACTAGTTGTAATAGAGTACCTAACGTTAATAATGTTATTACTCCTAAAAATCAAATGAAAATAATAATATGGATATTACTACATACCTTTATAGATAGTATACATAGGGAAAGTAACAGTACACTGTATTGAAGGATGCACTACTATAAAGTGCATAATAACATGTTACACTGCAGGCTGCATTCTTGCAAGACACAAAGTACTCTATGCATGGATTGATCTGGAATGGCTATATCAGACCGAACGGCAATACGTGAAGCGGTCTATAGTAGTACGCTTTGAGTAAGGACTTATAAAACCTTATCCATAGCGTGTACCTTTAGATACTCTTTCGTATTATTATCATCTTTTTATATTACAACTTCCAATTTAACGATAATTTTTGAAGACCTTAGTTTACTTAAATATTAAGGTTTAAGACCTTATCGACACTAATTAGTAGCCGGCTCGGTCGATTATAGATAGCCTAGGAAAAAAGAGACAAATATACGTTAAATACCTATAGCAGGATATTGTAACGGTTTTAATTATTTATTTTCTAACACTTCATTTTTACAAGAATTATATACAAACGTATGCAAAGATTATAAAGACTAAGTAACATTAAAAAGAATAAGTTTAATACGATATCATTAACTTTTATTTAGCGTTTTATTTACTAAAAGGCTCATTACATTATTATTAATCCTTATTTGGCGCTTTAACGTACCCATACACTTTTTGAAAAACGTTTTATTACGCATTGGGCCACGTAAGCCAAAACTACTAAGTTTCGAAACCTTTAGTTAAAACCTATCCGATTTTCTATATTTAAACCGCTCCCTTAATTCAAGAGCGGTTACGACATACCTATCTGAACCGATTGATTTAATTAAAACAGTTGTGTATAAAGTAACTAAACTGATTACTTTACCAAGTTCGGCTACGATATATTGCTCCGGATCAATTACTGAATACCGAATTACATAATATACCTTTTTATAATCACCTCTTCTTTCATTTATTCGCCTTACCTTTCTTTTACCTTATTCGCCTTACACTTCCTTTGCCCTGTTCTTTTTTTCGCATTCACCCTATCTATTTCGAATTTAGTCCTTACTACATTTAAGTTTTTATAGCCTCTTGGCTAACATAACGCTACTAAGCGTTAACAAAACTAGTTTAAAATATTTAATTAATTTATAATTACATTTTATATATTATTTAAAATTTATTTATGTTAATAAGTGTTAGTAAACCTTATTTTTACCACCTTGATCACTTTATTTACTTCGTATTTTCTGTTTATAGAATATATCATCCTAAACGTTGGAATCCAAACTTACCTGAAATCTCACCACGATGTGGAATTATTAACTTAGACCAATCCAATATACTAAGTATACATAGAAACTAACTGCTTTGAAACACCCACAGTTATAGCCCTAAGACTAATATTATTAAAGGAAGCTAACGCCAACTTCGACCTCCTCGTTGAGAATATGAAAATCAAAAAGACTATAATGTACAAAATCAACCAAGGCCTTTAGGATAATACTATCGATTCGCTAGTTGAGGAACACGACCTATATACGGTAAATATATACATTTTAGCCGTTATATTCCGTTATTAGAAAGAAAAAGCCCAAGGAACTAATTTATTGGACAATTTTTATAAGAGTTTTTCGAATTGGACGTTAAGTATATAACAAATAGTAAACCTTACCATTACTAAAACTTTATGGATCTAATTGCGAATTAGAGGTATTAATACCCTAGGGGGTAGCAATAGCTGCCTTGTAAAAGCCCTATTCGAAATAATACAACTCGTCGATGTACCAAATTAGAAGGATAAAGATTTGTACCTAACGGAATCTGTAAAAAGGTATTACCTTACGAAGTAAAAGAAATTGTTGTTAGAACGACTAGGATAAGAAGTAAAACGACCTAATTTTATACCTATATTACAAGTTAAAAATAAAGATCCCGAAAAACAAAAACGACTATAATTTTAATCTATCAACTAAGTATAATATACCCTTACGCCGGTATAGATTACAGAATAAAACCGAATACCAAACAACTTTTTAAACACTAGAAATAACCCGCTCGACTATAACGGAAGTGGCTAAAACAACGAAAATAACCCGATCGACAACGGAAAGATCGGCCAGAATATGAAAAACAACCCGGTTCAGGAATCAAAAAATAAAGTAAAACGTCAATACGTGCCCTACTGATTAATAACCGTAAACCACGACCCTTACTGCGATCTTTTACCATACCGTTTTCCTACAGAGAGGAGAGATCTTATAAAGTTAACCAACTTTGCCAGGCTGTAAAATAAGGATAATAATTATAACGACGAGCTATACAACGTATTTGGTAAGAAAATACGCATTATATTTAATAAGTTAAAAAAATTAGATATTAACTTATCCTAATTCCGTATTATTTTACCCGGTATACTTTTCGGATAAGTTAAAGAGTAGTATATATACCACCTTATATAGGTAGATATATTTGTAAAATATCACAACCACCTGAAGTTTTACTTCGATACGGAAATTAACTATAAATTTTACGATAAGTATTGAACCAGCACGATTTATAAATCCATAAAAAACTAATAGGAAAACAACTATGAAAACCTATGAAAAATCTTTATCATCTTGTTAACTAAGTTTCGAAAGTAATAATTAACCCTTAAACCAAAATATAAAGGTAATAAACTGTTTAATTAAATAGTACTAAAATTTTGTTACAAACCTCAGATTTCGACCTTACTCTTTTTAAACCGGAAAAGGACTTGGAATCTTTTTATATAAGCCTTAAAACTTAGTTTGAGATCTTTATACGTCGATAGACGAGCTTCGGATTAGTATTTGTAGCTGATAAAACTAAAGGCGAAGGCTAAATTACCAAAAGAAACCTCGTCAAGATAATCTACTACGTTTTAAACCGAATATTTAAGGTTTACCTAAGGTAAAACGAACGTCTAAAGTACAGGTACTAAAAAGAAAACTCTGGTAATAAAAGATAGGGAAAATCGTTCAGAAATGAAAAAAACGCACTAAAACTATAGTAATACTTATGGAAAAACATATGGAACCCTATAGGTTTATAGAAACGGTGTATCATATACGGCAAAATCGGCTATTAGTTTATAAACCACTATATTTACGAGTAAATTCGGATTAAACGATAATTTTAAGGCGAGTGTAATTTCAAGGATCAGGTGAAAGCTAATTTCATAATATACGTAATAAAATGCGAAAGTATAATTAACGGATGCAACTCTTACCCTTACGAAGATATATCCGGAGAAAACGACTCTAAGTAAGATAATGCCTACCTGTTAGCCTACAACGATGAAAACGCCTAATATATCTTAGCCGGCTTATAAAACGCCTCATTTATATATATTATAAACTTGGATTTTGTAAGCGAAACGTTCTATGTTGCTATAGCGTTGTAATTCACTCTTTTTAACAGATACGAAACTAGGTTTTAGGGTATTATGCCTAACATTAGCGTAACAGAAATTTCGACAGCCGGAAAGAGATGATTCGATGCGCTTATGACGAAATTTCCAAAGTTTTGGTTAAACAAAATAGGAGAATACCTAGAGGTCCTGTATAGTAAAAATAAAATGTCGTCATTCAAAACGGTCGTTATAAATACGCGTTTTGGATCGGTTAAGTTTTATATAATGGAGTTTGAAATGCCATTTTTTCTTTTAGTAACTAATATAAACAAGTTCAAAATTATAGTCCGAAATATGACTAACTGGTTTATTCGCGCCTTAAATAAAGTATTCATATCGCTCCGGTTTAAGTTTGGCCACTTGTGGTTTTTCTCCGAAAAACGTATAATTAAGGTTGTTTACTTAACTTAGCCGGAATTACGGATTTTATACCAACGATTCGAATACCCAATTATAAAACGTTTTTTACGTTTACTTTACGTTGTAGGTAATACAAACGTAGGAAAGAACCTATTTAAATTTATTGAAAAGTTTTATCACGAGTACCAACTACATTTATAGGCCCTACGACGGTTTAAATTCCTCTTTTAAAACGATATAAACTTTAACTACAAATTAATTGTTAATATTATATATTTAAACAGTTAACCGATCCTTTGTATTGTCGAAACGACACCATTATTTTAGGCCGCCAAATTTATATAGAGTGTTTTCGTTATAAATCATTAAAATTATTTAGTTAATTATTAGTGAAACGTTTACCTTGAGCTTTTAAATTAGATTACGTACGACGTCGTTACGGCTTTCAATTTTACTAAATAGCATATAAAGGTTAGCATAACCGGTAACGAATGTAAACAAATAATAGTAAAAGCTTTAAAGGGTATCAAAAAGTGTAAGCGATATTACAGATTATGAAAAAAATGTATACGGTGTTGTCGAGAAACTTAAATGGTGTTAGTTTAAAGGAATTTATCTTTCAAAATAAAGGTTAACTATGTTAACAATACTTTTAGCATAAATAGGTTTATTTATAAGTTTCTCGTCTTCAATACCTACCCCAAAATCCATATAAACTCTATCCTATTACTATCTATAGTATAAAGAGCTAATACTGTAGCGAAAACCATAGTGACACTACGCTCCTTACGAGTAAAAAACGTTATATACAAAGCGTTAGCTATGAGAAATAGCCTATATAAACCTAGCGTTTTATTTACCATTCTAATTTAAAGTTTGAAATTAGAAAATGAAGGATAGATAAATTATCTTTTGGAGGATTGATTGGTTTAGAGGCTACAATATATTTGTTAATTTATCAACCTAAACGAGTTCGTTTCGTTAGATAATGATACGCGAATACAAAAGAGAGGTGGAAAGAAACGGTTTGAAACCGTAAAATAAATAAAACAACTTACAAGATATTACCTAAAATAGTAAATTTTGCGCTGAACCTAACTTTAACCTTATCCCCAAAACGTGAATTCAACCCGACTACATTAAATAGAAGCGGTCTATCTATACAAACCCCGTTAAACACTTGTCGCCGAAGGCGCCCTTTTGGCTCAAAAATTAAAAAACGCCTTAGGAACTTTATTATGGATTCCTTTATTACGTAAAAGGAAATAATAGACCGCGAACTTAGCTTAAAACTCCACCATGAAGGCATTGTCACTACCTTAAGTACCCTATTTGTATAAGCTAACTAAATAGAAATCTTAGCTCTAATTGATTAAGGCGTATTTCAGTTTAAACATTTCGACTCAACCGTTTACGGTACCTATAGAATCTTTCCTTCCCGCTTCTTTTACAAAGTTAAGAATAAAACAGGAAAACCTTACGAAAAAAACCGCCTAATTATTAAAGGATATAACGACGAAAGTAAAAAGGACATTATAACCCAATTACTTACATTATAATGGGTTAACTATCGCCTAATTTTTACACTTATAATATCCTTTTACGTATTATATAACCTATATATCAAGCTTTGAGATATAACGCAGGTATATACCCAATTAAAGGAGCGGATTAAACGACGGATTTACGCCGATATACTTAAAGACCTAAGGTAATACCACCCGCTTAGGAAGATTTTACGTATTTTAAAATCACTTTACGACTTAGTCGAATTTTGTGTATACTAGTACGGTATTTACCAAAGGCATTATAAGGAACAACTTGAAATAACTAATTTAACCTTTAACCTGTATTTATTAGTATTAATAACTCGTCCGAAAGGCTTTATATTAACGGGTATATAAATGGACAATATCATGATATTGTATAATACCTCATTTTCCGTATGTAAAGAGAGGAAACTTTTAAAGTTTGGTTTAAAAGCGAAGCCTAAAACGTACCTTACGGAAGACAATATAATAGATTTCAATAGCGACACTATTACCCTTTGAAATTGCGTTTTGTGCCTTATATAAAAAGGGTAACTCAACAAAGTTACCTTTATTGTTCTGGATAACGTAAAACAAGCCGACAAATACAAGTGTTAACGTGCACGTGGCGCTTAGATCGCTTTTATAGTATAATCGAAGGTTATATTTAATATTTAAATCTCTATATAATACTAAACCGACCCAATAAACGATTTATATAAAGCGCTTAACAAATTTTTGTAGAAATTATATAATCTAAAACGCAGTTTACAGTTTAAAACTCTAGATATATGTATTAAAAAATTATTTGTTTTTACTAATGGTTGCTTTGTTCATAATAACGATTATAATTTATAAATAAATTTCGGTTTAGTCTTCGTCAATAAAATATTGGTTTAAAATAGCTTTACGCTTTAAAAAAACATTATTTATTAAAGCTTTAACAATTGTAAAATGGTTATGAGGAATGTCCTAGTTTCCGAGATTTATAGCATGGTTAAAGGCTTCGATTCGGATATTACTATAATGGTAACGATCCGGATAATTATTTTTAACCTTGATTTACGCCTCATTTTTATTATCATATATACTAATTCCCTTTAGCTTTATAAGTACCCGGTTAAATTGGGTATTACGAATGAAAAACGTTTAATAATCGATATTATAGCTTTACGCGAGTTATATAAACGCTGTAGAATAGAGGGAATAAGGTGAATCGATGGAAAATCCAACCTAACAGATATAATGACTAAGGCTACACCGAACGAAATATCAAAAACACTTATATCGATAAGTATACTATTTATTATGGTTGTTAAAAAGGTTTTACGACCTTAATAGGCTATTAAACCACTTTTTGCCAATTTATATCGGTCCGTATTATACTATTTATACTGATCCCTGGTTTTACCTTTATTTAACCTTACTGTTTTATATTGTTTTCAAGTTTTTGGTACTTTTTGTTTTATACGCCTTGACTCAATGAAATTTTCTATTCATTTCTTTATTTATTTTTTTCTACGTTAACTCACTGATTCTGGAATATTACCTTTTTTATTTCTATACTTTATATTACTATTATTATTTTGAAACGTTTATCGTATGAAAAATCTTAATATTACTATATATCGTATTATACTATAGCCGGATACGCCGGCCTAGCCGAGGGGGTATTTATCTATTAACTAAAGAGAAAGAGCGACGCTGTTACGTCTTTACCACCTTCCCCGTCATTTTCCCCCTTTGTATTAACATCACCGCTGTTACTGTTATCGACTTTATTAACGTTAGTAAAAATATGGCTTCAAGACTTATAAGTTATACTTTTAGGTAATGATGTAGGGGAAAAACCACACTCCTTACGGCGGTGAACGATAATTCTGTTAAACTTATCTACGTAATATATTCCGTAAGCCCCATTTCTAGACGGAGATAACGGCTACCGTTTCCTTAGTCCTCTATTTAACGCCTATTACTTATTAGTATCGGTTTTCTTTATTTACTTACAACGAATCGTGTTTTAAATCGCCCCGATCGGTATATTTTTCTGAAAGGAAGTTTTGTAAGTTCGGTTAAAATTTGTTAAAAAGCCGTCGGGTACGTAATACGGCTTTGGCCTACAGACTTAGGGCTACTGGAATAGGGGCTTACAAGTTATCGATCTATTTGTAACGGTGGTAACAGGTCGAACGACCACCGTTTTCGTGATATTCGCTAACGGATTTACCTGTGGCCGCGGACGCTACATACGATATGTAGAGCTTGTTTATTAACGGCCCGGGAATATGAACTCGAGTACGTAGTTTCAACGCCTTACGCGTTGAAAAAGCCTCGTGATGTATCCTAACGATACGAAGCTCGAAGCGACGGAGTAAATCCGCCTTGTATTCCTTAACTAAAAAGTAAAAGAAATTAAAAATATATAATCGAATGGATTGAGGGAATACGAACCTTGGCGTAATTGCGTCAAGCTGCGCTTTTGTTATAAAAAGGGCTCTACAGGTAATGTGGTTTTTACCCATAGGAATAAATTAAGGTTTATAACCTTAAAAGCCACCCTCTTCTCTCCTTAGGAGTTAGGGAAGAGGAAGGAAGAGGAAGGGGAGGAGGGGGGCGAGGGGGAAGCGGTTGCGAGGTTGAGAAACGTAGTAATGGCAGAGCTGGACAGCGTGGCGGCGGTAACAGCGGGACTTAGCGATGTGGCGGCGAGCGGGGTAACGGGAGCGGGCGGTGTGGCGGCGATAAAAGAGATAACGCTCAAAGAGGGCAGATTATTTCTATTGGTAGTAATGGTATTGTGGGCGGTAACGGCAACAACGGCAGCGGTAGCGGCGGTGCGCCATCGCTCGCACGTTAAACGGTGCTTTATGGTTCGGTTTTAACGAGTTGTTTTTTTTTAGAAAAAAGGTTAATAATAGGTATTGGTTAAGTAACCTACCTATGGGAATAGCTTATTTTAATTGAAGGGAATAAATATAAAGTGGAGATACATTTTATTTTGTTTAATGGGGATAAAGATTAAATTGAAATAGAGACTTATATCTATTTTGATTACGCGTTTTTAAAAGAAAAAGAAAAAAGAGTTTAATTAAGCCGATAACGAAGCATTTTTTTATATTAACTAACAAATAATTACATAATTACCTCTATATAATCACCCCTATTAAAGACCTCTAAAAACGCTATTACCAATTATATCGCCTCTATTTAACTATACTAACCAAACTCGAATTATGAATACTACTTCGAATAAGCTTTACTAATTTTAGCTGAACTTAAAATACCATCTTGGCTAGACTTTGTTAATCCTAGCTGAGCTTGCTAATTTTGATTTTTTGCAATTGATACGAAAATAACATTATTATTATGAAAACTTGCTAATTTGAACCTTTTGTAATTAATTCGGCAACAATAATGTTACTACAAAACTTACTAATTTAGATCTTCCTAACTACAACTACACTGTCACTACTAAACTATAGGTATGGAGTATTTATGGAAAAAAGAAAAGATTATCTATGTGGATATTACTATATACCCTCATGAATAGTATGTATAGGACAAGTAGTATTATATTGTATTACAGGGTGTATTCCTGAAAAGTACACGATAACGTGTCATACTATAGGCTAAACTTTTGTAAGACATAAAGTTCTCTATGCATATATCGGTTTGGAATAGCTATTTCAGAACGAACGATAATATATAAATCGGTTTGTAATGGCTATACCAGACCGAACGGCAATACGTGGAGCGGTTTAGAGTAGTATGCTCTGGGTGAGGACTTATAAACCCTCACCTGTGGCGTGCACTTCTAGATAATCTTTCGTATCATCATCATCTTTTTATACTACAACTATCAATCTAACGATTACTCTTCTGAAGACCTTACTTCACGTGAATACTAAGGCTTGAAACCTTACCGACAAATAATAACGAATAGGTAAAACTTTACTAAGTTATGATAAAAGCCGTCTCACGATCGGATGTTTATTCGAATAAGCTAGAAAATATATATCCGGCCCTATTTATCGTATTATATTATAGTAAGAATAAATTCTCCCCTTTTTTGATAAATATTTTACTATTTCCGAGCTGAAAAAGATTCGCCCTACGTAAGTTACTTAATATATATTTAATGCCAACATTGAAATACTGGGTTATTATAAACGTAAACATCCCCCCATTTCGCTTTAAATTTATTTAAAGTTATAATACATTAGTAATTTTCCCCAAAAAAAATTTACTTTGGTTTATTACAGCTCTCTTACTTAATTAATATAAAACGAATACTGTGTCGTCCCGTTTTTACCGCGATTCTTTTTTTACAATCTCAAATTCCTCCTATATACCTTTTTTTATATCGTTAACAACGAACATTCGTCCTGAGTGAATATCGGATAAAACTAATAAAGAAAAAGGGTCCGTAACCATTCATTTAATTGAATCTACGAAAAATATAAGGTATTTACCAAAAATATTTAAACCGATATTTAATGGGTTCGAAATATCGACGACCCGTTATTAATTATAAAACTAATTAAGTTTTATACTCGTACGATTAATTTTAATATTAAATAAGTTAAATTCAATTTAATCGTTTACTATATACCGTTTCGCCGAGCGTCGTCGACAATTCGTTTTTATTTTTATTCCTTATGAAATCTATATTATTGTGGATATTACTATATACCCTCATAGATAGTATATATAGACCAAATATCAGTGCACTTTATTGCAGGGTGTACTCTTGTAGGGTGCACGGTAACATGTCACGCTGCAGGCTGCACTCTTGCAAGACGCAAAGTGTATCATGCATGGGTTGGTCTGGAATGGTTATTTCAAACCGACGGCAATGCGTGGATCGGTCTGGAATGGTTATTTCAGGCCGACGGCAATGCGTGGATCAGTCTAAAAGGGGTATTCTAGAGTGATACGCTCTGGGTGGAGGACTTATAAGCTCTTACCTGTAGCGTACACCTCTAGATGCTTCTTTTTGATCATATCTTATCTTACTTTACTACAATACCAATCATCTTTTGATTACTCTTCTACTTGCTTTACTTCACGTAAACAATTACTTAGACCCTACCGACAATTATTTTTACCTCAATTAACTTTATATCTTCGCGTAAATATATTAAAAAAGTACCGGCTCGTCCCGCCGAATTGGTTGACAACTTTATAAATTTCTTTACCCTAAAAATGAAGCATATTTTGCACTTATTTACCAGTAGATTTAAATTGAATCCGGTAATCGTCGACTTCCGATTATTTAATATAAATCAATAAATGAGTAAATATAATACTTAATTATATTACTAAAAAGCGACAGCTATTCGTAAATACTTTTAAACTTCCTGATTTATACGTTAGGTAGCGTTATTTCTCTATGAATGATACGTCGTCAATAACATTTATTTAATTTCTATTAAAAATAGAAAGTCGTTGTTGGAATAGTAATACATGTAGTGCAGTAGGTCAAATTTACCCACAGTAAAGTAGACTATACTACAAGTTAAGTGTATTATTTGTAGACTTATCGCATTAGGTATAAGTCGAGTGCAGTACGCTGCACTTCACTCTAGGGTACGGGCCAAGCAATTGGGCATACAAATTATAGTGCAGACCGGCTAGCGGTTTGCCAAACCTAGAATAATACACCACCACTTGACCAATACAATACTACTGTTACTTCGACTACAATTCGAATCGACAACGTTGCAACGATCTAAGGCCCTACCAACAGTCGTATAAAATATGTTTACCTAATTAGAATCGTAGTCGTCAATAATAAAAGCCGAAAATCCATAAAATCTTTACCATATATTCTGAAAACGTTCCGTATTCGTATCAGCGATTATAAACTATATAGTATTAAATTAAATAAACTTGGAAAAACAGTTTATAAAAACTAATAAATACTGAAAGCTGTGATTGATAACCAGTAAGTCAATTATAAAGTCAAAGAAAATATATATTTAATACTGATTTAAAATAGAGAGGTGTTCAAAGAGGCCTTATTGTAAGGTACGACGAGATTTCACATTATTATATTACGTTTATATTAGATATAAGCGTCGAATATCTACTATTATTCCCTTTGAATAGTAATCCCGTTAAAAAAACTCGAAATAAAACGTTTTTACCTGGATAATCCATAATAAGCGAATTGTAGGTTTATTATAAGATTTTTGTGATTAATGATTTACAATTTGTTAATTATAATCGATTGTGATAACGTGAAGTACCACGTGAATTAATTTTATGATTCGTAATTTATACCAGGTATTTTACCTTAAATGAAAAAAGTTTAAAGTTTTCGGAAATCATTCATAGGCGAACTTTGTATAACGAGTCGTTTATTACTTTTTAGTTTCATAATTTCGTACAAGTATTCGGCCTGAAAATAAGGTAACTATTTAGCGTTAACGAAGTTAATGGGTTTGGCATAAGCCGAGCCCGTGACGATATTACTAATACCAGCGTTCCGGTATTTCCTGGTGTTATCCCGGTTAGCAACCTGGACGCGGGCTGAGCCCGGGGCGATCCCGACAATATCGGTACTCTGAAATCCTCTAAATCTCCCTCGAGGCGTATATTATGGCGATCTAATAACCATGTCTCCATCTTAACAAATTCATATATTTATCCCGCCGTAATATACGTTTCCATAATATATAAATTTCTGATTACCACGTTTAACATAACAATAATAATAAGTTAAAAGACCTACGCGTAATGTTCCTTCATTTTGGACTTATTTTATAATTTATGGGTTAATTTATTTAAGTAAGCTTCTTGGATTGCAGGCTGATATCGTAGATAATATTAAAAACGCAACTAAATTTCGGTCTATTTAGCCTGACGTTTCGAAATTAAACGTAGTAAGGAAATAATTTAAATTATTCATAATCCGATAAAATATTGAACGGGTCACGGATGCTATATAATTCCAAAAACCACGCTTTTAAATAAGATACTACCGTGAAAAGCTCCCTATCATAAATGTTATAATTAAGTTTCACGTTCGTTAATCGTGTAAAATAATGAGCTACTAACTTTAAAATATTATCCTCACTCCGCTATAAAAAATATTTTTTCAACGCCGTTTCCCAAGAATCGGTTTCTACCACTATTAGCTGAATTGGGTCTTGGTATATCAAAATCGAAGCCGTAATAAAGGCATTCTTTAAAGTTTAAAATACGTATTTTTCCTGCTTTATCCAAACCTAAAGAATTCTTTACTTATTTAGTTGAATGGAATAATTAGTCAAATCGGAAACATTACTAATAAAATCTCGAAAAAAGTTGGTAAAACCTCGAAAACTTCGGACTTTCCGAATAATACATAATAACTTCTATTCGCGTATTATCCGATTTTTTTCCGGGGTCGGTCCAAATACCTACATTAACTGTTATGATAAAACCCAAGTACTTTATCTCCTTAACTAAAAAATCATAGTTTTATAAGTCTAACTTTAGCTTAGTATTACGAAAGTATCTTAAACCACGCGAAACCTTTGTTATATAATACTATTAGATGCTGAAGAAAAACTAAAAGGTTGTTTAAAGAAATTATAGCAAAAATATCCACAATATTCGCTATTACATAATTAATATATCGCTTAAATATTACCAACGCTTCTTCGAACCTAAAAGTGGTAACTAACTATTTAAATAACTTAAAACGCATACGAAGAGCCTTTAATTCTTTTTATTTAGGTATAACTCGGATACGGCAAAAGGCCGTTCGAAAATATATTACTTCATAAATTACATCAACTTCGATAACACGCGTAAGGTTTCTTTAATTAAAAGCAAAAGAAAACAATTTTATTCGGTAATATTATTGAATACCCGAAAATTGATATAAAACCGTTATTCCCCCCTCAATTTAGGAATTAGTAGTACCGGCGCTGCGACCTATAGGAAATTTACCCGAACCTAACATTTAATTATCAATTTTGTAACTTGACGTTTAAATTTAAAAATTTCATCTCGTAACATGAAATATAACAATCCCTAATATCATTTAATGAAATTACATCCTCATTCGGTTCAATATAAATATAATAGTAGAATTTTCTCTTATATAAGGATAAAATTATAGCCTTATCTATATCAAATAGATCGCGAAACTTTGCCAATTTCAGTAAAAAATGTAACTAATCTTTTTTCCCTTTTATAATATTCGGCGCCATCACTAACAAAATCCGTGTTATTTCGTAAAAACTTGTAATAAAAAATAACTATAACTAATTCCTCGTACGTTATACCATCTTTTTAAACCGAATTAATAGATTAATTAAAACTAATCCTATAACGCTTTATATATCCTCTGACTCAAGGCGTGTTATTACTGTATCAACGACTAATTCTTCTTAACCATAAGCTATTAAACCACTACCGCCAATATTTAAAATCACCTATTAATATTGTATTTAAGGTATTCCAAAAAAAAAATATCTCGTATTATTCCGGGAATGATATATATGAATATTGAGTTTAACTATTTTTCAATATTTCTACAAAATTTGATTATTGAGTAATATGTGTATTTCGCTGTAACTCTAATATTGTATTTGAGTTTCGAAAATATAATAGCCGAATTTACTTCATCCTTAACCGTTCTATTAAAGCTTCGTTAATAATATAATAATAATTACAATGAAAATCAACTTAAGAATCTAGAATATAAATTTTATGAAAAAACACGAAGATAAAAAATAATTTTCGTTTATACGTATTTTAATTAAATTAAACTTCTTTTTATTCGATTTTTTAATTACGCCGTTAAGATTATGTAATTTCTTAACGGAACTGTATTTAAAATTTAAGTTTCGTTTGTCGCTATTAGTAAAAAAAATTATTTAACTTTTTGACTTAAACCATATACACTTACGTTGGAGATAATACCAAACGAGATCCACAATAACGTTAATATTAATCTGTTAAACCATAGCGCAGGCAACGCCTTGTAATTTGCTTAACTCGATGTTCCTTCGCTGTTATCCATATAACCATACATTTTTAACCTAAACGCATACCGAACGGGTTTATTAAGATAGTTAACTGCGATTATTATAACCTTGTAATAGAGATACCTAAAAATATAAACTTTCGTTATAACTGTATTTTCATTCGACCGTTATATCTATAAGGGGTTTACTAATTTTTAATTAAAACTTTGTTTTAAATCCAAGGACTTTAACTTGTTATCGAATTTTTAATACCTTATTAAAGCTACGATATGGTAGATACAGCTTACGCTTACCGTAATATATCTGTCGCTGATATGTAAGGATACGCGAAAACGTAAGTAATTATATTTTATAGCTAAAGGCTAATTTATTCCTCCCGTAAAAATTAGTAATATTTCTAACCTAATAATGAATAGTATATACAAGTCTTTATCGCTTATAAACAATCCCTTCAATCGACTGGGATTTCATTTGTGTAATAAGGGTTGTTCAAAATAGTTTTAATATAATTAAAAAACTTGTTTATAGTGTATATATCTTTATATCTGCTGACTTCGTAATACGTCGTAACAACCTATTTTACTACTGATATATAATAATTTATATGTAAAGGAACGTATACCGACTTTCCATACTTTTTTTCCTAGTATACATTCGATCATTCAATGCATTGCCGCCTACGTAAAAGCAAATTCGTCGAATTACAGTTAATTATGTCGTTTTCGCCTACCTTAAGACGATGGAAAACTAACACTAGTTACTGTTAAATTGACTTCGAGTTATTAAATTTGAACTATAATTTAAGCGAAATCGGATATAAAGTCGATAATAAGAGTCGATTAACTTAGTTATTACATTTGTTTTTCCAAATACGATATAATTTATAATATACTATAAACGAGATATATTATTTAAGTTAATCTCGAAAAGATAGAATGTGTATCCATAAAAGTAAAAACCTAAGTATTCGCCGACGGCTTATTTTCACCGATATCGTTAAAATATAGCGTGGAATTATTAATATTAATTATTAATTTGTTTTTTATAAGTAATATTCATTCAGAAAAATAAAAAAAACCCTTAATAATACATTATAATTCGACCTATAATAGTAAACCAAGTAGGTACTAAATAGGATTTACTATTAAGTTATAGGCGGAAGACTAAAAAAAGCTACAGTAGCCCCTCGTATAGGACCTATGGGCATAGCTAATATATAGCCCACACGTACCCTCGCAGGTTCTGTGTGCAAACCGTGCCCAGTCCGCGCCCAAATCGGACTCGGACCGGGTACTACATATCACGTTACGTATACAGTCACGTAACTTATAAACCCAATGGCTAATAACCTGAGTCCATAATATTATGCTTAGAGATTTACAGCTAAGTTTTAGTCGTTCTTTTTTTTACTAGCCTCAATAATATTGTAGATCCGACCCGGTATATATCTCTTATTCTTAAGTTTTTTTTTGTGGTAATCCGCGTCGTCGGCGTTCCATCGGCTTCTCGATTACGGGAGGAAAAGGGTTATATTGGCCGATTCGCTTAATTTGAGGATCTTTATCGACATTATTAGCTACCCTGATATAAGGTTTGTCCTAAGTTATATGAAACGTTGCAAGACCGTTAACAATTTTAATAACTTATTTATAATTAGAGATACTTAACATTTTAAATGAACTATCCCATTTACCCAGCTTTCATTATACGAGGACTTCAATTTATAACGGTAAAGTAAGTACATAGATCATCGTGGTATCATTTTTTAGTGTCAAGGGTATTATTGACTTAATGCTATACTGATTCCTTTCGTAGTTCCTTTAGAATCTCACTGTATATTATATCCTTTTTCTAGATAGTTGTTGATGATGGACATTGACTCGTTAATTGAGGACATGTTTCATAGACCTATAGCGTTTATATCAAGCCTTCGGGGCCCATAGTATTATTCAGACCCTTTACCGCCATTTGAAAACATATCTCTTAACCCGTAATTTTTTTAAAATTTTAACGTGAAGATATCATACGCTTTACAAAGTGGTAGATATACGTTCTCGACCTTTTCAATACTCCAGTAAGATTCAATAGGAACCTGTTTACACTGAATCCCTATTATCTCAATATCTGCTTGAAACTTTACTATAATAAAGTTAATATCGATATCATAAACGATGACGATAAATGGACGAAAATACGTGTTAATACAGAGTATCCTCAATGTTTTTTTAACGTATCTTTCGCTAATAAGAACTTAAAAAATTACTTCATGAAAAGTTATGGAGTAAATAACATAAAGAATAAGCTTGTTATCTAAGTGAAACAAATTAATAAAGATATATCAATTAAAATTTTTATCGTTTTTTAATGTAAACTTAAATCTTCTGGGAGGGGGTTATAAGTTTGGTAATAGTAGCAAAACCGTTTAATAATTTTTAAAGCAAAGTATTCCACATTTTTATACTCTCAGAACTTAAGGATTTTATATATCTTATTCATAGCTATGTAATTAAAATACCGATATAATTGACGTATTTCTAATTTCATTAGATTTCACACCATTGCCTTTGGATTTTGAAGGTGTGATTAAAATGAATTTTTTAGAGTCGAGAAAGTACTTTAGTCTATTTTTAACCAGTTTGTTAATATTAACTTCGACGTTGACAACGAGTATCTTTATGTTTTCCAAGTAAAGAAGAAATAAGTTAGGGTACTTAAGTATGTAAAACGTGATCGGTTTAATAATAATTTGAATAATTGCTGTTTTCAGCGACGATTATTATTCGTTCGGACCGAAGTTAATTTTGGTTTTGCCAGAATTTTGATGATGAATCAGCGGAGCAGTTGTATTTTACCTTCGTAATACCACATATTATGAATAGCTTCTTGTTGAGTATCTTGCTACCCATATATCTGATATAATACCTTAAAATGTATAGTTTATATAACGATCGTCAAATTTAAAGGTATATAATGTGTCATGTATTTAATTTTCATAGTAAATGTAAGGATTTTCGCTACTCAAACGGTATAAAAAGTTGTAGTCGACTAGTTATTAGGCTTTTTTTACGAGTAATTTCTTCATGTTACGTTATTTTCTTTTTCATATTCTTATTGTAAACAGCGATGTTTTCATCATTGCTATCTGCGATATAGTTTAAACAGTTATGATTGAAAGTAGTAGGGTATTGAGCGTAGTATATTACTTGCTATTCATTGAGTTTAGCTGGAGAATGGCGAGTCGATTAATAGTTGGGTTTACTGCAAATCCAACATTTTTTACCACTATTACGACGATAGTTTTTACGTTTAAAAGGTCCGTTCAAGCTTTAACCTTGTTCATGCCAGTGTGATTATGGCTTTTAGTCCGAAAACCTTGGGATAGATTTTGAGTATTGAGGCCTCCCGTAATTGTAATTGATATAATATTCCCTCACGTACTTTTCTTCATTTCAATCGCGGAAGTTGTTAACTTAAGGATATCTACTAATCGAATTCGGCATTCAAAACATTATTGTCGTAAATAAGGATCGTAACTAACTAAGAAAAACTTTTGCAGGTGGCATTTAGGCGTTGCAAGGCGTATTTGAACTTATTTACGACCGTAACTGCTGTTCGTATTTTCTCGAGCAGTGTGCTTTTACAAGCGTAGGCTTTCCTCATTACCTGTTAGCATAGCATCAATTTATCTAGCATTTAATTAAAGATATATATCGGATTTTCCTCTTTTTTTTCTTATTTATTATCGTCGTTTACCTTATTGTAACCCAGTTCGTATAATATTACGCAAGGTGGATGTTTTATTAGAAGTAGCTTTTCTTATTATAGTAAATATTTCGAAAGGTTTATTTTTTTATTAGGAAAATTAGGTAGTAATTTCTGGTATAACTTTGGAGAATTTTAGGAAATAGTGAGTGAACACAAGAGGAAGGAACCCCTATCCACTTGAAAATATTTAAGAATAGCATTATTTTCGTGTTAAAAAGATTGTAAGGATTTTAGCTTTACTTTTATACGTTATTCCAGATTTTAGCGAAGTTTGTAAGGAGTTTGTACTTGATATTGACTATTTTGATAGGTTTGGGAAAAAGATTACCATAATCGTTTCAGACGTCGATATTGTTTCCTAGTACTTTCTAATTACGGTAGTAAAGGTAATTACTAGTTATTTAGTTCGAGTGGTAAATTCCTGTGATAAAACCTATAGTTGGGTTACGCGTATAGGCGTATTTGATGTCAAAAGCTTTATTTTGAGGAATTTAAATATTTTGAGGAAAGTTTTCACGATTTTGTGAAAAGATTTAAGGGGTAAGAGGAACTTGACCGTATGAAAAGTATTAAAGGATTTGATGATCTTGTTTAATTAACCGGTGGATGACGTCGAAATTAATTTTTCTTGCTGCGTTTGCTGTTATAGCTTTACATACTCTACTATTACTAAGGGTGTACTTCGCTTTGTTACTTAGGCATGTTGGGTTATCGAGCAAAGTAATACATTTTTTATTGTCGGCGTATAAAATATTAGTAGTAGTAGGAATGTTGAAAGCTTGATTCAAATGTGGATTGAGAGATGGTTCTCTAAAATATATATGAGGGCATTGAATATTTTTGACGTTTTTGTCCTTTCTCTGTGGATTTTACGGATATGAATCTCGAGGATATTTTTCAAATAGTGCCAATTCTAACAGGGTTTGTATTAGTTTAGTTTGGTTTTTTTCTAATATGTAAATTCTTTATCATTTATGCTTCAACTTTAACTTGGATTTAACCTCTTTTTAAAATCGTATTTCTCATGTTAGTAGTGTAATGATAGAAAAACTTACGATATTTACGGAAAGCGCGAATGTTATGGTTAAGTTTTTTTTACCGCTGTTTTGTTCGAAAATATCGTATTCGACGAAGTTAGTCAAGTGCTTTTCAGTTGAGTTTTTTAATAAAATCTTTTCCTTATTATTCATTATTATAGTTTTTAGCGAAGAAGTATTCAATAAATTGGATTATCCTCTTCATGACCGAATCGGCGATAACTTTAAAGTAAGCGCTTACAGTAAATATTTTAATATTTTAACTGACGTAGGACGTAGGACTTGGTGTTTTGAGCGAGGGAATATAGAGATTTAGAGTGAAGTCGCGTAACATGACTTTTTTTAGCGTGACTTGAAGATTTTTGGTATTTTGTTTAGAGCAGCGATCTTAACGATTAATTTAGCGATCGTGGTGTAGGGGAAAAAAAGAGAAATATTAAGCAAAAATTAAATATAAAGGGCAAAGTTTAATGTAAGAAGTGAGGTTAAAAGTTATTATTATTGTTGTTTGGCGTATTATTTGGTTGTTTTATAGTAGCAGCACTTACAGTAATAACAACTTAACTGTTTGCTTAACTTGAAGACTTTGAAGACTTTTAGCTATTAATTTCAAGGTTTTTTTTTTTAAAAAATAGATTCGTGAAGATTTCTCAATGTTTGTCAAGTAGTGATAACTTCTTTTACTTCCAAATATCCGTTGTGAACTAACGTAATCCAAAAGTCTTCTCTACTTTCTACTGTAATAGACCGAAGTAATAATAATAAAAATTCAATAATTTTTTTCTACCTTGATGTTTAACGAAAGACATAACCAGAAAGTAGCCTTTTCTTATACTTAGAAAATATATGCTTAATTTAATAAGTACTAATAAGTGTTGGTAGGACTTTAAACGTTGCAGCGTCGTTGACTCGAGACGTGATCGAAGCAATAGTAGTATTACGTAGTCAATTGGTGGATATATTATTGTAGGTTCGGCAGAACGCTCTCCGGTCTGCACACTGATTTTTATGGCGAATTGCTTGGCCCATACCCTAGTATGAAGGAGGTATATACTTTACTTGACTTGCGGTCTATGCACTAGACCCACAAAACAATACACTCATTTGGCAGTTCATATAGTCAACCTTACCAACATTGAAGTTAACTCATTGCACTGAAGTTACTATTGTTCCAACAAATATATTATTAAAGGTTTCAATACCGAATGAATTAAATAGTACACGAAAAATATTATTATTTCATTGAGTTTCATTCAAATTATATTTAGTTATTTGAGATAGTAGGTAAGCCATTACGTTGGTCGAGGGACTGAAGGTTTTCACATCGATAGGAACATGGTGAAAGCTACAGGTTATAAGGAAATCATTCAAATGATATACAAATTCAAGTCAAATTCAATGCCTAATGTAGAAACAGGCGCTTTAGTATTTGAAATATCAAAGAACCAAAATTTACTATATAATAACCTAAAACAACCGTCAAAGGTTATATCACCAACAAAACAATTGTTGCTAATTCATTAACCAAAATTAAAACTTAAATAAATTCGTTTGAATCGGTTTAAATGTATTTTAAATCCTTACATTTACCTATTATTCCTAGTATCATATGCTTGAAATTCTCATAATTCTTTTAAGTTAATTGTATAATTAAATAATATATCATGTATTGAAATTTTACAATAATATTTAAGGCAATGAGATGCTAAAGAATAAATATAAAAGAGTATTCTTTGGGAAAATTCACTTGCTTCAAAAATACCTGAATTATTTAACCTAAATATATAGCACCCGCAGCTGAAATTCTTACCTTCCGGACTATTAGTTTGTAAGTGATTTTGTAAATAGTGAATAACAAATTAAACTTATATTTTGTTGGAAAGAAATCACGTTTCGAGATATAGAAACGTTGTACTTACAAGGTTTAAACTGACCATTCGTAAAAATTACACTAATTTATAATTGATTAATAACTCAAACTTCAGCTATTGTGCGTAATAACACCGGTTTATGTAATAATTTTGGAGTACTATTTTCCTTATAGTTAAGACCTTAAAATATATATCAAGCTTGAAAAGTTAACTAAATCAATGGGTCTATAACGCCAGCAATAATCTCGCTATTTTCAAAAAGTATCATAGACTTCACAAAGTCTAAAAATACTTTTTAAAAACTTAAATGTTTATTAAGTTCTTTCTTTCACTAATATTGAGGTACATTATAATATTATCGATTTTATCAATTACATTTATAATATGACGAACGGCAATCCGAAAATATGAACAACTTCTTGTCACTATTGTAATCATATTATGAACATATTGAACAATCAAGACATCCAACTTTTCAAATTATTAACAATTTTATCGTAAGTAAGTGTATTGGTTTTTTGTAAACGACGATGTATTTCTCGCGAGGATACTAAGTAATAAGTGAAGTAAACTTTAAAGTAAACGAATGAATAGTTACATAAATACAATGAAATGAAATAATAACTATAAACGTTTCTATTTAACTCAAAACTAATTAAAGTAATTAGGTTACCTACAAAACCTTTAACCTTCGCCAACGAGGTTTTCCCTAAACATGCAGAGAAACTTTGTAAAAAGTCTCTAAAAAACAACGAGGTTTGTTTATTATGAGTTTCAAAATTAACGTTGTAATTGCGATCTTACTGACGACTATAATCACGATAGTAGCTTCGATTTCGCGGAGGGATGTCATGGTTTCGCTGGCGATCTCTATGGTTTTGGTCTCGTAGTCAATCGTTACGCTTTCGTAGTTGATCGCTATGTTTCCGTAGACAATCGTTTCGGTTTTACAGACGATAGTCTCAGTTTCACTTACGAGAACTATCTTTATGACGCTACCGATTCTTATGATAATTATCTCTTTTTCGATCTTGGTAACAATTATTAACCTAAGCTTAACTGTACATTCGATTTTCTAAAGTAGAGAGAAATTTTATGAGGGTAAAGAATATGGTTCTATTTTCTACGAGAATTATTACAGTCCTAGAGAAAATTGTAATAATTTTTAGTAATATTTTAAAGGGTATAAACCGTAAAACAGAAATCAGCGATCCTTGATAGCCAATCAAGTCGTTTCATTCTCCTTAACCTTAATTATATATTCCTGTAAAGTTCAATTGCAATAAAACATAGTAAATATTATTCAATTTCAAAGTCTCACATAAACCTGATATCTGTTATATCGTTTCGAAATATCCGTTTTCATGATTCGCAAATTTTTATCATATGGTTTTGACGTTTCAATAATATAAATATATCTTATCTTAATTTAAATATGATTTTTAAACCATACTTCTATTTTAGAAAATCCCGTAAACTAATAGTTTAATTATAGTACTTAGTAATTACTCGTCTAGTATTTATAACAAACTTGGCGATAAAACCATCTATAATTTTGAGAAGGTACCCAAAGCAAATTTTGTGACGATCGTATAAAGGTAATTCAAAATTATAC
Source organism: Anisogramma anomala (assembly GCA_038502455.1). Taxonomy (NCBI): domain Eukaryota; kingdom Fungi; phylum Ascomycota; class Sordariomycetes; order Diaporthales; family Gnomoniaceae; genus Anisogramma; species Anisogramma anomala. The sequence goes on along the minus strand of JASMMZ010000004.1, from coordinate 4,755,623 downwards.
TCATATATTGCTGAACCTTGTAAAAAAATTGGAAATATCTCAATTAACTAACTTTTGAAACCATAATCTAGATCTGTAAATGAGTTTGATTTTTATCAAAATCTTTAAATATTAGTAAATACAACGTTTTTACCCATGATAATTATATGTAAGGCAAGGAGATCAGGGTATTTAAAATTGAACATTCCTACTTTTCCTTACTTAAAACGGCAACTTCTTGCAAAATATTAAAAAATGGGTCAAAAAGATTTTTCGGATAATACGGGGGTAATTTAATTCATTTTGTAGAGCTTGTTGATAATATTCACGATTTACTTGGTTTGCTTTACGAACTCGTTAATCGTATTTACAAACATGGTGAGAATCATTCTTCTTACTAACACGACGTGATAATTATTATTAATGAAAAAAGAACTAATAACGATAAAAAAGGTTATCCTCGCGGTGGGAAAGAGGTTCCTTTTAACGAGGAACATTATTGGCAAAGCTTTCCATAAAATTCTACGGATTATTAAAAAGTTTATCCATTTCTTTACGAAAGAATACCAAATATTTATCCTTAACAAAGGCGAAAGAGCCTAAAGTAATAATAACAGTGTGTTATTTAGCAACGTCCCTAACGGAAACTTTGGTAGCTGATAATAATATTATTTAACGCTATATATGAAAAGAATATGAAACCCAAAGAAAATTAAGACAAACTATAAAAGGGGAATCTTTAATAGTAGCTTACTATTAAGTGATATAGCAATAGGAAAAGTTAAAGCCTATTAACCCTTTGATTTATACAAGGTAATGGTTAGCAACTAATTGGTTAACAAAGCTTATAATTACCTGCTAATTATAAAAGAAAACAAGAAATCAAGCTATTAATAGCTAAAATATATAGGGGGAAAAAAGCTGGGGGAAAAAAGCTAGTGATGTTTACTATAGGCCGACTCTTCGAAGCTAGTGATAATATTGTTGGAATTAATAAAAGTCTGGTAACAGCTTAAAGAAACGTATCTGGTATCAACTTAATTGGTATTTATAGCTACCATTTATTGGAATAGTGTGGTGTTGGTGGTGTTTTACAGTAGTATTAAAGGATAAAGAAGATTACTATAAGTCTAAACTGCAGCGTTTACAATAAAAGTAGATATGTACAACAATTAAGAAAGGGCAGATGGATTAAGGTACCTCCTCTAGGTTTAACACTAAAGTAGTTAAAACAGCCAATAATCCTGCAACGTTTCATATAACTTAAGTTAGATCTTACATTAGGGTGATTAACGATGACAATAACGATAAAAATATTCGAACTAAAAGAATCGGCTAATGCAACCTTCCTCCTCTTATGATTCATAAGAAGATGAAACGATAGCAATGTGACCGGCTATTAAAGAGGAGGAACACTAGAGATCATGATAAAGAATACAGATTAGGGTGTACCTACATTATTGCTTAGATTAACAGGAAAATGAAGGATAATTAAGATTTAGCTATCAAACTCTGCATACAAGGCGTTATAAAAACTTTAAACTTTTTCAAAAGAACTTTAAGTTTGAGATTGATAGACTCCTTATATAAGGAGTTGTTCAATTTATATCTAAATACGACTTTCACTTTTATAATATTGAAGTTGTAATTTTTAAGTCAAGAATTGTATATAAAGTCAAAGGGAAAACCACGGGGATACTATATGAAAAATGACGTTTAATCATTTCAAGATACAGTGATAAAGGAAATAACTAAATATTTACACGATAGCAACTGATACAAAGAAAATTAACGATTAGTGATCGTTTTAATAGTAGGTTTACTAGCAAATATAATATGCAGTTCATTTTTAATAGTCGTGATTCTACTTGAGCATATAAGGAGTTAGAACTTAACTTATAAAGGATTGTTTTGTTAAAACTACACCAGAAACTTCGTAATAAATGCCTATTAGAAACAGTTATACGATACTTTACACCACTATATAAATTAGGAAAAAAAGTATCTATCGGTTTCTAACCTACAAATTGTATTTTAAGGTAAAGTTGAGTATAAAATCCTTAACTTATAATTTGTACTTATTGATTGCATACGATTAAAAATATCTATATAATTGGTATATGAAATAACAACACCCTTTTCGTTAGAATTATTAACTGTACTGCGTTTTAATAATATATGATTTAAAACTTGAATTTTTGAAATTATAAACCGGTTTTGAATTTAGATAAGGATAAATATTTAGACTTTAACGGATCGTGAATCCATCAATATGGTATTAGTAATATTAACATCTACTTTAGTTTCCAGTAAAAGGGGCAAGATATTGGCTTAGTTAAAATTAATAAAATCAATGTGGTAAGGGTTAAAAAATCCTTGGAGTAACATGTTCATAACAATTATATCGCGACTTTATAACAGCCGGAAATAGCATACGATTTATTACTTAAGGTATAAACCTAAGACTTAAACAATAAATATTACAATTGACTAAATAGGTAATTGGATTGATAGATAGAAATTTGTGATTAAGGGATTAATATAGTTTCTATTGATTTATCGAATATTAAATTAATAAATTTGACGGACGGGTTTTTCATCAACAATACTAAGTTGTTATTACAAATTAGATTCCTTATAACGATTGTTAACGAGGATAAATCAAAAGACGACTAGTTTACAATGATTGAGAACTTGATTTATTAAATTTTATTGAGTGTAAAACAGCTTTGTAAGACGTATTTACTTTCGAAATTTATAGTGTAGTAATTGGCCTTAATATTGGTATATCCATATAAAAAATATTAAATATTATTATTAGGTAATGAAAGACTTTATTTATTCCGATTATTATTTGTCCCAACTTGGAAACTCTATTTAAATACCGTTTAAAACTGGAAATAACTAACAAAAAACTCCTAATAATCGACGTGACAAAATTTGGTTAAACATACGAAAGCAGGAAAATCACGTGACAGCGAACAAAAAGAGAGCTACAAGTATCATAGTAAATTAGGAAACTGCTAAGGACTTGAAGTTGCAAACCTGATTAATTAGCATAGTAAAGTTCGAGTTATCTATAAGTTTGTGACGAAAGGCATATATACGGGAGGTAACAAAGTTGAGAACCGGAACTGTAGGGCAAAGGAAGGTAATTGGAGTTAATTTGGGTACAGAATATACTAGACTTGATAAGGGTCTGGCTAACGGACGAGGAGGGACTTTAGAAACTACCACAAATAGATGGTTAGTCACATTGACGTACGTATACAAAACAAAAAGTCGCCAGTATTAAAACAGTAATTAATCCTAGTACAGAAAAGTCAACTGTACTGTTAGTAAATTGATTATAGTAACTATAAATTGACTGTATTATTTGTATGTTGACTATAAGTCAAGTACAGTATGTGCCTACTTTAGACTAAGGCACAGGCCAAGTAATTGGCAATAAAAATTAGTGTACAAACCGGCTAGCGGTCTGCCAAACCTAAAATAACACAACCACCACTCAACCATACAATACTACTGTTACTTCGACCGATTCGAATCGACAACGTTGCAACAACTAAGGGCCTATCAACAGGCAAGGCCTATCAACAAAATTGATTATATTGACTATCAATCAATTACAGTGGAAAGCCCAATTCAATATAGGTAACAGGCCAAACAGTTGCCCTTACAAAGTCATATGCCGACCGGCCAGCGGTCTGCCAAACTTAGAAGTAACACATCACCACTTTCAATGCCAATACACCAGTTACTTCGACGACGATTCGAATCGATTACGTTGCAACGATAAAGGCTTATCAACAGTTTACGTTAATTCTAATAAAAAAAAATCAGGGTTATTTTTAAGGCATAATAAGCTTTTAGTATAAGCTAGTTTTTCAAGCAGCTTCCTCAATAATTATTTTTTCAAGTCCCGCAGTGATTGCTTGCAAGGTTAATTACTCAGCGAGGTTGCCGTATAAATCAGTATAAGGTGAACTTCGTTCTAAAGTTTATTACTAAAATGGTAAAGGCTTTGATAAGCATGCCTTTGGCTTGGTCAAACTTGATATTCACGTATCCATCTAGACAATTTCAATCAAGAGATGATGGGATATACGTTGAGGATTCTAATGATACAATTTATATCTATGTGACTCTAATATTGGTAGAATGCGTGTAAGTGGAATCTACCCAGTTTGTGTGGCAAAATGCGTGCCAAGGTACGGGAGTGCAAAGGTGGGTGACATACGGTAGGTACTGTGTAGATTACCTCCCTCTACTATCTTGACGATCTTAGGGGGGAAATGAAGTCAAGCAAGTTGTCATTGAATCAGTCCAGGTCACAAGATTCTATTCGCTACAGACATGTTGAAGATCTCACACAATGATGTGTATAGAACGCCTAAGCATTGCAAGCAATACACCTCCGTCTCGCCTTTTATGCAGTGAACCAAGTAGCCCTTCCTCGGATAAGGATGGATCATACCAAACTTTTCTCCCTTGCTCGTCTCAACTTGTCGATGCTGCTTGTTGTTCATGCGCAAAGGCTGTGGCATTTGCCGTCGTGTGCATACTAAGTCACAAAATACGTTCCTCTCTAGACTCCTTGTAGCAATCCCTTTAATTATTCCTGAGCTGTCTTTCATTAATTTAGTACACACGCTTGAATGGCGGCACGGCCTTGCACTCAGTCTCATCAAGAGTGTGGGGAATGACAGCACGGTACCCAAGCTCGACCTTGCCGTGCGGCTTCTTCTGGAAAGACAGCGTGTGCTTCATCCAGTTCTCGTCGTCACGGTCAGGATAGTCCTCACGGGCGTGAGCACCACGGGACTCCTTGCGGTTGGCGGCAGAAACAGCAGTTTGAGTGCTGCGATAGTCGTCAGTTCCTGACCTGAAGATGGCACAATCAAGGGGAGTTGAAACTTACGCGCAGGTCAAGAGGTTCTTCAGCTCTAGAGTCTCGACGAGGTCTGAGTTCCAGATCATGCTGCGGTCCTTGATACCAACATCCTTGAACATCTGGTCGACCTCATCAATCTTTTTGACGCCCTGGTCCAGACTCTCCTGCGTGCGGAACACGCTCACATCCGTCTGCATGGTCTTTTGCATGGCTAGACGAATCTCTGCGGTGCTCCTGGGTCCATCAGAAGTTCGGATTTGGTCGAGAGCCTGAATTGATGCGGCGCCAGCGTCAGCGCTGATGGGCTCGTGCTTGGCGCCTGGAGTGAAGTTGTCGCGGATAGTGTGGGACACAGCGCGGCCGAAAACGATCAAGTCGAGAAGCGAGTTGGCGCCCAGGCGGTTGGCACCGTGGACGGACACGCAGGCGGCCTCGCCGCAAGCAAACAGGCCGGGAACGACCTTGTCCTTGCCCTGCTCATCGACAGTAATGACCTCGCCAGTGTAGCGGGTAGGAATACCACCCATGTTGTAGTGAACGGTGGGCAGGACTGGGATAGGCTGCTTGGTGACATCGACACCGGAGAAGATGCTGGCAGTCTCTGAGATACCGGGCAGACGCTCGGCGAGAATCTCCGGAGGCAAGTGGCTGAGCTGGAGGTAGATGTGGTCCTTGTCGGGGCCGACACCGCGACCCTCGCGAATTTCCAAGGTCATGGACCGAGAAACGACGTCACGAGAGGCCAGATCCTTGGCCGTGGGCGCGTAACGCTCCATGAAGCGCTCACCCTCGGAGTTCAACAGGTAGCCACCCTCACCACGCGAGCCCTCGGTGATCAAACAACCAGCGCCGTAGATACCAGTGGGGTGGAACTGGACGAACTCCAAGTCCTGGTTGGGAAGCCCGGCACGGGCCACCATGGCCATTCCGTCTCCGGTACACGTGTGAGCAGACGTGCAGCTGAAATAGGCGCGTCCGTATCCGCCGGTGGCCAGAACCGTGTTCTTGGACATGAACCGGTGCAGAGTGCCATCCTCCTGGTTGTAGGCCAGCACACCTCGACACTGGCCGTCTTGCATGATCAAGTCGACAGCGAAGTACTCGATAAAGTAGTTAGTGTTGTGTCGTAGTGATTGGCCGTAGAGGGTGTGCAGAAGGGCATGTCCTGTGCGATCAGCGGCAGCGCAGCATCGGTAGGCCTGTCCACCCTTGCCGTATTTCTGTGATTGTCCACCGAAAGCACGCTGGTAACTAATAGCAAGTCAGCTTCACCGTCCGTCCCACTCGCTACCCATGGAGGCTTCACGTACATCCTGCCATCTTCGGTACGCGAGAAGGGGCAGCCGTAGTTCTCGAGTTCGATAACGGACTGGGGGGCCTCGCGGGTCATGTAGTGGATGGCATCCTGGTCTCCGAGCCAGTCCGAGCCCTTGACGGTATCGTACATGTGCCACCTCCAGTCGTCCTCGTGCATGTTCCCCAGAGCGGCGTTGATACCACCCTGAGCGGCGACAGTGTGACTTCTTGTGGGGAAGAGCTTCGAAATGCAAGCCGTGTTGAAGCCGGCTTCGGCAAGGCCAAAGGCAGCGCGCAGGCCGGAGCCGCCAGCGCCCACGACGACAGCATCGTACTCGTGGTCCTTGGCGTGGATTCGAGTTAGTTGTTGTTCGGTCGAAGGATAGCAAGCGCAGGTTGGTGCGACGTACTATGACAGGGTACTTTGAGCTAACGAAGGGTGATGCCTCCTTTGCTCGTATAGGTCGGCCGCCAGTGAAGATCTTGGCTGCACGTCGGCTGCATCAGTATTGGGAGGACCAGCGAGGATCCAGTGTGTCTCGAGGGAGTGTCTCGAGGGAGCGAGGAGCGTACCTGCTGGGCGGGTGGAAGAGAAGGTGCGGGTCTGCGTTTTCGGAAAGCGCGCGAGCTGTGTGATGCTTTGTCAGTGGTTGTGTGGTGTGGTTGTGTTGCCGTGGCCGTGGCCGAGACCCGGTACGAGGAGGGAGCGTGCACTTACAGACGTGAGCCTCCTCACAGCCATTGTAGAGGCCATGGCGGAATAATTGCCAGTCTGGTGCACAAAGTATGGCTGAGTCTGCGTTCAGTTTCGCAACGTTTCGTTCTGCGCGTCGGTGGCACCTCGTTGCGTCTGTCGAGAAATGTTTGCTTGGACTGCGAGAGATGTGATTGACGATGTCGTTGACGATGTCGGGTCCTGGTCCCAGAAGCAGCCAATCAGGGTTGGTACGGTTGTGCTTACTTTATAGGCCGGAACCCGCTGTGCCACGATAGTATGGTATATACTATGTAGTAAAGCAGACTCTAACTACTATGTAGCGTACAGCCGAGGTCGATGCCGACATGTCAGTCCGGGATCGCCACGATCGGCTTCTCCTGCCTCTTGACCAACTTCATCGCAGGCTACAAGTCGATGATTCATAGAGGCAACCCACATACTTCGACACCCTTTGCTTTGTTCCGATATCCGGCCGGCGTCGCGGTATAGACTACTAGTAGGACATGCCAGATAGAGACCAACCACTTCACATGGTACGATGGTACCATCAACCACTTGTACACTTGTACTTTGTAGAGTGTCCTACTACTGTAGTGGCAGCACCAATCTCAATACTGCTAGTCCTGCCGTCCATTCTCACGCAAATTTCCTATCGTGCAAGTCTACACAGTTGTTTTGTGAGTCTTTGCTGTTCCATTCTTGGACCTGCGAGGGCAAAAGCACAGGAATAGCTACCCTGCTATCCCGGCAATTGAGTCTGAACCTACCATGGACCTCAGTCTGGCTGGATTATTCTATTAGTAGTATAGTATGTGGGTAGTAGATCGCACTACAGGGCTTCCACAGGGCCTTCACAGGGCCTTTACAGGGCCTTGGGCAAAATAGTGGGCTGTTTGACGTGGAGGTGGCCTTGCTTTTGCACAGGCCATCTTTTCCCACTTGCCTGTGCCACCCATCGCCCATTGCACATTTATTATACCTCAACCAACTAACTGGCCGGCGTTTGCTTTCCTTCTGCTCTCCTAGATAACCTTCATCACATCACTCGTACCAGTCTTACATAGAGATTAGTTGTTGAAACTAGGCCTATAGACCCCAACACCAACCACGACGTCAGCAAACATGGGTGCCCAAGCAGTTCTCAGCCGGAAGACGGGCGTCATCGTGGGCGATGATGTCCTGGCCCTCTTCAAGCACGCCCGTGAGCACGAGTACGCCATCCCCGCCATCAACGTCACCTCCAGCTCCACCGTCGTCGCCGCCCTCGAGGCCGCGCGCGACGCCAAGTCGCCCGTCATCCTGCAGACCTCGCAGGGCGGCGCTGCCTACTTCGCCGGCAAGGGCGTCTCCAACACCGACCAGAAGGCCTCCATCGCCGGCGCCATTGCCGCCGCCCACTACATCCGTGCCATTGCCCCCGCCTACGAGATCCCCGTCATCCTGCACACCGACCACTGTGCCAAGAAGCTGCTGCCGTGGCTGGATGGCATGATGGATGCTGACGAGGCTTACTTCAAGAAGACCGGTGAGCCCCTGTTCTCGTCGCACATGGTCGACCTGTCCGAGGAGGACGTGCAGTACAATATCGAGACTACTGCCGCCTACCTCAAGCGCGCGGCCCCCATGAAGCAGTGGATCGAGATGGAGATTGGCATCACCGGTGGGGAGGAGGACGGCGTCAACAACGAGGATGTCGACAACAAATCTCTCTACACCCAGCCTGAGGACATCCTGGCCATCGTCAAGGTGCTCGAGCCCATCAGCCCGTACTTCTCCATTGCCGCTG